>JAWNOU010000145.1:0-567402 GCA_035045725.1 Drosophila ezoana
CCCAGCGGACCAAACTGTCGCAAATGATATCACAAACTGGTGAAATGCGAGAGTTTACCCGACAAACTCTCGCAATCGCATCGGAAAACGATAGGCAAAATGAATCATATGTCGTTCAGTTTTGTGGCAGTCAATATTTCATTTACGATTGTCGCAAGAAATACGGCTAGCGAGCCTTTTGTGATATTTTTTGCGAGCCTTTTCTTATATTTCTAACGAGTCTTATAAAATATTTTCTGTGATACGTTTTTGATTCAAAATAACTTTAAAAAAAATATTTTTTTAAGCCGGTAGCAATATTAAAAAAGTCTCTTAAATGATAATGCAAAAGGCTCGCTGGAAATATGTTTTACGAAACTTTTTTTTTTGTTTCATTTCCATTTTGTTCCCATTAAAATGTTGCTTGTTGTTTTTTTTTTAACATTCATTTTAAATTCAAATTTTATTTTAAAAATAAAAACCATTTTAATTGATTGATTTAAACTAATTTCTTAATTATAATAAAAGTTTATACATAAATAAATTAGAGTAATTTAAAACTATTTTTCATTAATATTATAAATGATTATTATTATTAATATTATATTATATTATATTATAAAATTATATTTTAATTTTTTTGGCATCAGCCTTTTCTATGCGCGCCACTCTTTCCTGCGCGTACTGAAAATATTTTTGTGTGACGCGGTCGAAATCGCTGTCTTCCAGCGCAAACTTCTGTTTAAATGCATCTGTAGACAATAACAAAATAATATTAAATCGCACATATACAAGTTTTAAAAGTAATGCTTACGTCGTATTGCCAATGTGGTTCGAAGGCCTCTAACACACATTTTTTCTCCGTCCCACGCCAGGAGCATTGCCTTGCCACATCGTCAGATATTATTTGGCGCCAGGAGCTCCTAATGAATTTGTCGTAGGTCTTTTCACCGCTTTCGACTAATTCAACGACCTTAAGGAAAATGTAGGATTTATAAGTAAATAGTAAAAGTATTTAATTTAAAGTTTCCTTACCAAGTTTTTAAGGGACTTCTCTTCTTTGAGGCATTCTTCAAATGCCTCAAAGTCCCCAATAGTTGCTTTTGGCGCACTTGGCAGCGTCAATTTTGCCTTGTGCGCCTCTCCGCAAACTCGTCCCTTTATAATTGACATTTCATTTCTTAATGAAATCAATTCTCAGCCCCTTGACGATCAATTTTCATCAACATTTGATGCATCAAGTATATTCTGCAAGTATATTAGAAAAAAATCTATTAAATGTGGATTTAATTCGAAATTGTTTTAATACATTACCGGAATGATTGCGTTGAGCTTGTGAGTTATTCAATCCTTTAGTATTTGGTGGATTATTAGTTAAGCCTGAATATAGGTGAAATAAAATTGAATAAAATATATATAAAATGTATAAGTAAGTCAATAAGTTACCTGATAGACTGTAATTTTGACTATTGTCGTATCCTCCTCCATTTTCGCTGCCATCCAAAACAAAATTATACGACGAACTCATTGTTATCTGAATTTAGTCAATTAAAGGAAAGTAAGTGTGTATACCATTTTCTTCAAAATGAAATATTTTGCCTGATATTTTTTCAACGCTATGTAGCTCTACTTTCGAGTGGAAATTGAGTTGTTTTGAAGAGAATATGCCTACAAAGATGGAATTTATTGGAAAAGTAAAAAATGGCTCTAGGTCAACAACTAATCGGCTATGCAATATTTTGTTGTCAATGTCAATAATTTTATATATTTTATATATGTTGCCATCCTTTACGAAGAAAAAAACTATCGCGATCTTTTAGATCTAAATACCAGTGCTTATATGAAATTTTACCGTTGGACCCATTGAAATTTAAAGTTTTTTCTTTAAGAACGACTTTTAAAATACTGCGTTCAACAGTTCGGTTGTATAATTGTTCCAAGGAGTAGTCCGACTTTCTCACCATTTTTTTTAAATGCCCCAGAAAGTTTTCTAATGGAAAAGAGCTTATGGTCTGAAGAGAACCATATTGTAAAGTTTGTTTGCTTAAATGAGTTAAGCAATGAAAGTTAAATGTGAGCATCGGAAACATATACATAGTAGGCACTTGGCTTACAAAGTCATTTAGCAAACTGGATGCAAGAGAGTTTTGTGTGACACAATACTCCTTGTGTAGAAGAAGTCTAATTCCTAAGCTAAGTAATAAAAATGATTGTATAAATTTGAGTCTATAATGTCTTTCAAGACAATGGGTCCGGTATATAATAAAAAAGTACGAAACTCTGTGGCCTTAAATCTATCGAGATTGTCTAAAGACCTAACTTCTCTATTGAATTCTCTAGGCAAAAATTTTTTGAAGTGCGTTAGTTTATTGTTAAGAGAAGTTAGGGATTGCCGACTCAAAGAAAAGGTATGACCCTTGGCTCTCGCTAATGCCACTAAAATGGATTTTGTGACGCCAAGACAAACAACGTGCATATAGTCTAGGGGAAACTGATTTACTAAATCAATCGGCAAATCTTCAAGAATGAGTTTGCTTTGTATGCTGTGGTGCTCTGGTTGAAGACGGTTTCGGAAGCTATCATTGGTTCCTGGAGGATTACATGATCCTCTGAAAAGCACTCGCCTATTAAAAGTTTCTCCCTTCTGAACGCAATGGTTACATGAATAAAACCCGAATTGATATTTCACACCCAAAATAAAGGCGCGGGCCGGCGCATCGCAAATAAATGGTCTAATTGAAATTTTGAATAGCTTATCTTGAAATATCATGCCCTCTGTGATTAATTCTGATAGTTCACAGACAAATTCTTCCAAATAAACATTTGGATCACGTGGTTTGGAATGACCTGCATATATTCCAGCTACAAATACTGGCTTTGTACCGTTCACGTTAATCAAAATTGGCCATGTTTGTTCTTTTGTGCTTTTACACAATGGAAGCCCGTCTACATTAATATTTAAACTTATATTGGGAGAAAGATAAGTAAAATTGGAAAGGAAATCCGTTAACGCGTCTTTTAAACCATAGTGAACGTACTCGCCTGGCTCAACAATTCGTTTCACAATACCACGTGGATTACATTTTAAAGTACGTACATCCCGTGGTAAGCCAGGAATTTTTTCGCCCAACAGCAAAAGCAAATCATTGCCTGCCCTTTTGCTGATGTTATTAGCGGACAGCCACTGGGCTAAGCGAGTATTAAACTCGGTTGAACTGGAATGTTCTGTAGATAGCAACTCATTGCTATCTGAAAATAATAAATTAGACTCAAATTTCATTTCTACTTCATTTTTATCAAAAATCTCAATTTTTTCTGCGACTCGTTTCACATGCCAAGCTTCGCAAATATATTGCCTGCTTTTTCTTTTATATGGCATTTTCACTACTTTCCTATTTATTTATTATTTTTTAATTTATTGATAGCTCGTGAAAATATTGAATACTATTCTGAAAGCGAATAGTTTAGTTATTAATAAACACTTGTTAGTTCACTTGTTAGTTACTTACCTCTCTACAGAAATCCAATTTCCACTAATCACTTTAACCACGTGTCTGCTCGCTTCGGCGGACAATAGAAAAGAGAACAAAGGAATTTTTCAACCCCCAAAAACCGAGCTGAGTAGGAAAAAACAACAAAAACAACACAGCATCCGAATGCCACGTCGTTTTTACTCTCTCGCTCTCTTGACAATGTTGCACTCTCTGAGCACGATTAATATTTGAAACAAAAACAACACACCATTCTCTCTACTGGGCACGCATTTTTATCGCAAAGATCTCACTGCAACGCACGTGTGCGAGTGTTTTGCGATAAAAATATATCCCACTCGTTTTCTGCTCACATACGAGCTCATTTGAGAGCATTTCGCGAGACTCTCGCTAAAGGCTCGCATGTTGGTCCGCTGGGAAGTAATTAATTTACTTCTCTAGGGTATAATGTTCTTAAAACAGAGAATACATATGATTGAATTATAGCAACATCTGATTCATGAACTAGTAAAGCAATTTGAGCTACTAATAAAAAAGTAACTAATATGTAAGATATAGAGGGGCCAGTATTTCCTAATAAGGTTAATAATAAATGATTATTATAATTATATAATTATATTCGCAGTTAATCGTACGGCTAAAGTTCTTGGTCGGATTACATTTCTGATTGTTTCAATGCAAACTATAAAAGTTATTGAAACTGCTGGGGTTCCTTGAGGGACGAGATGAGAAAATATATGTTGAGTATGATTAATTCATCCGTAAATTATAAATGATAGTCAGAAAGGTAAAGCTAATGAAAGTGTTAGGGTTAAACTGCTTGATCTTGTAAAAATATAAGAGAATAAACCTATAAAATTATTAAATAAAATAAGAGAAAATAAAGAAATAAAAATAAAAGTTGATCCATTATGGCCAGAAGGGCCTAAAAGAGTTTTAAAGAACATTATAACGAGAGGGTATTAATCAATAAATACAAGGAATTGTTAAAAGACCTATAAATGTTCTTATTCAATTTATTGATAAACCAAAGATTGCTGTTGGGTCAAATACAGAAAATAAATTTGTTATCATTTTCAGTTCATAGAGTTTAAATCAATATTTTTTATTTCATTTGATTTAGGGGAAGAAGGTATATAAAATATATATATAAAAAATAAAAAATAAAGGTAAAGCTAATGAAAGTGTTAGGGTTAAATGGCTTGTTCTTGTAAAAATATAAGGGAATAAACCTATAAGATTATTAAATAAAATAAGAGAAATAAAAGAAATAAAATAATAAAGTTAATCATTTAATTGGGGCTATTTGTGGGATTCAAAAATATTAATAAGAAGTTAATAATTTTAGTTTGACATACTTATGTTATATAATTTAACTAATTTTTTATAATTCATTAGAAGTAATTGCTAATTTACTACGGTTTAGTAGAATGGTTTGAGACCAGTACTTGCTTTCAGTCATCTAATGAGGAATTTACATTATTAAAAATTCATTTAATAAAATAATTTCCAGAGTCTTTCAATTACAATTTGTATAAAACTATGGTTAGCACCACAAATTTCTGAACATTGGACATAAAATAATCCAGGGCGGTTAAAAAAAAAAATTAGTTTGGTTTAAACGTCCGGGAGTTCCATCAACTTTTACCCCTAAAGCTGGAATTGTTCATGAATGAATTACATCAGCTGCTGTGACTTAAATTCGAATTTGAGAATTTATAGGTAAAACAATTCGGGTATATACGTCCAGTAAACGAAATCCATCATTTGAGATTTCATTTGTAGGGATTATATATGAGTCAAATTCAACTTTATTAAAATATGAGTATTCATAACTTCAATATCATTGATGTCCGATTCTTTTTAAAGTTGCTGAAGGTTCGTTAATTTCGTCTAATAAATATAATAAACGTAAAGAAGGAAATGCGATAAATAATAAAATAATAGCTGGCAAAACTGTTCAAATTATTTAAATTAATTGGCCACGAAGAAGGAATAGATTAATATAATTATTAAAAAATAATATAAATATAAAATGTCCGACTTAAACAGTAATTATTACTAAAATCAGTAAGGCGTGGTCACGAAAAAAAAAATTAATTGTTCCATTAAAGAAGAAGCTCTATCTTGAAGACCTAAATTAGCTCATGATGACATTAATTTTCTAATACAAGTAATAATCCTTTATATATGGAGCTTAAATCCATTGCACTCATCTGCCATATTAGAAATTAATTAGTTAATAAAGGTAATTCAGAATAACTGTGTTCAGCAGGAGGAGTGTTTTGGTATCATTCAATTGAAGAATTTAATTGAATTGGGTAAATAACTTAACGTTGAGAGACTAAACTTTCTCAGACAATATAGAAAAAAAAAAATCCCTAGTAGTGAAAAATATGAACCGATAGTTGAAATTACATTTCATGTTGTGTAACCGTCTGGGTAATCAGAATAACGACGAGTTATTCCCGCGAATCCAAAAAAATGTTGCGGGAAAAATGTTAGATTTACTCCAATAAATATGATAATAAATTTATTTTTTAATCATATATTATTTATAGTTAATCCAGTTAATAAAGTTAATAAATATCAATGAATAAACCGCGCTATTAAACGTAGTGAAAATGAGCAACATCATAATATGTGTCATGTAAAATAATATCTACAGATGAGAGAAAATACAAATCCTCAAGCTCACAAGATAGCTGGAGAATAAGAAAGTTGTGTTCCGTGTAATGTAGCAAGACAACTAAAAATTTTAATACCTGTAGGTACGGCAATAATTATTGTTGCTGATATAAAATAAGCTCGGGTATCAACATCTATTCCTACTGTGAATATATGATGAGCTCACACGATAAATCCTAATAATCCAATTGCTAATATAGCATAAATTATCCCTAAAGATCCGAAAGTTTCCTTTTTACCTGATTCTGGGCTAATAATATGAGAAATTATTCCAAATCCGGGTAAAATTAAAATATAAAAATAATACAAAATTAAAATATAATATGGGTGACCAAAAAATCAAAATAAGGGTTTGTATAAAATTGGGTCTTCCCCACCTGCAGGGTCAAAAAATGATGTATTAAGATTTCGATCTGTTAATAATATAGTATTGGCTCCAGCTAAAACAGGGAGAGATAAAAGAAGTAATAAAGCTGTAACTACAACAGATCAAACAAATAAAGGTATTCGGTCTAATGTAATTCCCGAAGATCCTATATTAATTACAGTTGTGATAAAATTTACAGCTCCTAGAATTGAAGAAATTCCTGCTAAATCTAAAATATAAAAAAAGGTAAATCCCCCGTAGTCAATTCCTGCTGATAGCGGGGGGTAAACTTTTCACACTGTTCCAGCTCCGTTTTCAACTATTCTGCTAACTAATAATAATGATAAAGCAGCATGATAAAGCTATATCAGGAGCTCCTAACATTAAGAGGAACAAGTCAGTTACCGAATCCTCCAATTATAATAGGTATGAAAAAAATTATAATAAAGGCATGGGCAGTAGCAATTACGTTGTAAATTTGGTCATCTCCAATTAAAGCTCCAGGATGGCCTAATTCAGCTCGAATTAAAATTCTTAAAGATGTCCCAACTATTCCTGCTCAAGCACCAACAGTTATATATAATGTTCCAATATCTTTATGATTTGTTGAAAATAATCATTGTCGCGATTAAGTGGCTGAAGTAAGGCGATAGATTGTCAATCTATTTATAGGAAATTTTCTTCTTAATCACTTGATTAGTTAATTTTATGAATTGGTCTTATAGTCGTCAATAATGAAATTAAACTCCAATTTTGAAGGAGTAATATATTAATAAGGCTTAAAGGACTTTCTATATTTACAGCTTTGAAGGCTATTAAATTTATTTACCTTAAAGCCTTTAACCTAAAATATAGAATAAAAAATAGAAATTATAAACAATCCAAAAATAGAAAAAAATGTACAAATTAAGTTTAATTTTATACTGAAATCATTGATTTGGGTGTTAATGATTCAATTACTTTCGTAATAATTTAGTATAAATGCTGAGTTGATATTAATAGTATTATTAACTGAAAATATTGATTACAAAAAGATGATTGTTGCACTACAATTCATTTTGGTAAAATTCTAAAAATGGGGGTAGTCCTCCTAAAGATAAAAAATTTATAAACAAAGTAAATTTTATAACTTTTCTTTGTATAACCACGAGAATAGTTGATTTAAATGAATTAATTTAAAAATACTAAATATAAAAGTTAAAATAATTTTTTGTCATGTTATTAAAAGAAGAGCATTTATTCAAGTCTATCCTTCTATTAAATTAGGAAACCAAAAATGAAAAGGAGCTGCTCCTCTTTTTAGTAATAAAGTTGATAATTTAATTATTGAAGTAAAAGAGTTATTAATTTCAATTGTTATTCTGTTATTCAATATTAATAAAATTACTGAAAATAATAAAACAGTTGAAGCTAAAGCTTGGGTTAAAAAATATTTTAAGGAAGCTTTAATTGATTTAAAATTATTATCTCTTATTTGAGGAATAAAAGACAACAAATTAATTTCTAAACCTATCCATGCTCCTAGCCAAGAGTTAGAGGTTACCGTAATTAATGTTCCAATAATTATTATTGTAATAAGTAAAATTTTTGAAGAATTATTAAAAATTAAAAATAGGGTTAAGGCGATAGATTGTCAATCTATTTATAGGAAATTTTCTTCTTAATCACTTGATTAGTTAATTTTATGAATTGGTCTTATAGTCAATAATGAAATTAAACTCCAATTTTGAAGGAGTAATATATTAATAAGGCTTAAAGGACTTTCTATATTTACAGCTTTGAAGGCTATTAGATTTATTTACCTTAAAGCCTTTAACCTAAAATATAGAATAAAAAATAGAAATTATAAACAATCCAAAAATAGAAAAAAATGTACAAATTAAGTTTAATTTTATACTGAAATCATTGATTTGGGTGTTAATGATTCAATTACTTTCGTAATAATTTAGTATAAATGCTGAGTTGATATTAATAATATTATTAACTGAAAATATTGATTACAAAAAGTTAATTGTTGCACTACAATTCATTTTGGTAAAATTCTAAAAATGGGGGTTGTCCTCCTAAAGATAAAAAATTTATAAACAAAGTAAATTTTATAAATTTTCTTTGTATAACCACGAGAATAGTTGATTTAAATGAATTAATTTAAAAATACTAAATATAAAAGTTAAAATAATTTTTTGTCATGTTATTAAAAGAAGAGCATTTATTCAAGTCTATCCTTCTATTAAATTAGGAAACCAAAAATGAAAAGGAGCTGCTCCTCTTTTTAGTAATAAAGTTGATAATTTAATTATTGAAGTAAAAGAGTTATTAATTTCAATTGTTATTCTGTTATTCAATATTAACAAAATTACTGAAAATAATAAAACAATTGAAGCTAAAGCTTGGGTTAAAAAATATTTTAAGGAAGCTTTAATTGATTTAAAATTATTATCTCTTATTTGGGGAATAAAAGACAACAAATTAATTTCTAAACCTATCCATGCTCCTAACCAAGAGTTAGAGGTTACCGTAATTGATGTTCCAATAATTATTATTGTAATAAGTAAAATTTTTGAAGATTTATTAAAAATTAAAAAGAAAAGGAACGATTGGTCGAAAATGAAGTTGTTGTATGAAAAACATTTTTGTGTATCGAGATATCTTGACCAAGCTCGGAATTTGTTAGTTCAACTATTTTCCTCATATATGTAAAAACTCCTATTGAGATTAAACCACAATATCATAGAGCTGCCATGGGAACGATCGGTCGACTGTTAAGTTGTATGAAACAGTTTTCTTTATCTTAAATATCTTGACCAAAACATGGCATTTAATAATTTCACTATTAAGATTGGTTAACTATAGCAATATAGCTGCCATAGCAATGATCGATCGAAAATTAAGTTGTTGTATGCTAAACATTTTGGTTTATCAAGATATCTTAACCGAACTCGTCATTTATTATATATGCATTTATATATATGCAAATCCTATTAAGATTGGTACTCTATATCATATAGCTGCCATAGGAACGATCGGTCGAAAATTAACTTGTTGTATGAAAAAAAATGTTGTTAATCGAGATATCTTTAGATATCTAACTATGCGCCCCGTATATATGCAAAATGCTATTAAGATCGGACCACAATATTATATAGCTGCCAGGGAACGATCAGTCGAAAATAAATTTGATGAATGATCAACATTTTGGTTTATCAAGATATAGCTAGCAGGGAACGATCGGTCGAAAATTAAGTTGTTGTATAAAAAAACATGTTGTTTATCGAGATATCTTGAGATATCTAACTATGCGCCTCATATATATACGAAATCCCATCAAGATCGGAACACTATATCATATAGCTGCCATAGGAACGATCACTACGACCATTATAAGTTCAACTATGCTCTTCATATATGTAAAAACTCCTATTGAGATCGAACCACAATATCAAAGAGCTGCCATAGGAACGTTATCTTAAATATCTTCACCAAACTTCTCATTTATTAGTTTCACTATGCGCCTCATATAAATGCAAAATCCTATTAAGATTGGTACACTGTAGCATATCAAGAGAGAGTTCTCAGTTGAGAGTGATTGACGTGATTTACTTGAGCTCCAAGATTTTTATATATTTTTACGCTTTAATCCTGCTTTTTATTTATAAATTTGGCATTTTTGGTGCATTATATTATATTTGCTTTTATAAATTGTGCAAAGTGTTATCTGTTGTGCAGCGTAAGTCTGTTAATTATTGCATTTATAAATCGCGACGTCAGTTCCGTGTTGTTGTTATTGCCTGTTTTTGATTCTCTTGCTTTGGTGCTCCCCTGTGCATACACTTGTTTGTGCGTGTGTTCGCTGCTGCATATTTCTGCTTGTGCATCGCTCTCTCGCAAATTTTTGCTATTGCTTTTCCCTCCAAACAATTTGTTTGTGTACGATAATTGTTTTTTGAGTGTTTACTTGCTCTATTTTTGTGCACCGTTTTCGTTTTGCTCTGCGCTCTCACAACCTGCATACTCTTGTAATAATTATGTCGTGCTGTAAGAAACCTTGCACGTTCAAGCAGGCTGATGATTCTGCACAGCCATTGGCAGCCTATATTGCTAGCAAATCTTCTGCTAGTGTGTCAATAACCAAATTTAATTTCTCCACCCCTCGTGAAATATCATCATTCAAAATAAATGTTTCACATGATATGTTCCCAATCATTTGTGATCCAAAATTTTGGCCTTCACTCATGATTGTTCACGAGTTCAAGCTAAAAAAGCGTAACCAGCCTGTCACCCTGTCAGTCCCTTCAATACTGGGTACCATTTCTGCCCAAAATACTAACTTCATCTTCTGACCAAATCTGTATTCATTATCAGAATGTCAGAGGTCTTATTTCAAAGCTTAAAAATCTTTTCATGGCCAGCACTTCCTTCGACTCGGATATAATAGCTTTTTCAGAAACATGGTTAAATTCAACCTTATCCGATTTTGAGGTATTTTCGAATAGTTTTACTTTGCATAGAAATGATCTGCCGACTTGAGCTGGTGGGGTGTTAATTGCCGTTAAAGCCACTATCCAGTCGGAAGTTTTTTTGTTTTAGTACGCCTACTGACGCTGTTAAGGTGTATTTTCCTACACGGAACATCTATATTACATGCTCTTATGTTCCTCCTTCTTCTGATATTCAAGTTTATATGAAACATATTAAAGAAGTTTCTTCACATGTTCGAGATAATGACCTATCTTGATCTTTCGTTGTTTCAAATCAATTCAATTTCTAATCATTTGAATAGAACACTTGACCTTGTATTTGTTAACGACTACCTTATTTTTAATGTGTCTAGGTCCCCTCCTTTATCTCTTCCTGAGGATGTATATCATCCTACTTTAGAGATTAAAATGTTCAATTGTAATCGTCTCATTTCGTGCTCATCAGCCAAAAAGTCCCGCCGCTACTTTCGCAAAGGAAATTATTTATTTTGCTGAATCAGCTTATTTACGCAACCGATTGGTCTTTCTTATATGACTCGGTTGATATGAATACTGCTATTACTTTTTGTTATAGCACCCTAAACTCCCTCTTAGATATGAGTATTCCCAAGTCAATTCATTCGACTACTTCTTCAAAACCACCCTGGCTTACTTCCAAATTGTCACATCTTAAAAACTTAAAATCTAAATATTTTAAAAAGTTTAAAAAGTCTGGTTCGTGTACAGACTTGGCTAAATATTCCATAGCCAAGTCGAACTTCTTTCTTCTGAATTCTCAATGCTATGAGAATTATCTAACTCGTTGTTAAAGGCAATTTGCCCAAAATCCGAGACAGTTTTACAATTTTGTAAACTTGAAGCGTAAATCTTCAAGTTTGCCAACTTCTTTTTCTTTCGGGATGGATAAAGCTAGTAATGACTCTGATTCTGCCAACCTCTTTGCTAATTTTTTCCAATCAACTTACTCCTCAGTCTGTCCTGAAAAACTGTCCGCTATTCCTAAATTATTTGAAAAAGTAATCACTTCGAATTTGCAGCATTTATGCATTTCAGTTGTTTCCCCTGTTCAACATGGATTCGTAAAGAATCGGTCAACTACGACCAATCTGCTTGAGTTTACTTCCTTGGTAAATTATGCTTTTCTTTTGAAAATGCAAGCTGATGTCATTTATACTGACTTCAGAAAGGCGTTGGACTCTGTGCACCATGACATTTTAGAGTAATGCTGAGGCTGACTACCTCTAAACAAGTTCACGTTACTTCTGGTGTTCCTCAAGGTAGTCATCTTTGACCTTTACTCTTTACTCTTTTTATAAATGATCTCCCCTCTGTTATATCACATGCCCGTGTACTCATGTATGCCGATTATGTGAAACTTATTCTATCATACACTAATCCCCTACATCATTCTCGTCTACAAGACGATTTGAACGCTATGCAACTTTGGTGTTCGGCCAATCAATTGCATCTGAATTGTTCAAAGTGTATGTTTATGACATTTAATCGTACTACACCTTATCTTTTTTTTTTTTTTTTGCTATGTAAAAATTATAATAGTTTGCATCATGTTTTCTCTACCAAACTTTCTCTACCCCTTATAAATCGTTGCTTTCCGGATACCTTCGGGAAGTCACTGACCATTCCCAGCTATGAGCAAGGGCATAGCTTGCCGGACAGGCTGTAAATTTTCCCCCAGGTCGGTGTTTTCCCATTACTCTTCCCATTACTTATCTCTCTGTCCTATCTACTTAACACATTTCTTTACTTTGTTAACAATCTTCTTACTTTCTTTTTTCCTATTTATTGTATTCTATTAATTAATATAGCAAACTAAGATAATTTTTAATTTTACTTAAGAACACCTTTTTCCTACTTACACCCTTCTGCTTAGATGTAGGCTCTAATGGCGTCACTGGCAACTAACACCTCCATCGGTCGGTGATGCTATTTAGAGAACTGTGTCATCTAACTAGGCTTATATAGCTGCCATAGAAACGATCGGTCAAAAATTAAGTTGTTGTATTAAAAACAATTGTTTATCAAGATATCTTGACCAAACTCGGCATTTATTAGTTTTACTATGCTCCTCATATATATACGAAATCCTATCAAGATCGGAACACTGTCATATAGCTGCCATAGGCACGATCGGTTGAAAATTAAGTTGTATGAAAAAATTATTATTATTTATTTATTAGTTTTACTATGAGTCTCATATATATGCAAAATCCTATTAAGATCGGACCACTATCATATAGCTGCCATGGGAGCGATTGGTCGAAAATTAAGTTTAAGTATCAAGATATCTTAACCAAACTCGGCATTTTTAGTTTTACTATGCACCTCATAAACATACAAAATCCAATTAAGATCGAACCACTATATCCTATAGCTGCCATAGGAATGCCATAGGATCAGTCGAAAATTAAGTTGTTGTATGAAAAAAAAATTTTGTTTATCCAGATATCTTGACCAAGCTCGGCATTTATTAGTTCAACTATGTTTCTCATATCTATATGGAAGGATTGGTCGAAAATTAAGTTGTATGAAAAAATTGTGTTCATCAAGATAATTTGATCAAACTTGGCATTTATTAGTTTTACTAGCCTCCCCACAGTTTTCAACTCATGGCAAGGAGCCGCCGTTCGCATCGCCAAGGTCATGGCAAGGAGCAATTGGCAGTATTGTTTAATAATTTTTATTGTTTATAAGCATCAAATGTAGTAGTATAAGGTAATAGATTTGTAAGAGGCAAGAAGCCGCCGATATTATAATTAAGTTAAAAGGAAAGGAGCCGTTAACCGCATAGTCTGTGTATTATTAGAATAAGTGCGTAGTTATGGGCAAGTAGCCGTTCATAGATTGAATTTAACCGCCGGCCGCCGCTGCAACCGTGCGTTGCTGATCGGTTGCTCAACACCACCTTCGAGAGCGCAGCTTCAATTCGGCGGCGAAGAGCGAAAGCTCCGAAGCGAGGCTGCGAAAGCTCGCGGCGAAGTTGAGCGGCCGAGGCAAGCGCATGGCTCGCTCGCGAGCGAGCCGGCACTTTTGGAATAACGATCAGGGTGAGTTGACGTGCCGGAGTGCGAGCAAAAACGGTGAAGTGTACAGCGGAGCGCTAGGGCTCCAAGACAATGCGACAGGGCCTTAGTCTAGGAAGTTTAGTAAGGTAGAACATAACGAAGTTAGTGAATAAAGTGAATGCAGTCGCAATAATTAAGTGAAATGTTGATCTTTGTATTCTCGGGCGGGGGGGGGGGGGGGGGGGGGGGGGGGGTCATACTTGTGCCAAACATCGCAAATAGCGGATGTTCATCCTAACCTAGGGGGGGATAGTGTAGGTGGTGCGTGGCCAAGGCCCGATAGTGTAGGTGGTGCGTGGCCAAGGCCCTATAGTGCAGTTGGTGTGTGGCCGAAGCCCGATAGTGCAGTTGGTGCGTGGCCATGGCCCGATAGTGTAGTGGGTGCGTGGCTCCGGCCTGCTAGAATAGGTAGCACGAGTCTGCGGCCCCGTAGGGTAGGTAGGATAGCAGTAGTGCTAGGTATACTTTGGTCGAAACATTCATTTCGCCCTCCCTTAAGCCCTCTGTCCCAGCGAACTTATAAATGTCTTGTAACTCGTTGGACCTGGTAAGACTGAGATTCGTACCCCGGCCAGTAGCTTCTTTACAAGTGGCGCCCGAGCAGGGACCTAGAGGCGTTTAGGGGCGTGGCATCGTTGCGGATTAAAGCCCCGCAAGTATGCCCAAATAGGTGTTTTCAAAATTTTTTTTACATACAGGGTATTTTAAGTCGGGCATACCCTAGGATTAATGTACCCCAGTAGAGAGCAAGAAAGGGGAAGACATAGTATATGGGTAAAATGCCAGTCTAGGGTATAAGGTAGTCGAGTATACCCTAACGAGTGCATTTCATAGCCTATGTTAGGCGACAAGATGAGCACCTGCAATATTTAGGCAACCAAAAATGTGCACAGAAGTCGAGCTCAGCAACAAGAAAAAAAAAAGGAGAGATAACGGCCGGTCGAAAAGTACAGCGCGCGCGCGCCAGACGGGCGACGTCGAGACCACGCTTGCACACGTGTGCACAAACGCGCTTCGCAGTCGACGTCGGCGTCGAAGGGTCGTTAAGGCGTCGCGACTGTACAGTCGGACGAACTCAGTTCACGTGCGGTGAAAATGAATTCGTCAGTACAGTCGGTGAAGGCGTTGACGTCGGGTGTGCTAAATAGAAGGCAGTGAACGAAGTAATAAATAATAATAATAAAATAATATAAGTGAAGAAAAAAAAATATAGAGAACAGACTAGAAATTAAAAGAACATCAAGTGAATTAATTTTTTTTTATATATATCTTTTTTTTGCGAAGTGAATGCAAGAAATATATTAAAGAAATAATAAGAATAAATATCTAAGAAAAGTAAAATAATAAGAAACAAAGGCAAAGACGAACAAAGACTAAAGTGAACGATGGTCAAAAGTTTAAAAGAGCTTTAAGTGCGTATCTTTTTATTATTTTTTTGGTTCAAGTTTGTGAAGTAGACGTAAAAACAAAAAAGCAAAGGAATTGCAAAAAAAAAAAAAAAAATATAAATATTTGTGAAAAGAAAATAAGCCCGCAGAAAAGACACGAACAAAAGTGAGTGACATAAATCAACGGAACGAGAGTTGCCCAGACACCAAACACGAGACTCGAGTGAGAGTCTACAAGAGTTGAAGTTGAGCCTAGAGTGAGTACTAAAAACTGAGAATGGAGACAGGTGAGTGCCAAAATCCGGGTGTAGGCGTGCGCTGGATCCACCAGCGACGCAAAGAAGAACTGGTGGCGATCGCCCTCGAGTTCGGGCTGGAAAAGGAGGGGCGCGTAAGCGGCTATCCACTTTTGTGCAGGATGGAGGCCATACACCCGAAATTTGGGCTCGGCTTGCCGAGTTAATATCTCAGACCGCCAAAACATTGGAGCCGTCTCCCTGGGGCACTCTACCCGACGTTGGTGGACGGCCGCGCAAAAATCGGAACCAGACCTGAGGAGCTCGCAGCTGCAGGAAGCAGCGGGGCTCGGTGGGCGACAGCGGTCGACGCGGAGCTAGGGCGAACCCCATACGACTCGAATAGTGGCCCTTATATTCCCCGGCCATATTCCCAGTCGGAGGCCAAGCCTCTCGCAAACGTTCCGGAACAAGTCCGAAAGTGGGGCATGAGGTACGATGGCCGTTCCGACCCCCTTGGGTTCCTAGGGGACCAAGAGGAGCGCGCCATTACGTACGGGATAGCTCCCGATCGATTGCCTCGGACCATGAGCGAGGTACCGGGCTGCGACCGGGCTGCTCGTTGGTTTTTAAGCAGTGGACTGAGGGACGTGCCATGGTCGGTGTTTAGGAGGGGTTTCTTAGAATTCTTTCTACCACCAAGCTACTTCGAGAGGCTGGAAAACGAAATCCGATCCCGCCGACAGCGTGTGGGGGAAGAATTTAAGGAATACCTAATAGAGCTGAGGGCATTTTTTCGAATCCCGATGCAAAGTACTGCATCCCACCTCCCGCCCAACCGACCGAGGGGAGCAGTCGTGTAACTTACGACACGAAATGCAAAGTAAATATGAAAAAAAAAATATTAAAAAAAATCGATACAAACTACGAGTATGTGTACAAATACAATTACAAATAAAAATAGGACTATCTACTTGCTAAATAGTTTAGAATAGAAGACTTTATACGAGGAAGAGAAGCTTCCGAGCAGAATACTCTGTAATGCTTGTTATAGTCGTCACAGAGAACCCTAAACGGTTCATGCAAGGCATAGTTGGTTGAGCAAAATTGAAGCGATAAAGGTACAAAATTACGTGTTAGTCTAGTAGGGATAGAGAAATTTAATTGGCTAGTCAACACAGAAGAGTCGATTTCACCAGTAATTAATTTATTAATAAATATTACACCCAGCATGGTTCTACGATTAATTAAAGAAGGAAGGTTAATCATCAGAAGTCTACTGGAGTATGACGGAAACCGCACACGAGGATCCCAATTTAAACCACTAAGGGCAAACAACAAGATTTGTTTCAGAACGGATTCAATTCTGTCCTTATGGGTAGCATATTGTGGTGACCAGATACATGAGGCATACTCAAGAATAGGTCGTACCAAAGATATATAAAGTGTTTTTGACGTGTACGGATCGTTAAACTCCTTCGACCATCGCTTGATGAAACCCATAACAATTCTGGCCTTATTGACCACGGTATTAACATGAGAGTCGAATTTAAGTCTATGATCAAGGATGACACCTAGATCATTAACTTCATTAGAAGTACTATTAACACGCTCGAGCGGTATGCTATCAAGGATGTAAGATACCAATTGAGGAGGGCTTCTATAGAAGATCATTACATTACATTTAGAGCAGTTTAAGTTTAACAGGTTGGCTAGGCACCAAGCCTGAAACGCATCAATGTCCGCTTGTAAGAGATGATATGATGCCATATCCTTATATGCAAGGCATAATTTTACATCATCAGCATACATTAATACTTGAGAGTGAGACAGTATCGAGGGAAGGTCATTGATGAAAAGAGTAAAGAGTAGCGGGCCAAGATGACTACCTTGAGGAACACCGGAAGTCACCAGAATACGTATAGAAAATGAATTTCTGAAAAGAACCTTTTGGGTTCTGTCACGCAAATACTCTGAAATCCAGTTCAAAAGATTGACTGGGAAGCCGAGAAGGCTTAATTTATGAAGCAGCAAGGAATGGTTGCCAGAGTCGAAAGCCTTACTGAAATCAGTATAGATGACGTCAGTCTGCTTTCTTTTTTAAACCCATCAATTACAAACGAAGTAAACTCAAGAAGGTTAGTGGTTGTAGATCTGCGCTTCACGAACCCATGCTGGGAAGGTGAAATAATAGAACTACATAAATGCTGCAGTTGAGATGTTTTAATTCTCTCAAAAGCTTTAGATATAGCGGATAATTTGGAAATACCTCTATAGTTTTCGACATCGGACTTACTCCCTTTCTTATGGAGAGGGATAATGTATGATTCCTTCCAAATGGTCGGAAAAGATGAAGTGTTAACGGACAATTCAAAAAGTTTTAAAACAGGTTTACATAATGCTGCAGCGCAGTATCTAAGCATGCAGGCAGGAACACCATCAGGGCCCGGTGAGTAAACCGGCTTGATAGTTTTAAGGTCGCTAAGAAGCGAACTTTCGGTAATAATGGGATTAAAGATGCAGTTTGACCTCTGTAACTGATAAGGATATGGCCGATTTTTATTATACCTAGAGGAGGAGTAGGTAGTTTGAAAAAGTTTGCGAACAGATCGGCTATGCCTGGATCAGTGTTCGCGCATTCATCTGCAAACTTAACCGAAGAAGGCAAAGTAGATGTCTTTCGTTTAGAATTGACAAAGTTAAAAAAATTGCTTGGGATTATGTGAAAATTGAAGGCGACAACGCCGAAGGTAATTTTTATAGCAGATGGAATTTTGGGTGGAAAAATTTGATCGGGCAACTGCATAGCGGGAGAAATCAGAGTGATTTCCCGATTTCTTAAACTTTTTTATAACACATCGACTCCACGTTTTTTAACCTCATCAGTTCATTTGAGAACCAGGGAGGCCTATCAGGCCTCGCTGGGTGATCAAGAGGAACGCAGACATCAAAAATCGAGTACAAGGTGTCATAAAAAAGTTTCAAGGCAACATCAATGTCTGCACAATTGTACAGTTGGGACCAGTCGACTTGCAGAATAAGATCATTTAGCTTATGAAAATCAGCCTTTCTGAAACAACGCATACGTTCAGCAAATTCCGGTTCCTTGATAGGAACTCGGGCTGGTAAATCAATGACCAGTTCCAGAGTTGGATGAAAAGGGTCTTCAGGAAGTGTAAGCGGATTGATCCTGTGCACAACACTGTTGAACGAATCCAACACGAAAATTAGATCAAGAGATCTGTTTCTTGAATTGCGCACACGATTAACCTGCCGTAAGGACAATTCACCACCTTCGAGAGCGCAGCTTCAATTCGGCGGCGAAGAGCGAAAGCTCCGAAGCGAGGCTGCGAAAGCTCGCGGCGAAGTTGAGCGGCCGAGGCAAGCGCATGGCTCGCTCGCGAGCGAGCCGGCACTTTTGGAATAACGATCAGGGTGAGTTGACGTGCCGGAGTGCGAGCAAAAACGGTGAAGTGTACAGCGGAGCGCTAGCGCTCCAAGACAATGCGACAGGGCCTTAGTCTAGGAAGTTTAGTAAG
Source organism: Drosophila ezoana (assembly GCA_035045725.1). Taxonomy (NCBI): domain Eukaryota; kingdom Metazoa; phylum Arthropoda; class Insecta; order Diptera; family Drosophilidae; genus Drosophila; species Drosophila ezoana. The sequence goes on from JAWNOU010000145.1 coordinate 19,250, forward strand.
GTAGAACATAACGAAGTTAGTGAATAAAGTGAATGCAGTCGCAATAATTAAGTGAAATGTTGATCTTTGTATTCTCGGGCGGTCATACTTGTGCCAAACATCGCAAATAGCGGATGTTCATCCTAACCTAGGGGGGGATAGTGTAGGTGGTGCGTGGCCAAGGCCCGATAGTGTAGGTGGTGCGTGGCCAAGGCCCTATAGTGCAGTTGGTGTGTGGCCGAAGCCCGATAGTGCAGGGTAGGTAGGATAGCAGTAGTGCTAGGTATACTTTGGTCGAAACATTCATTTCGCCCTCCCTTAAGCCCTCTGTCCCAGCGAACTTATAAATGTCTTGTAACTCGTTGGACCTGGTAAGACTGAGATTCGTACCCCGGCCAGTAGCTTCTTTACAAGTGGCGCCCGAGCAGGGACCTAGAGGCGTTTAGGGGCGTGGCATCGTTGCGGATTAAAGCCCCGCAAGTATGCCCAAATAGGTGTTTTCAAAATTTTTTTTTACATACAGGGTATTTTAAGTCGGGCATACCCTAGGATTAATGTACCCCAGTAGAGAGCAAAGAAAGGGGAAGACATAGTATATGGGTAAAATGCGAGTCTAGGGTATAAGGTAGTCGAGTATACCCTAACGAGTGCATTTCATAGCCTATGTTAGGCGACAAGATGAGCACCTGCAAAATTTAGGCAACCAAAACAAATGTGCACAGAAGTCGAGCTCAGCAACGAAAAAAAAAAGGAGAGATAACGGCCGGTCGAAAAGTACAGCGCGCGCGCGCCAGACGGGCGACGTCGAGACCACGCTTGCACACGTGTGCACAAACGCGCTTCGCAGTCGACGTCGGCGTCGAAGGGTCGTTAAGGCGTCGCGACTGTACAGTCGGACGAACTCAGTTCACGCGCGGTGAAAATGAATTCGTCAGTACAGTCGGTGAAGGCGTTGACGTCGGGTGTGCTAAATGGAAGGCAGTGAACGAAGTAATAAATAATAATAATAAAATAATATAAGTGAAGAAAAAAAAATATAGAGAACAGATTAGAAATTAAAAGAACATCAAGTGAATTAATTTTTTTTTATATATATTTTTTTTTTGCGAAGTGAATGCAAGAAATATATAAAAGAAATAATAAGAATAAATATCTAAGAAAAGTAAAATAATAAGAAACAAAGGCAAAGACGAACAAAGACTAAAGTGAACGATGGTCAAAAGTTTAAAAGAGCTTTAAGTGCGTATCTTTTTATTATTTTTTTGGTTCAAGTTTGTGAAGTAGACGTAAAAACAAAAAAGCAAAGGAATTGCAAAAAAAAAAAAAAAAAATATAAATATTTGTGAAAAGAAAATAAGCCCGCAGAAAAGACACGAACAAAAGTGAGTGACATAAATCAACGGAACGAGAGTTGCCCAGACACCAAACACGAGACTCGAGTGAGAGTCTACAAGAGTTGAAGTTGAGCCTAGAGTGAGTACTAAAAACTGAGAATGGAGACAGGTGAGTGCCAAAATACGGGTGTAGGCGTGCGCTGGATCCACCAGCGACGCAAAGAAGAACTGGTGGCGATCGCCCTCGAGTTCGGGCTGGAAAAGGAGGGGCGCGTAAGCGGCTATCCACTTTTGTGCAGGATGGAGGCCATACACCCGAAATTTGGGCTCGGCTTGCCGAGTTAATATCTCAGACCGCCAAAACATTGGAGCCGTCTCCCTGGGGCACTCTACCCGACGTTGGTGGACGGCCGCGCAAAAATCGGAACCAGACCTGAGGAGCTCGCAGCTGCAGGAAGCAGCGGGGCTCGGTGGGCGACAGCGGTCGACGCGGAGCTAGGGCGAACCCCATACGACTCGAATAGTGGCCCTTATATTCCCCGGCCATATTCCCAGTCGGAGGCCAAGCCTCTCGCAAACGTTCCGGAACAAGTCCGAAAGTGGGGCATGAGGTACGATGGCCGTTCCGACCCCCTTGGGTTCCTAGGGGACCAAGAGGAGCGCGCCATTACGTACGGGATAGCTCCCGATCGATTGCCTCGGACCATGAGCGAGGTACCGGGCTGCGACCGGGCTGCTCGTTGGTTTTTAAGCAGTGGACTGAGGGACGTGCCATGGTCGGTGTTTAGGAGGGGTTTCTTAGAATTCTTTCTACCACCAAGCTACTTCGAGAGGCTGGAAAACGAAATCCGATCCCGCCGACAGCGTGTGGGGGAAGAATTTAAGGAATACCTAATAGAGCTGAGGGCATTTTTTCGAATCCCGATGCAAAGTACTGCATCCCACCTCCCGCCCAACCGACCGAGGGGAGCAGTCGTGTAACTTACGACACGAAATGCAAAGTAAATATGAAAAAAAAAATATTAAAAAAAATCGATACAAACTACGAGTATGTGTACAAATACAATTATAAATAAAAATAGGACTATCTACTTGCTAAATAGTTTAGAATAGAAGACTTTATACGAGGAAGAGAAGCTTCCGAGCAGAATACTCTGTAATGCTTGTTATAGTCGTCACAGAGAACCCTAAACGGTTCATGCAAGGCATAGTTGGTTGAGCAAAATTGAAGCGGTAAAGGTACAAAATTACGTGTTAGTCTAGTAGGGATAGAGAAATTTAATTGGCTAGTCAACACAGAAGAGTCGATTTCACCAGTAATTAATTTATGAATAAATATTACACCCAGCATGGTTCTACGATTAATTAAAGAAGGAAGGTTAATCATCAGAAGTCTACTGGAGTATGACGGAAACCGCACACGAGGATCCCAATTTAAACCACTAAGGGCAAACAACAAGATTTGTTTCAGAACGGATTCAATTCTGTCCTTATGGGTAGCATATTGTGGTGACCAGATACATGAGGCATACTCAAGAATAGGTCGTACCAAAGATATATAAAGTGTTTTTGACGTGTACGGATCGTTAAACTCCTTCGACCATCGCTTGATGAAACCCATAACAATTCTGGCCTTATTGACCACGGTATTAACATGAGAGTCGAATTTAAGTCTATGATCAAGGATGACACCTAGATCATTAACTTCATTAGAAGTACTATTAACACGCTCGAGCGGTATGCTATCAAGGATGTAAGATACCAATTGAGGAGGGCTTCTATAGAAGGTCATTACATTACATTTAGAGCAGTTTAAGTTTAACAGGTTGGCTAGGCACCAAGCCTGAAACGCATCAATGTCCGCTTGTAAGAGATGATATGATGCCATATCCTTATATGCAAGGCATAATTTTACATCATCAGCATACATCAATACTTGAGAGTGAGACAGTATCGAGGGAAGGTCATTGATGAAAAGAGTAAAGAGTAGCGGGCCAAGATGACTACCTTGAGGAACACCGGAAGTCACCAGAATACGTATAGAAAATGAATTTCTGAAAAGAACCTTTTGGGTTCTGTCACGCAAATACTCTGAAATCCAGTTCAAAAGATTGACTGGGAAGCCGAGAAGGCTTAATTTATGAAGCAGCAAGGAATGGTTGACAGAGTCGAAAGCCTTACTGAAATCAGTATAGATGACGTCAGTCTGCTTTCTTTTTTAAACCCATCAATTACAAACGAAGTAAACTCAAGAAGGTTAGTGGTTGTAGATCTGCGCTTCACGAACCCATGCTGGGAAGGTGAAATAATAGAACTACATAAATGCTGCAGTTGAGATGTTTTAATTCTCTCAAAAGCTTTAGATATAGCGGATAATTTGGAAATACCTCTATAGTTTTCGACATCGGACTTACTCCCTTTCTTATGGAGAGGGATAATGTATGATTCCTTCCAAATGGTCGGAAAAGATGAAGTGTTAACGGACAATTCAAAAAGTTTTAAAACAGGTTTACATAATGCTGCAGCGCAGTATCTAAGCATGCAGGCAGGAACACCATCAGGGCCCGGTGAGTAAACCGGCTTGATAGTTTTAAGGTCGCTAAGAAGCGAACTTTCGGTAATAATGGGATTAAAGATGCAGTTTGACCTCTGTAACTGATAAGGATATGGCCGATTTTTATTATACCTAGAGGAGGAGTAGGTAGTTTGAAAAAGTTTGCGAACAGATCGGCTATGCCTGGATCAGTGTTCGCGCACTCATCTGCAAACTTAACCGAAGAAGGCAAAGTAGATGTCTTTCGTTTAGAATTGACAAAGTTAAAAAATTGCTTGGGATTATGTGAAAATTGAAGGCGACAACGCCGAAGGTAATTTTTATAGCAGATGGAATTTTGGGTGGAAAAATTTGATCGGGCAACTGCATAGCGGGAGAAATCAGAGTGATTTCCCGATTTCTTAAACTTTTTATAACACATCGACTCCACGTTTTTTAACCTCATCAGTTCATTTGAGAACCAGGGAGGCCTATCAGGCCTCGCTGGGTGATCAAGAGGAACGCAGACATCAAAAATCGAGTACAAGGTGTCATAAAAAAGTTTCAAGGCAACATCAATGTCTGCACAATTGTACAGTTGGGACCAGTCGACTTGCAGAATAAGATCATTTAGCTTATGAAAATCAGCCTTTCTGAAACAACGCATACGTTCAGCAAATTCCGGTTCCTTGATAGGAACTCGGGCTGGTAAATCAATGACCAGTTCCAGAGTTGGATGAAAAGGGTCTTCAGGAAGTGTAAGCGGATTGATCCTGTGCACAACACTGTTGAACGAATCCAACACGAAAATTAGATCAAGAGATCTGTTTCTTGAATTGCGCACACGATTAACCTGCCGTAAGGACAATTCACCACCTTCGAGAGCGCAGCTTCAATTCGGCGGCGAAGAGCGAAAGCTCCGAAGCGAGGCTGCGAAAGCTCGCGGCGAAGTTGAGCGGCCGAGGCAAGCGCATGGCTCGCTCGCGAGCGAGCCGGCACTTTTGGAATAACGATCAGGGTGAGTTGACGTGCCGGAGTGCGAGCAAAAACGGTGAAGTGTACAGCGGAGCGCTAGGGCTCCAAGACAATGCGACAGGGCCTTAGTCTAGGAAGTTTAGTAAGGTAGAACATAACGAAGTTAGTGAATAAAGTGAATGCAGTCGCAATAATTAAGTGAAATGTTGATCTTTGTATTCTCGGGCGGTCATACTTGTGCCAAACATCGCAAATAGCGGATGTTCATCCTAACCTAGGGGGGATAGTGTAGGTGGTGCGTGGCCAAGGCCCGATAGTGTAGGTGGTGCGTGGCCAAGGCCCTATAGTGCAGTTGGTGTGTGGCCGAAGCCCGATAGTGCAGTTGGTGCGTGGCCATGGCCCGATAGTGTAGTGGGTGCGTGGCTCCGGCCTGCTAGAATAGGTAGCACGAGTCTGCGGCCCCGTAGGGTAGGTAGGATAGCAGTAGTGCTAGGTATACTTTGGTCGAAACATTCATTTCGCCCTCCCTTAAGCCCTCTGTCCCAGCGAACTTATAAATGTCTTGTAACTCGTTGGACCTGGTAAGACTGAGATTCGTACCCCGGCCAGTAGCTTCTTTACAAGTGGCGCCCGAGCAGGGACCTAGGAGGCGTTTAGGGGCGTGGCATCGTTGCGGATTAAAGCCCCGCAAGTATGCCCAAATAGGTGTTTTCAAAATTTTTTTTACATACAGGTTATTTTAAGTCGGGCATACCCTAGGATTAATGTACCCCAGTAGAGAGCAAGAAAGGGGAAGACATAGTATATGGGTAAAATGCGAGTCTAGGGTATAAGGTAGTCGAGTATACCCTAACGAGTGCATTTCATAGCCTATGTTAGGCGACAAGATGAGCACCTGCAATATTTAGGCAACCAAAAATGTGCACAGAAGTCGAGCTCAGCAACAAGAAAAAAAAAGGAGAGATAACGGCCGGTCGAAAAGTACAGCGCGCGCGCGCCAGACGGGCGACGTCGAGACCACGCTTGCACACGTGTGCACAAACGCGCTTCGCAGTCGACGTCGGCGTCGAAGGGTCGTTAAGGCGTCGCGACTGTACAGTCGGACGAACTCAGTTCACGCGCGGTGAAAATGAATTCGTCAGTACAGTCGGTGAAGGCGTTGACGTCGGGTGTGCTAAATAGAAGGCAGTGAACGAAGTAATAAATAATAATAATAAAATAATATAAGTGAAGAAAAAAAAAATATAGAGAACAGACTAGAAATTAAAAGAACATCAAGTGAATTAATTTTTTTTATATATATTTTTTTTTGCGAAGTGAATGCAAGAAATATATAAAAGAAATAATAAGAATAAATATCTAAGAAAAGTAAAATAATAAGAAACAAAGGCAAAGACGAACAAAGACTAAAGTGAACGATGGTCAGAAGTTTAAAAGAGCTTTAAGTGCGTATCTTTTTATTATTTTTTTGGTTCAAGTTTGTGAAGTAGACGTAAAAACAAAAAAGCAAAGGAATTGCAAAAAAAAAAAAAATATAAATATTTGTGAAAAGAAAATAAGCCCGCAGAAAAGACACGAACAAAAGTGAGTGACATAAATCAACGGAACGAGAGTTGCCCAGACACCAAACACGAGACTCGAGTGAGAGTCTACAAGAGTTGAAGTTGAGCCTAGAGTGAGTACTAAAAACTGAGAATGGAGACAGGTGAGTGCCAAAATACGGGTGTAGGCGTGCGCTGGATCCACCAGCGACGCAAAGAAGAACTGGTGGCGATCGCCCTCGAGTTCGGGCTGGAAAAGGAGGGGCGCGTAAGCGGCTATCCACTTTTGGGCTCGGCTTGCCGAGTTAATATCTCAGACCGCCAAAACATTGGAGCCGTCTCCCTGGGGCACTCTACCCGACGTTGGTGGACGGCCGCGCAAAAATCGGAACCAGACCTGAGGAGCTCGCAGCTGCAGGAAGCAGCGGGGCTCGGTGGGCGACAGCGGTCGACGCGGAGCTAGGGCGAACCCCATACGACTCGAATAGTGGCCCTTATATTCCCCGGCCATATTCCCAGTCGGAGGCCAAGCCTCTCGCAAACGTTCCGGAACAAGTCCGAAAGTGGGGCATGAGGTACGATGGCCGTTCCGACCCCCTTGGGTTCCTAGGGGACCAAGAGGAGCGCGCCATTACGTACGGGATAGCTCCCGATCGATTGCCTCGGACCATGAGCGAGGTACCGGGCTGCGACCGGGCTGCTCGTTGGTTTTTAAGCAGTGGACTGAGGGACGTGCCATGGTCGGTGTTTAGGAGGGGTTTCTTAGAATTCTTTCTACCACCAAGCTACTTCGAGAGGCTGGAAAACGAAATCCGATCCCGCCGACAGCGTGTGGGGGAAGAATTTAAGGAATACCTAATAGAGCTGAGGGCATTTTTTCGAATCCCGATGCAAAGTACTGCATCCCACCTCCCGCCCAACCGACCGAGGGGAGCAGTCGTGTAACTTACGACACGAAATGCAAAGTAAATATGAAAAAAAAAATATTAAAAAAAATCGATACAAACTACGAGTATGTGTACAAATACAATTATAAATAAAAAATGGGATATTAAAAATAGGACTATCTACTTGCTAAATAGTTTAGAATAGAAGACTTTATACGAGGAAGAGAAGCTTCCGAGCAGAATACTCTGTAATGCTTGTTATAGTCGTCACAGAGAACCCTAAACGGTTCATGCAAGGCATAGTTGGTTGAGCAAAATTGAAGCGATAAAGGTACAAAATTACGTGTTAGTCTAGTAGGGATAGAGAAATTTAATTGGCTAGTCAACACAGAAGAGTCGATTTCACCAGTAATTAATTTATGAATAAATATTACACCCAGCATGGTTCTACGATTAATTAAAGAAGGAAGGTTAATCATCAGAAGTCTACTGGAGTATGACGGAAACCGCACACGAGGATCCCAATTTAAACCACTAAGGGCAAACAACAAGATTTGTTTCAGAACGGATTCAATTCTGTCCTTATGGGTAGCATATTGTGGTGACCAGATACATGAGGCATACTCAAGAATAGGTCGTACCAAAGATATATAAAGTGTTTTTGACGTGTACGGATCGTTAAACTCCTTCGACCATCGCTTGATGAAACCCATAACAATTCTGGCCTTATTGACCACGGTATTAACATGAGAGTCGAATTTAAGTCTATGATCAAGGATGACACCTAGATCATTAACTTCATTAGAAGTACTATTAACACGCTCGAGCGGTATGCTATCAAGGATGTAAGATACCAATTGAGGAGGGCTTCTATAGAAGGTCATTACATTACATTTAGAGCAGTTTAAGTTTAACAGGTTGGCTAGGCACCAAGCCTGAAACGCATCAATGTCCGCTTGTAAGAGATGATATGATGCCATATCCTTATATGCAAGGCATAATTTTACATCATCAGCATACATCAATACTTGAGAGTGAGACAGTATCGAGGGAAGGTCATTGATGAAAAGAGTAAAGAGTAGCGGGCCAAGATGACTACCTTGAGGAACACCGGAAGTCACCAGAATACGTATAGAAAATGAATTTCTGAAAAGAACCTTTTGGGTTCTGTCACGCAAATACTCTGAAATCCAGTTCAAAAGATTGACTGGGAAGCCGAGAAGGCTTAATTTATGAAGCAGCAAGGAATGGTTGCCAGAGTCGAAAGCCTTACTGAAATCAGTATAGATGACGTCAGTCTGCTTTCTTTTTTAAACCCATCAATTACAAACGAAGTAAACTCAAGAAGGTTAGTGGTTGTAGATCTGCGCTTCACGAACCCATGCTGGGAAGGTGAAATAATAGAACTACATAAATGCTGCAGTTGAGATGTTTTAATTCTCTCAAAAGCTTTAGATATAGCGGATAATTTGGAAATACCTCTATAGTTTTCGACATCGGACTTACTCCCTTTCTTATGGAGAGGGATAATGTATGATTCCTTCCAAATGGTCGGAAAAGATGAAGTGTTAACGGACAATTCAAAAAGTTTTAAAACAGGTTTACATAATGCTGCAGCGCAGTATCTAAGCATGCAGGCAGGAACACCATCAGGGCCCGGTGAGTAAACCGGCTTGATAGTTTTAAGGTCGCTAAGAAGCGAACTTTCGGTAATAATGGGATTAAAGATGCAGTTTGACCTCTGTAACTGATAAGGATATGGCCGATTTTTATTATACCTAGAGGAGGAGTAGGTAGTTTGAAAAAGTTTGCGAACAGATCGGCTATGCCTGGATCAGTGTTCGCGCACTCATCTGCAAACTTAACCGAAGAAGGCAAAGTAGATGTCTTTCGTTTAGAATTGACAAAGTTAAAAAATTGCTTGGGATTATGTGAAAATTGAAGGCGACAACGCCGAAGGTAATTTTTATAGCAGATGGAATTTTGGGTGGAAAAATTTGATCGGGCAACTGCATAGCGGGAGAAATCAGAGTGATTTCCCGATTTCTTAAACTTTTTATAACACATCGACTCCACGTTTTTTAACCTCATCAGTTCATTTGAGAACCAGGGAGGCCTATCAGGCCTCGCTGGGTGATCAAGAGGAACGCAGACATCAAAAATCGAGTACAAGGTGTCATAAAAAAGTTTCAAGGCAACATCAATGTCTGCACAATTGTACAGTTGGGACCAGTCGACTTGCAGAATAAGATCATTTAGCTTATGAAAATCAGCCTTTCTGAAACAACGCATACGTTCAGCAAATTCCGGTTCCTTGATAGGAACTCGGGCTGGTAAATCAATGACCAGTTCCAGAGTTGGATGAAAAGGGTCTTCAGGAAGTGTAAGCGGATTGATCCTGTGCACAACACTGTTGAACGAATCCAACACGAAAATTAGATCAAGAGATCTGTTTCTTGAATTGCGCACACGATTAACCTGCCGTAAGGACAATTCATGTAGACCATCAATAAATTCGTTTGACGATGACGGCAACAGAAAGTTTGAGTCTGATGGCGATGACCACTCGACAACAGGAAGATTAAAGTCCCCAAGAACTACTAAAAGGTCTCTATCAGAAAGTAGGGAGAAGACAGATTTAATAGCATTAAGATGGGTTTGATAGGTAGACAAATTAATTAGAGGAGGTAAATATGAACATGTAATGAAGATAGAGAAAGTACCAAATACAACTCTTACAGCCACCAACTCAATCTCTGAGATGGGAAGATCAATGCGTTCCGACGAAAGAGCAGACTCGACAGCTATAAGTACTCCTCCTCCGATACGGGGCGCTCGATCGCATCTATAAGTGGTGTATTTGGAGGTAAAAATTGAAGAGTCTGATATGTCCGGCTTCAGCCAGGTCTCAGTAAAAGCGATAATTTGAAAGTTAAAAGCAAGAGAGTCTAAATACAGTTTAGCGAGTTTAGATTTAAGACCTCTAACATTCTGGTAGGCAAGCTCGAAAGATGGAATTAGTTTTTTGACGCAGCAACAAAAGATGATGCGCCATTTGAAATAGGTGGTAATAAAATCGGAGTCCGATTTTTCTTTTTGGCCTTATATTCTTTAACTATTAAGTGCTCCGGCCAAAACTCTTTACAACAAATATCAGTAAATATTTCTGGCGGAACACTTATTTTAAAGGACGCAATATCCCTATCATAAGCGAACTTAAATTTCTCCACCAGTATACCTGGAGCTTGAATTTTTGCCTGTATAAAGGCTTTTACCTCATCTGAAGAAAAGTGAGGGGCAAGCCTAGAAACAAAAATAAGTCTCTTCGGTGGAACACCGACTAGAGGCTTAGGTGCCACAGGTAGAACAGTGGGAACACTACTAACTATGGTACCTAAAACAGCCGGTAGTCCGGACGACGAGCCTTCTAGCGGCTGTTGTAAATTTAATTGTTGCTGTCGCCCTTTCGGAACACCCACGACAGCGGACAACACGGATAATTCGACTGGTTTTTCTCGTGCCGATGTCACACTTTTCGGGACAGAATCAGTGTCCACAGCAGATCTCACAGCTACCGGAGTAACAAACGAGATGAGCTGCTGTGTAATCGGTGTAGTAGGCTGCTGAATAGCAGTCGGAGGCTGTAGGGTATTAGGCAACGGCAGATCACAAGGAGTGGGCTTTTTAGGCCCCGGAGACTCATCCAACAGTTTAAGGCTATTAAATTGGGTGTCCAGGGCTGTGAGCTGATCGTTAAGTTTACGAAAACCAACAATCAGACCCCTAAAGCCACTCCTGGTCTGACGCATAAACGCCCGCATTTCACCATCAATCTCCCTACACGAGTCGCAACTATAGTGCAAACCAGTTCGTTTGGCAACAGCATCCCCCACAAGACCAGTGTAACCCGCACATTTAGAATGCAGGCCATTATCACACAGCCAACAAGGTATGCTGGATTGACTTGCCGTAATTGGCATTTGGCAAGTTTTTATAAAACAGACAATTTTATGGTCCATTATTAAGGGTATCTACTGTAATAAACCAGCCAAATGTAAAAAGTGAGTTATTTAGATTAGATTAATAGCGTATGGAGCACCAACAAGCGGCCGAAAGTAGAAAAAGATCAAAGCGCAAGTTGAAAAAAGGAGAGAGAGCGCGAGAGTGCGAGAGTAGTCTATTTATAGATTGCTTGCTTGCCCACGAAATCTTGCACACCAGAGAGGCGATGTGCAGTTTAGCATAAACAACAAACAACAACAAGAAGCTTACCCACAGAGCTAATTGCGCAAGCGCACAAACAAAAATGCACAAGAACACAAGTTTAAAAGAAACAATATTTAAATAACAAAAATGCACAGACCACAAGCATGCACTCGCGATAAATAAAAAAATAAACCGAGAAGGCGAACAGAATAGTAGAAATATACAAAATATAAATAATTAAAACGCCGATGTTCTATTAAATCAAAAACAAAACGGAGAGCACAAAAAAAACACGTCTGTTCGCTTCAAGTACGCAAGTGATGATTGATGTTCATCAAGATAATTTGATCAAACTTTTGGCATTTCTTAGTTTTACTATGCTCCTCATATATATGTCATATTAAGATCGGACCACTATATAATATAGCTGCAAGGGAACGATCGGTCGAAAATTAAGTTGTTGTATGAAAACAGTTTTGTTTATCGAGATATCTTGACCAAATTGGCCATTGTTTAGTTTTACTATGCTCCTCATATAAATGCAATATCCTATTAAGATCGGACCACTATATCATATAGATGCCAAAGGAACGATCGGTCGAAAATTAAGTTTTATGAAAAAAAATTTTGTTTATCAAGATATCTTGACCAAACTCGGCAGTAAGTTTTAGTATGCTCCTTAAATATATACAAAATCCCATTAAGATCGGACCACTTAATCATATAGCTGCCAGGTAACGTGCGGTGGAAAATTAAGTTGTTGAATGAAAAACATTTTTGTTTATCAAGACATCTTGACCAAACTCGGCAGTTAGTTTTACTATGCTCCTCATATATATACAAAATCCTACTCAGATCGGAATACAATATCATATAGCTGCCAGGGAACGATCGGTCGAAAATTAAGTTGTTGAATGAAAAACATTTTCGTTTATCAAGATATCTTGACCAAACTCGGCAGTAAGTTTTACTATGCTCTTCATATATATGCAAAATCCTACTCAGATCGGATCACTATATCGTATACCTGCCATAGGAACGATCGGTCGAAAATTAGGATGTATGAAAAAAATGTTTGCTTATCAAGATGTCTTGACCAAACTCGGCATTTATTAGTTTAACTGTGCTCCTCGTAAATATGAAAATCCTATTAAGATCGGACCACTATATCATATACCTGCCAAAGGAACGATCTTTCGAAAATTCAGTTGTTGTAGGAAAAACATTTTTGTTTATCAAGATATCTTGACCAAACTCGGCAGTTAGTTTAACTATGCTCCTCATATATATACAAAATCCTATAAATATCGGACCACTATATCATATACCTGCCATAGGAGAGATCGGTCGAAAGTTAATATGTATGAACAAAAATTTTGTTTATCTAGACATCTTCAACAAACTCTGTATTTATTAGTTTTATTATGCTCTTAATATAAATGCGAAATCCTATTAAGATCGGACCACTATATCATATACCTCCCATAGGAACGATCGGTCGAAAAATAGGATGTATTAAATAAATGTTTGCTTATCAAGATATTTTGACCAAACTCGGCATTTATTAGTTTACCTGTGCTCCTCGTATATATGAAAAATCCTATTAAGATCGGACCACTATACCATATACCTGTCATTGGAACGATCTTTCGAAAATTAAGTTGTTGTAGGAAAAACATTTTTGTTTATCAAGATATCTCGACCAAACTCGGTATTTATTAGTTTTACTATGCTCATCATATATATGCAAAATCCTATTAAGATCGGACCACAATATCATATAGCTGCCACGGAACGATCGGTCGAAAATTAAGTTGTTGTATGAAAAACATTTTTGTTTATCAAGATATCTTGACCAAACTCGGCAGTTTGTTGTACTATGCTCCATATATATATACAAAAGCCTATTAAGATCGTACCACTATATCATATAGCTGCGAAGAAATGATCGGTCGAAAATTAAGTTGTTGTATAAAAAATAATTTTTTTTATCAAGATATCTTGACCAAACTCGGCAATTATTAGTTTTACTATGCTCCCCATATATATACAAAATCCTGTTAAGATCGGACCACTAAATCATATAGCTGCCAGGGAACGATCGGTCGAATATTAAGCTATTGTATAAAAAATAATTTTGTTTATCAAGATATTTTGACCAAACTCGGCAATTATTAATTTTACTATGCTCCCCATATATATGCAAAATCCTGTTAAGATCGGCCCACTAAATCATATAGCTGCCAAGGAACGATCGGTCGAAAATTAAGTTGATGTATGAAAAACATTTTAATTTATCAAGATATCTTGACCAAACTCGGCAGTTAGTTTAACTATGCTCCTCATGTATTGGCAAAATCCTACTCAGATCGGACAACAATATCATATAGCTGCCATAGGAACGATCGGTCGTCGATTAAGTTGTTGTATAAAAAGTATTTTTGTTTATCAAGATATCTTGACCAAACTCGGCAGTTAGTTGTACTATGCTCCTTATATATATACAAAATCCTATTAAGATCGAACCACTATATCCTATAGCTGCCATAGGAATGCCATAGGATCAGTCGAAAATTAAGTTGTTGTATGAAAAAAAAATTTTGTTTATCCAGATATCTTGACCAAGCTCGGCATTTATTACTTCAACTATGCTTCTCATATCTATATGGAAGGATTGGTCGAAAATTAAGTTGTATGAAAAAATTATGTTCATCAAGATAATTTGATCAAACTTGGCATTTATTAGTTTTACTATGCTCCTCATATATATGTCATATTAAGATCGGACCACTATATAATATAGCTGCAAGGGAACGATCGGTCGAAAATTAAGTTGTTGTATGAAAACAGTTTTGTTTATCGAGATATCTTGACCAAATTGGCCATTGATTAATTTTACTATGCTCCCCATATATATGCAAAATCCTGTTAAGATCGGCCCCCTAAATCATATAGCAGCCAAGGAACGATCGGTCGAAAATGAAGTTGATGTATGAAAAACATTTTAGTTTATCAAGATATCTTGACCAAACTCGGCAGTTAGTTATACTATGCTCCTCATATATATGCAAAATACTATTAAGATCGGACCACTAAATCACGACGAAAATTAGGTTGATGTATAAAAAATAATATTGTTTATAAAGATATCTTGACCAAACTCGGCATTTATTAGTACTACTATGCGCCCCATATATATGCAAAATCCTATTAAGATCGAACCACTATATCATATAACTGCCTCAGGAACGATAGGTCGAAATTTAAGTTGTATGAAAAAAAAATGTTGTTTATCAAGATATCTTCACTAAACTCGGGATGAATTAGTTTAAGTATGCTCCTTATATTAATGCAAAATCCTTTTAAAATCGATACACTATATCATAATGCTGTCATTGGAACGGTCGGTCGAAAATCAAGTTGGTTGAAAAAAATTTAGTTTATCAAGATATCTTGACCAAAACCGGCAATTATTAGATTTACTATGCTCCCCATATCGGACTACTATATCATAAAACTGTCAAGAAACGATCAGTCGAAAGATAAGATGTTGTATGAACAACATTTTTGTTTTTCAAGATATCTTTACCAGACTCGGCAGTAATTAGTTTTTCTATGCGCCTCATATAAGTGCAAAATCCTATTAAGATCGGAT
This sequence comes from Drosophila ezoana, assembly GCA_035045725.1. Classification (NCBI taxonomy): domain Eukaryota; kingdom Metazoa; phylum Arthropoda; class Insecta; order Diptera; family Drosophilidae; genus Drosophila; species Drosophila ezoana. The sequence continues at coordinate 34,360 of JAWNOU010000145.1, forward strand.
CACAATATCATATAGCTGCCATAGGAACGATCGGTCGAAAATTAAGTTATTGTATAAAAAAATATTTTGTTTATAAAGACATCTTGACTAAACTTGGCATTAATTAGTTTTACTATGCTCCTCATATATATGCAAAATCATATTAAGATCGGATCACAATATCATATTGCTGCCATAGAAACGATCGGTCGAAAATTAAGTTGTTGTATGAAAAACATTCTTGTTTATAAACATATCGTGACCAACCTCGGCAGTTAGTTTTACTATGCTCCTCATATATATACAAAATCCTATAAAGATCGGACCACTAAATCATATAGCTGCCTTATCAAGATATCTTGACCAAACTCGGTATTTATTAGTTATACTATGCTTCTCATATATATATCATATAGCTGCAACAGGAACGATCGGTCGGTAGTTAAGTTGCATACAAAAAAATTTGGATATCAAGATATCCATATAAGATATAGCTGCATTAGGAACGATCGGTCAAAAATTAAGTTGTTGTATTAAAAGTACTTATGTTTATAAAGATATTTTCACCAAATTCGGCATTAATTAGTTTTACTATGCTTCTCGGTTATATGAAAGATCATATTAAGATCAGACTACTATATCTAGTTGAAGAACTCGGTATTTATTAGTTTTACTAAGCTCCCCATATATTTGGAAAATTTTATTAAGATCGGCCCACTATATCATATAGCTGCCACAGGAACGATAAGTCGAAAATTAAGTTGTAGTATAAAAAAAATTTTGGTTATCAAGATATCTTGACCAAATTCGGAATTTATTAGTTTTACTATGCGCCTTATATATATGCAAAATCCTATTAACATCAGACCACTATATCATATAGCTGGCATATGATCGATCGGTCGAAAATTAAATTGTATTAAAAAAATGTTGTATACCAAGGTAGCTTGACCAAGATGGGTACACAATATCATATAGCTGCCAATGGAACGATCGGTCGAAAATTAAGTTTGTTAATCAAGATATCTTGACCAAACTCGGCATTTATTAGTTTTACTATATATATGCAAAATCATATTAAGATTAGACCACTATATAATATAGCTGCCATAGGAACAGTCGGTCGCAAATTATGTTGTTGTATGGAAAAAAATGTTATTTATCAAGATATCTTGACCGAACTGTATTTTTAAATTTTACTCCGCTCCTTCTATATATGCAAAATCCTATTAAGATTGGACCACTATATCATATAGCCGGCATATGATCGATCGGTCGATTTTTAAATTGTTATATGAAAAATATTTTTGTTTGAAAAGATATCTTGACCAAATTCGCCATTTATTAGTATTACTATGCACCTCATATATATGCAAGATCGTATTAAGATCGGACCACTACAACATTAATTAGTTTTACTATGCTCCTCATACATATGCAAAATCCTATTAAAATGGGTACACAATATCATATAGCTGCAATAGGAACGATCGGTCGAAAATTAAATTGTTGTATGAAAAATATTTTTGTTTAAAAAGATATCTTGACCAAATTCGGCATTTATTAGTATCACTATGCACCTCATATATATGCAAAATCGTATTAAGATCGGTTGACTATTACATATAGCTGCGATAGAAACGATCGGTTGAATATTAAATTGTTGTATGAAAAAAAATGCTGTTTATCTTGAAATCTTGGCTAAACTCGGCAATAATTAGTTTTACTAAGCTCCTCATATATATGCAAAATCCTATTAAGATCGGACCTCTATACCATATAGCTGCCATAGGAACGATCAGTCGAAAACTAAGTTTTTGTATGAAAAAAAAATTTTGTTTTTCAAGATATCTTGACCAAACTCGGCATTTATTAGTTTTACTATGCGCCTCATACATATGAAAAATTCTAATAAAGGGGGTGCACAATATCATATAGCTGCCATAGGAACGATCGGTCGAATATTAAGTTTGTTTATCAAGATATCTTGACCAAACTCGGCATTTATTAGTTTTACTATGCGCCTTATACATCGGTCAGAAATTAAGTTGCTGTATGAAAAAAATTGTATTTATCAAGATATCTTGACCAAACTCGGCATTTATTAGTTTTACTATATATATGCAAAATCATATTAAGATTAGACCACTATATAATATAGCTGCCATAGGAACGGTCGGTCGAAAATTATGTTGTTGTATGGAAAAAAATGTTATTTATCAAGATATCTTGACCGAACTGTATTTTTAAATTTTACTCCGCTCCTTCTATATATGCAAAATCCTATTAAGATTGGACCACTATATCATATAGCTGGCATATAATCGATCGGTCGATTTTTAAATTGTTATATGAAAAATATTTTTGTTTGAAAAGATATCTTGACCAAATTCGCCATTTATTAGTATTACTATGTACCTCATACATATGCAAAATCCTATTAAAATGGGTACACAATATCATATAGCTGCAATAGGAACGATCGGTCGAAAATTAAATTGTTGTATGAAAAATATTTTTGTTTAAAAAGATATCTTGACCAAATTCGGCATTTATTAATATCACTATGCACCTCATATATATGCAAAATCGTATTAAGATCGGTTGACTATTACATATATATAGCTGCGATAGAAACGATCGGTTGAATATTAAATTGTTGTATGAAAAAAAATGCTGTTTATCTTGAAATCTTGGCTAAACTCGGCATTAATTAGTTTTACTAAGCTCCTCATATATATGCAAAATCCTATTAAGATCGGACCTCTATATCATATAGCTGCCATAGGAACGATCGGTCGAAAACTAAGTTTTTGTATGAAAAAAAAATTTTGTTTTTCAAGATATCTTGACCAAACTCGGCATTTATTAGTTTTACTATGCGCCTCATACATATGAAAAATTCTAATAAAGGAGGTGCACAATATCATATAGCTGCCATAGGAACGATCGGTCGAATATTAAGTTTGTTTATCAAGATATCTTGACCAAACTCGGCATTTATTAGTTTTACTATGCGCCTTATACATCGGTCAGAAATTAAGTTGCTGTATGAAAAAAATTGTATTTATCAAGATATCTTGACCAAACTCGTCAATTAGTTTTACTCTGCTCCTTATATATATGCAAAATCCTATTAAGATCGGACCACAATATCATATAGCTGCCAAGGAACGATCGTTCGAAAATTAAGTTGTAAAAAAAAAAATTTGTTTATCAAGATATCTTGACCAAACTTGCCATTAATTAGTTTTACTATGCGCCGCATATATATACAAAATCCTAATAAGAGCGGAAAACAATATCATATAGCTGCAATAGGAAGGATCGGTCGAAAGTAAAGTTGTTGTATGGAACATATTTTGTTTTTCACGATATCTAGACAGCACTCGACATTTTTTAGTTTTACTATGCCTTTTATTTTAACGCAAAATCCTATCGATATCGGACCACTAAATCATATAGCTGCAATAGGAACGATCGTTGGAAAATTAAGTTGTTGCATGAAAAACATTTTTGTTTATCAAGATATCTTGACCGAATTTGGCATTTATTAGTTTTGCTCCTCATATATATGGAAAATCGTATTAAGATGGGACCAGGATATCGTAAAGCTACATAAGGAACGATCGGTCGAAAATTAAGTTGTATGAAAAAAATTTTGCTTATCAAGACATCTTGACTGAACTTGGCATTAATTAGTTAAACTATGCTCCTCATACACGTGCAAAATTCTATTAAGATCGGACCACAATAGGAACGATCGGTCGAAAATTAAGTTGTTGTATAAAAAATAATTTTGGTTATAAAGATATCTTGACCAAACTCGTCATTTACTTGTTTTACTATGCTCCTCATATATATGCAAAATCATATTAAGATCGGATCACTATATCATATAGCTGCCATAGGAACGATCGGTCGAAAACTATGTTGTTGTATGAAAAACAATTTGGTTTATCACGATATCTTGACCAAACTCGGCATTAATTAGTTTTATTATGCTCCTCATTTCTATGTAAATCATATTTAGATCGGAACACAATATCATATAGCTGCGATAGGAACGATCGGTCGAAAATCAAGTTTGTTTATCAAGATATCTTGACCAAACTCATCATTTATTAGTTTTACTATGCGCCGCATATATATGCCTAATCTTATTAGGAACGATCGGTCGAAAACTATGTTGTATGAAAAAAAAAAGTTGTTTATCTAGAAATCTTGGCTAAACTCGGTATTAATTAGTTTTACTATGCTCCTCATATATATGCAAAATCGTATTAAGATCGGACCACTATAACATATAGCTGCGATAGGAACGATCGGTTGAAAATTAAGTTGTTGTATGAAAAAAAATGTTGTTTATTACGAAGTCTTGACTAATGCCGGCCTTAATTACTTTTACTATGCGCCTCATACATATGCAAAATTCTAATAAAGTGGGTCCACAATATCATATAGCTGCCGTAGGAACGATCGGTCGAAAATTAAGTTTGCTTATCAAGATATCTTGACCAAACTCGGCATTTATTAGTTTTTCTATGCGCCTAATACAATAATTTTGTTTATTAGGATATCTGGACCAAATTGTATGTTTTAGTTTTACTCTGCTCCTCATATATATGCAAAATGCCATTAAAATCGGACCACCATATCATATAGCTGCCATAGGAACAATCCGTTCAAAAATGTTATTTTTTATGAAAAAAAATGTTGTATATCAAGATATCTTGACCAAACTCGGCATATATTAGTTTTACTATGCGCCTCATATAAATGCAAAATCTAATTAGGAGCGATCGGTCGAAAATTAAGTTGTTGTATGAAAAAAAAAGTTTTTTTATCAAGATATCTTGACCAAACTCGGCATTTATTAGATTTACTATGCGCCTCTTATATATGCAAAATCCTATTTAAATGGGTACACAATATCATACAGCTGCCATTGGAACGATCGGTCGAAAATTAAGTTTATTTATCAAGATATCTTGACCAAACGCGGCATTAATTAGTATTACTCTGCTTCTCATACATATGCAAAATCCTATTAAAAGGGGTACACTATATCATATAGCTGCCATTGGAAGGATCGCCCGAAAATTAAGTTTGTTTATCAAGATATCTTGACCAAACTCGGCATTTATTAGTTTTACTATGCGCCGCATATATATATGCAAAATCTTATTAGGAACGACCGGACGAAAACTATGTAGTGGTAAAAAAAAAATTTTTTTTATCAAGAAATCGTGTTTAAACTCTTTTAGTTTTACTATGTTCCTCATACATATGCAAAATCCTTTTCAAATGGGTACACAATATCATATAGCTGTCATTGGAACGATCGGTAGAAAATTAAGTTTGATTATAAAGGTATCTTGACTAAACTTGGCATTAATTGGTTTTACTATGCGCTGCATATATATGCAAATCTTATTAGGAACGATCGGTCGAAAATGAGGTTGTTGTATGAAAAACAATTTTGTTTATAAAGATATCTTGACTAAACTTGGCATTAATTAGTTTTACTATGCTCCTCATATATATGCAAAATCCACAATATCATATAACTTCCAAGGAACGATCAGTGGAAAGTTAAGATGTTGTATGAAAAACATTTTCGTGTATCAAGATCTTGACCAAACTGTATTTTTTTTAGTTTTACTCTGCTCCTCATATTTATGCAAAATCCTATTAAGATCGGAAAACTATATCATATAGATGCAATAGGAACGATCGGTCGACAATTTAGTTGTATGAAAAATATTTTTGTTTAAATTTTATTAAGATATCTTGTATAAAGTCGGCATTAATTAGTTTTATTAAGCTTCTCTTATATATGCAAAAACCTATTAAAATGGGTACACAACATCATATAGCTGCCATAGGAACGATCGGTCGAAAATTAAGTTTGTTTATCAAGATATCTTGACCAAACTCGGCATTTATTAGTTTTACTATGCGCCTCATATATATGCAAAATCCTATTAAGATCGGACCACTATATCATAAAGCTGCCATAGGAACGGTCGGCCGAAAATTAAGTTGTATGAAAAAAAAATTCTTTATTGAGATATCTTGACCAAACTCGGCCTTAATTATTTAATTAATTACTATGCGCCTCATATATATGCAAAATCCTATTAAGATCGGACCACAAAATCATATAGCTGCCAAAGGAAGGATCGGCCGAAAATTTAATTGTTGTAAGAAAAAAAACATACTTTTTATCAAGATATCTTGACCAAACTCGGCCTTAATTAGTTAATTAATTACTATGCTCCTCATATAAATGCAAAATGCTATTTAGATCGCACCACAATATCATATACATACCTCGAAAATTAAGTTGCATGAAAAATATGATTGTTTATTATGATATCTTGTGAGGCGGCTATTGAGGTCCGGCCCACAATTTTCTTGGCGAGGAGTCAAGAAGAGGCAAGAAGCCGCATTGTATTAATTATATTATAATCCATAATGTATTAGTGATATAAGAGGCAAGAAGCCGCATCGTATTAATAGTAATAGGATCTATAATGTATTAGTGATATAAGAGGCAAGAAGCCGCATCGTATTAATTATAATAGAATCTACATTATATTAGCGAGTAAAGAGGCAAGGAGCCACGAAAGCTATAAGATAGTTTGAATTTAACCGCCGTCCGCCGCTACAACCGTGCGTTGCTGATCGGTTGTTCAACACCGCCTGCGAGAGCGCAGCTTCGATTCGGCGGCGAAGAGCGAAAGCTCCGAAGCGAAGTTGCGAAAGCTCGCGGCGAAGTTGAGCGGCCGAGGCAAGCGCATGGCTCGCTAGCGAGCGAGCCGGCACTTGGAAAATACCGATCGTGGTGAGTAGACGTGCTAGAAGGAGCGCTAGGGCTCCAAGGCAGTGCGGCAGGGCCTTAGGCAGGTAAGGATAGTCTTTAATGAAAAACCGTGAATAAAGTGAACGATTAACTGATCTGCTTTGACCTTCGTAATCTCGGGCAATTATATCTGTGCTAAACATCGGCGATGGCCGATGTTCACCCTAACCTCGGGGGACAGCGTGGTTGGTGCGGGACCAAGATTGGAACGTGGCTGAGGCCCGGTAGCGTGGTTGGCGCGGGGCCAAGGTTCAGTGGAGCAGTTGGAACGCGGCTGAGGCCCGATAGAGTAGTTGACGCGAGGCCGAGGCTCATTAGTGTAGTTGGAACGTGGCTGAGGCCCGATAGGGTAGTTGGAACATGGCTGAGGCCCGATAGAGTAGTTGGTACGCGGCTGAGGCCCGATAGTGCAGGTGGTACGCGGCCCTGGCCCGATATCGTGGGCGGTACAAGGCTCCGGCCAGCTAAAAGGGGTAGCACGAGGCTGCGGCCCGGTGTAGTAGGTAGTATTGTGGTAGCGAGGTATACTTTCGTCGAAATATTTATTCTCCCCCCCCCCCCCTAGCTTCTTTACAAGTGGCGCCCGAGCAGGGACAGGAGGCGTTTAGGGGCGTGGCATAGTTGCGGATTAAAACCCCGCAAATATGCCCAAATAGGTGTTTTGGAAAAAAATTTTGCATACAGGGTATTTTAAGTCGGGCATACCCTAGAGGGAAAGTACCCTAGCGGGGAACAAGGGAATGAGGATAAGATATAGGTGTGAAATATAAAACTAGGGTATTAAGTAGTCCAGTATACCCCAGCGAACATTTTTATACCCTGTGTTAGGCAGAGACCGAAAAATGAACACGTGCAGAATTTTAGCTACAAAAATGCTTGCAAAAAGCTAGCCACGCAAAGCGAGGAGACGAAAACATAACGGTCGGTCGTAAAAGTACAGTGCGCGCGCGCCAGACGGGCGACGTCGAGACCACGCTCGCACACGGGTGTACAAACGCGCGGCGCAGTCGACGTCGGCGTCGAAGGGCCGTTAAAGCGTCGCAGCAGCGACTGTACAGTGGGACGAGTTCAACTCACGCGCGGTGAAAAGTTGAATTCGTCAGTACAGTTGTCGGGGTAGTGAGGATGGTCGCATTTTAAGAGGGAAAATTTTTTTTTAAGTGGGGAAAAAAAAAGAGAGAAAAATAATAAAATTCTTATAAATAAAATTAACTAAACAAAATAATAAAATTCTTATAAATAAAATTAACTAAACACGATAAATAAAAGAAAAGAAACAATTAATTAATTTTTTGTATGTTTGTTTGGTGGAAGACATAAAGGCAAAATAAAGAGAAAACTAAAAGAACAAAAGTGGCTGAATAAAATCGGCGTAAAAGTGACAAAGACACCAAAACAAAAAAAAAAGGAAGAGAGGGAAACAACGACGTCGGTTACCAAGAAGGTAAACAGTAAAGGATGGAGGCAGGTGAGTGCCAAAACCCGGGGGTAGGCGTCCGTTGGATTCACCAGCGACGCAAAGAAGAGTTAGTGGCGATCGCCCAGGAGTTTGGGCTGGAAAAAGAGGGGCACGTGGAGGAGCTACGTAATCTTATTAGGAACGATCGGTTGAAAATTAAGTTGTTGTATGAAAAACATTTTTGTTAATCAAGATATTATGACCAAATTTGGCATTTATTAGTTTTGCCATGCTCCTCATATAAATGCCAAATCCTATTCAGATCGGACCACTACATCATATAGCTGCAATAGGAACGATCGGTCGAAAATTAAGTTGTATGAAAAATATTTTTGATTATAAAGGTATATTGACCAAATTCTGAATTTATTAGTTTAACTATGCCCCTCATATATATGCAAACTCATATTAAGATCGGACCACTATATCTATATACCACTATGCCATAGGAACGATCGGTCGATAACTATGTTGTTGTATGAAAGAAAATGTTGTTTATCAAGAAATCTTGACTAAAATATATCTTTGTTTATAAAGATATCTTGACCAAATTCGGCATTTATTAGTTTTACTATGCGCCTCATATATATGCAAAATCATATTAAGATTAGACCACTATACAATATAGCTGCCATACGAACGGTCGGTCACAAATTATGTTGTTGTATGAAAAAAAAAAGTTGTTTATCAAGATATCTTGACCAAACTGTATTTTTAAATTTTACTTCGCTCCTTATATATATGCAAAATCCTATTAACATCAGACCACTATATCATATAGCTGGCATATGATCGATCGGTCGAAAATTAAGTTGTATTAAAAAAATGTTGTATACCAAGATAGCTTGACCAAAATGGGTACACAATATCATATAGCTGCCAATGGAACGATCGGTCGAAAATTAAGTTTGTTAATCAAGATATCTTGACCAAACTCGGCATTTATTAGTTTTACTATATATATGCAAAATGATATTAAGATTAGAACACTATATAATATAGCTGCCATAGGAACGGTCGGTCGCAAATTATGTTGTTGTATGGAAAAAAATGTTATTTATCAAGAAATCTTGACCGAACTGTATTTTTAAATTTTACTCCGCTCCTTCTATATATGCAAAATCCTATTAAGATTGGACCACTATATCATATAGCTGGCATATGATCGATCGGTCGATTTTTAAATTGTTATATGAAAAATATTTTTGTTTGAAAAGATATCTTGACCAAATTCGCCATTTATTAGTATTACTATGCACCTCATATATATGCAAGATATTAAGATTAAGATCGGACCACTACAACATTAATTAGTTTTACTATGCTCCTCATACATATGCAAAATCCTATTAAAATGGGTACACAATATCATATAGCTGCAATAGGAACGATCAATCGAAAATTAAATTGTTGTTTGAAAAAAAATTTTGTTTTTCAAGATATCTCGACCAAACTCGGCATTTATTAGTTTTACTATGCGCCTCATACATATGCAAAATTCTAATAAAGGGGGTGCAAAATATCATATAGCTGCCATAGGAACGATCGGTCGAATATTAAGTTTGTTTATCAAGATATCTTGACAAAACTAGGCATTTATTAGTTTTACTATGCGCCTCATACATCGGTCAGAAATTAAGTTGCTGTATGAAAAAAATTGTATTTATCAAGATATCTGGACCAAACTGTGTTTTAGTTTTATTCTGCTCCTCATATATATTCAAAATCCCATTAAGATCGGAAAGAACCGTCCAAAAATGATTTTTTTATGAAAAAAAATGTTGTTAATCAAGAGATCTTGACAAACCTCGGCATTTATTAGTTTTACAATGCGCCTCATATAAATGCAAAATCTTATTAGGAACGATCGGTCGAAAATTAAGTTGTTGTATGAAAAAAAAAGTTTTTTTTATCAAGATATCTTGACCAAACTCGGCATTAATTAGTATTACTCTGCTCTTCATACATATGCAAAATCCTATTAAAAGGGGTACACTATATCATATAGCCTGCCATTGGAACGATCGGTCGAAAATTAAGTTTGTTTATCATGATATCTTGACCAAACTCGGCATTTATTAATTTTACTATGCGCCGCTTATATATATGCAAAATCTTATTAGGAACGACGGGTCGAAAACTATGTAGTTGTATAGAAAAAAATGTTATTTATCAAGAAATCTTGACTAAACTCGGCATAAATTTTACTATGCTCCTCATACATATGCAAAATCCTTTTCAAATGGGTACACAATATCATATAGCTGCCATTGGAACGATCGTTCGAAAATTAAGTTGTAAAAAAAAAAATTTGTTTATCAAGATATCTTGACCAAACTTGCCATTAATTAGTTTTACTATGCGCCGCATATATATACAAAATCCTAATAAGAGCGGAACACAATATCATATAGCTGCAATAGGAAGGATCGGTCGAAAGTAAAGTTGTTGTATGGAACATATTTTGTTTTTCACGATATCTCGACAGCACTCGACATTTTTTAGTTTTACTATGCCTTTTATTTTTACGCAAAATCCTATCAACATCGGACCACTAAATCATATAGCTGCAATAGGAACGATCGTTGGAAAATTAAGTTGTTGCATGAAAAACATTTTTGTTTATCAAGATATCTTGACCGAATTTGGCATTTATTAGTTTTGCTCCTCATATATATGGAAAATCGTATTAAGATGGGACCAGGATATCGTAAAGCTACATAAGGAACGATCGGTCGAAAATTAAGTTGTATGAAAAAAATTTTGCTTATCAAGACATCTTGACTGAACTTGGCATTAATTAGTTAAACTATGCTCCTCATATACGTGCAAAATTCTATTAAGATCGGACCACAATAGGAACGATCGGTCGAAAATTAAGTTGTTGTATAAAAAATAATTTTGGTTATAAAGATATCTTGAAAAAACTCGTCATTTACTAGTTTTACTATGCTCCTCATATATATGCAAAATCATATTAATGATTAATGATTAATGATGCCATAGGAACGATCGGTCGAAAACTATGTTGTTGTATGAAAAACAATTTGGTTTATCACGATATCTTGACCAAACTCGGCATTAATTAGTTTTATTACGCTCCTCATTTCTATGTAAATCATATTTAGATCGGAACACAATATCATATAGCTGCGATAGGAACGATCGGTCGAAAATCAAGTTTGTTTATCAAGATATCTTGACCAAACTCGTCATTTATTAGTTTTAGCCTAATCTTATTAGGAACGATCGGTCGAAAACTATGTTGTATGAAAAAAAAAGTTGTTTATCTAGAAATCTTGGCTAAACTCGGCATTAATTAGTTTTACTATGCTCCTCATATATATGCAAAATCGTATTAAGATCGGACCACTATAACATATAGCTGCGATAGGAACGATCGGTTGAAAATTAAGTTGTTGTATGAAAAAAAATGTTGTTTATTACGAAGTCTTGACTAAAGCCGGCCTTAATTAGTTTTACTATGCGCCTCATACATATGCAAAATTCTAATAAAGTGGGTCCACAATATCATAGCTGCCGTAGGAACGATCGGTCGAAAATTAAGTTTGCTTATCAAGATATCTTGACCAAACTCGGCATTTATTAGTTTTTCTATGCGCCTAATACAATAATTTTTGTTTATTAGGATATCTGGACCAAATTGTATGTTTTAGTTTTACTCTGCTCCTCATATATATGCAAAATGCCATTAAAATCGGACCACCATATCATATAGCTGCCATAGGAACAATCCGTTCAAAAATGTTATTTTTTATGAAAAAAAATGTTGTATATAAAGATATCTTGACCAAACTCGGCATATATTAGTTTTCCTATGCGCCTCTTATAAATGCAAAATCTAATTAGGAACGATCGGTCGAAAATTAAGTTGTTGTATGAAAAAAAAAGTTTTTTTTATCAAGATATCTTGACCAAACTCGGCATTTATTAGATTTACTATGCGCCTCTTATATATGCAAAATCCTATTTAAATGGGTACACAATATCATACGATCGGTCGAAAATTAAGTTTATTTATCAAGATATCTTGACCAAACGCGGCATTAATTAGTATTACTCTGCTTCTCATACATATGCAAAATCCTATTAAAAGGGGTACACTATATCATATAGCTGCCATAGGAACGACCGGTCGAAAATTAATTTCATTTATCAAGATATCTTGGCCAAACTCGGCATATATTAGTTTTACTATGCTCCTCATCTATAAGCAAAATCCTGTTAAGATCCGTACACTATATCCATATAGCTAGCATAGGATCGATCGGTCGAAAATTAAGTTGTATGAAAAAATATTTGGTTTATAAAGATATCTTGACCAAACTCGGCATTAATTAGTTCTACTATGCGCCCCATATAAATGCAAAATTCTATTAAGATCGAAACACAATATCATATAGCTGCCATAGGAACGATCGGTCGAAAATTAAGTTGTTGTACAAAAAATTGTATTGTTTATAAAGAAATCTTGACTTAACTCGCCATTAATTAGTTCTACTATGCTCCTCATACATATGCAAAATCCTTTTAAAATGGGTACACAATATCACATAGCTGCCATAGTAACGATCGGTCAAAAATTAAGTTTGTTTATCAAGATATCTTGACCAAAGTCGGCATTTATTAGTTGTACTATGCGCCTCATATGCAAAATCCTACTAAGATCGGACCACAATATCATATAGCTGCTATAGGAAGGATCGGTATGGAAAATTGTTTGTTTTACACAATATCTAGCCAACACTCGGCATTTTTTAGTTTTACTATGCTTCATATTTATACGCAAAATCCTATCAACATCGGAACCACTACACGGCATTTTTGTACCCTCGCAGAGGGTATATAAATGTGTAACGCATAGAAGGCAACATCTCCGATCCCATAAAGTATATATATTCTTGATCACTATCAACAGCCGAGTCCATACAGCAATGTCCGTCTGTCCGCCTGTCCGTCTGTCCGTCTCTCAGTTTTAAAGCTATCTTTATGAAATTTTGACGAAGTTCATCTTTCTGTTGCACGCAGCACATATGTCAAAACCAGCTGGATCGGACCACTATATCATAAAGCTGCCATAGGAACGATCGGTCGAGACTTAGGTTGTTGTATGAAAAAAATGTTATTTTTTAAGAAATCTTGACTAAGCTCGGCATTAATTAGTGTTACTATGCTCCTCATACATATGCAAAATCCTATTCAAATGGGTACACAATATCATATAGCTGCCATTGGAACGATCGGTAGAAAATTAAGTTTGATTATAAAGATATCTTGACTAAACTTGGCATTAAATGGTTTTACTATGCTCCTCATATATATGCAAAATCCACAATATCATATAACTTCCAAGGAAGTTCAGTGGAAAGTTAAGGTGTTGTATGAAAAACATTTTCGTGTATCAAGATATCTTGACCAAACTGTATTTTTTTTAGTTTTACTCTGCTCCTCATATTTATGCAAAATCCTATTAAGATCGGAAAACTATATCATATAGATGCAATAGGAACGATCGGTCAACAATTTAGTTGTATGAAAAATATTTTTGTTTTATTTTTTTATTAAGATATCTTGTATAAAGTCGGCATTAATTAGTTTTACTAAGCTTCTCTTATATATGCAAAAACCTATTAAAATGGGTACACAACATCATATAGCTGCCATAGGAACGATCGGTCGAAAATTAAGTTTGTTTATCAAGATATCTTGACCAAACTCGGCATTTATTAGTTTTACTATGCGCCTCATATATATGCAAAATCCTATTAAGATCGGACCACTATATCATAAAGCTGCCATAGGAACGGTCGGCCGAAAATTAAGTTGTATGAAAAAAAAATTCTTTATTGAGATATCTTGACCAAACTCGGCCTTAATTATTTAATTAATTACTATGCGCCTCATATATATGCAAAATCCTATTAAGATCGGACCACAAAATCATATAGCTGCCAAAGGAAGGATCGGCCGAAAATTTAATTGTTGTAAGAAAAAAACATACTTTTTATCAAGATATCTTGACCAAACTCGGCCTTAATTAGTTAATTAATTACTATGCTCCTCATATAAATGCAAAATGCTATTAAGATCGCACCACAATATCATATTCATACCTGCAATAGGAAGGATCGGTCGAAAATTAAGTTGCATGAAAAATATGATTGTTTATTATGATATCTTGTGAGGCGGCTACTGAGGTCCGCCCCACAATTTTCTTGGCGAGGAGTCAAGAAGAGGCAAGAAGCCGCATTGTATTAATTATATTATAATCCATAATGTATTAGTGATATAAGAGGCAAGAAGCCGCATCGTATTAATTGTAATAGGATCTATAATGTATTAGTGATATAAGAGGCAAGAAGCCGCATCGTATTAATTGTAATAGAATCTACATTATATTAGCGAGTAAAGAGGCAAGGAGCCACGAAAGCTATAAGATAGTTTGAATTTAACCGCCGGCCGCCGCTACAGCCGTGCGTTGCTGATCGGTTGTTCAACACCGCCTGCGAGAGCGCAGCTTCGATTCGGCGGCGAAGAGCGAAAGCTCCGAAGCGAAGTTGCGAAAGCTCGCGGCGAAGTTGAGCGGCCGAGGCAAGCGCATGGCTCGCTAGCGAGCGAGCCGGCACTTGGAAAATACCGATCGTGGTGAGTAGACGTGCTAGAAGGAGTGCGAGCTGAGAGAAAAAAACGTGACGTGCATAGCGGAGCGCTAGGGCTAGGGTGGTACGAGGCTCCGGCCAGCTAAAAGGGGTAGCACGAGGCTGCGGCCCGGTGTAGTAGGTAGTATTGTGGTAGCGAGGTATACTTTCGTCGAAATATTCTTCTTCTTCGTAGCAGCGACTGTACAGTGGGACGAGTTCAACTCACGCGCGGTGAAAAGTTGAATTCGTCAGTACAGTTGTCGGGGTAGTGAGGATGGTCGCATTTTAAGAGGGATAATTTTTTTTAAAGTGGGGGAAAAAAAAGAGAGAAAAATAATAAAATTCTTATAAATAAAATTAACTAAACAAAATAATAAAATTCTTATAAATAAAATTAACTAAACACGATAAATAAAAGAAAAGAAACAAACAGCTAAGTAATAATAAAAAAAAGGCAAAAGGTGAGGGGGGGAAAGGAATTTTTGGTTGTTTTTTTAAATTAATTAATTTTTTTGTATGTTTGTTTGGTGGAAGACATAAAGGCAAAATAAAGAGAAAACTAAAAGAACAAAAGTGGCTGAATAAAATCGGCGTAAAAGTGACAAAGACACCAAAACAAAAAAAAAGGAAGAGAGGGAAACAACGACGTCGGTTACCAAGAAGGTAAACAGTAAAGGATGGAGGCAGGTGAGTGCCAAAACCCGGGGGTAGGCGTCCGTTGGATTCACCAGCGACGCAAAGAAGAGTTAGTGGCGATCGCCCAGGAGTTTGGGCTGGAAAAAGAGGGGCGCGTGGAGGAGCTACGTAAGCGGCTGTCCACCTATGTGCAAGATGGCGGTCATTCGACTGAGATTTGGGCTCGGCTGGCTGAGCTGGAATCTCAGTACGCTAAAACTCTGGAGCCGCCATCATGGGGCGTCCCACCCGACGTTGGCGGGCGGCCACGTCAAAAGTCGGAGCCTGACCTCAGGAGCTCCCAACTGTACGGGCGTTTGCAGGCGCCCACCCCGAGCTTGTCCGTCTCGGGCGTGGAGGCAGTTCCTGCTCTCGGGGGGAGTGAAGAACGCCGAGCAACTGCGGCCAACGCAGAGGTAGGGCGGTCCCCTGTCGAACCGGGTGGTGATCCCTACCACACTAGGCCATACCATCACTCGGAGGCGAGGCCACTTCCCAATGTCCCGGAGCAAGTTCGGAAGTGGGGTATGAGGTATGATGGCCGATCCGACCCCCTTGGGTTCTTAGAGGACCTCGAGGAGCGCGCCATCACCTATGGTATTGCCCTCGACCGCATGCCCAGGGCAATGAGCGAAGTGTTCTGCGATAGGGCTGCTCGTTGGTTTCTGAGCAGTGGGCTAAGGGATGTGCCGTGGGCCGTGTTTAGGAGGGGTTTCCTGGAGTTTTTCTTACCCCCTCGTTACTTCGAGAGGCTTGAGGACGAGATCCGATCCCGGAGGCAGCGCGTAGGCGAAGAGTTCAAGGAATATTTAATAGAGCTGAGGGCTCTTATGCATCACGCACCGGATCTACGAGAACGCCGCTCCGGAATACAGGCTTTATGTGCGACGGCAAGACTTCTCCACCCTATCCCAGCTAACTCAACTGGCCGTAGAATACGAGACCGTCGTGAGGCAGAGGGCGGAGTACTCGGGCAGCCAACCCGTAGCCCCGGGTGTCTCGAGTTCGAATAGTGCAGAATGGGCGAGGACGGCACAGTCCCCGGGGGGACATCTCAATCCGTTCCGGTCTGCTCCCAGCGGATCCGGAACAACCGTTGTGGACAACAGGGCCTCCGCCCCACCCGCTGCAACTCACGTAGAGGTGGCCCATCGGATGGTGAGCCAAGAGGCCGGGAACGGATATGATCCGCGACGCGCGTGTCGTAGGTGCGCACAGGAGGGGCACTTCGCCAGGGAATGTCCCAACGGCCCCGTCTTATTTTGTTGGGTATGTGGAAGCCGGGGCCGAAGTAGTCAGGAGTGTTGCCGCCGCGCGGAGGCGGGAAACGGGCAACGGCGTCGCCCGGGCCAGGATCGGGTCGGCGCCGGTACACACGGAACGCAGTAATAGGACACCCGCTGAAGGTGGACGGTGGCCGGATCGTCGCTACGGTAGAGATTGGCGGACGAACGATGCCTGCCACGATCGATACTGGAGCCACTCGTAGCTTCATGAGTGGAGACTGCGTACGTAAGTGGACGATTCGGGGAAGAGCGGAGGAAATACAGGCACGCATCCGCCTGGCGGATGGGTCCACCCTAGAGGTGGAAAAAGCTTTGAGAGTAGACGTCAGCTTAGGGGGAAAAACGATCAGCATGACGATGCTCATCATGCCCTCAATGCTGGACCACGTAATCCTGGGTATGGATTTTTTGGGTGCGATGGGCACCACAATACGCTGCGGCGAGACGGAACTGGCCCTAGCAGCAGTGACGACACCGGGCGTGAGGCCAGGTACGAGCGAGGAGTCGGAGGAAGGCCTCCCAAGGCACGAAAAGGGGGCACCTGCTCGGCTACAGAGGGAGCCGGAGGAAGGCTTCCCAAGTCATGATAGGGGAGCACCTGCTCGGCTACAGAGGGAGTCGGAGGAAGGCCTCCCAGGTAATGGAAGGGGAGCACCTGCTCGGCACCCGATGGAAAAGATCAGGAAAAGGGAAGTAAAGTCCGGCTCAAATCGAGAGCCTGAAGAACCCAAGAGGTGGCGCGTAGAGCTGCAAAGGCAGACTTATGTTGGCTACGGAAGCGGCACGGCAGGAACGTGCCAGGGAAAGGACAGAGTAGGAGCAATGGCCAGAATCCACACGGAAACAGGGGGCCAGGAGCGACTGCCAGAATCGAGCGGTCAAGGAGTTCTGTCTGGAGTCGAAGTGGTGCCAGGAGGGGGCGAGAACGGCATCGAAGAGGCGGAGTGGCCCGCGGATCTGGATCCAGAGCTGAGGGAGTTCCTGGAGTCAGAGCTGGCTCTCTTCGAGGGGCTGCAGGGAGTCTCACACATCGCGGAGCACAGAATCCGGCTGAAGGACGATAAGCCGTTGAAACAGAGATACTATCCCAAGAATCCGGCCATGCAGAGGGTGATCGACGAGCAAGTGGATGAGCTGATCCGGGCCAACGCCATCGAGCCGTCCCGTAGTCCGCACAGCGCCCCGATCGTCTTAGTCAAGAAGAAGACCGGCGAGTGGCGTATGTGTATTGACTACCGACAACTCAACGCGCATTCCATTCCGGACGCTTATCCGGTGCCTCGTATTAACCACATCCTGGAGCGGTTGCGTCACGCCCGGTTCATCTCCACACTGGATTTGAAGCACGGGTACTGGCAGATACCGATGGCAGCCGATAGTCGGGAGTGTACGGCGTTCACAGTCCCTGGAAGGGGTCTTTTCCAATGGAGGGTGATGCCATTTGGTCTACACTCGGCGTGTGCGACCTTTCAGCGAGCATTGGATACAGTAATAGGACCGGAAATGGAGCCCCATGCGTTCGCCTACCTGGACGACATCGTGGTAATAGGAGCAACGAAAGAACAGCATGTAGAGAATTTGAGGGAGGTATTCCGCCGGCTAAGGGCGGCCAATCTCAGGTTAAATAGGAAAAAATGCAGCTTCTTCCGGGAGAGGTTAGTCTACCTAGGACATGTGATTTGCGGGGAAGGAATACGTACTGATCCGGAGAAAGTGGAGGCGATACGTAGCCTGAGGGCCCCGACAAATTGCAAAGAACTGCGGCAGTGTCTCGGGATGGCGTCATGGTACAGGCGCTTCGTCCCTAACTTCGCAACACAAGTACAGCCACTCACAGCGCTCTTAAGGAAGGGGCGGAAATGGGCATGGGAGCAAGAACAGGAGGAGGCATTGCGTCAATTGAAGGATAGCTTGACAACTGCCCCTGTGTTGGCTTGCCCTGACTTTTCCGCCAAGTTCTTCTTGCAGACTGACGCGAGTGAGTATGGCCTCGGCGCAGTGCTGACACAGACGATTGATGGCCAAGAGCGAGTGATAGCGTATGCGAGCCGTAAGTTGCTGAAGGCCGAGGTGAACTATTCCGCCACTGAGAAAGAGTGTCTGGCAATAGTGTGGTCGATCCGGAAGTTGCGCTGCTACTTAGAAGGATACCGGTTCGACGTGATTACTGACCATCTGGCACTCAAGTGGCTCAACTCGATCGAGAGTCCGTCCGGAAGAATCGCGCGATGGGCGTTAGAACTGCAGCAATTCCAATTTGACGTCCATTATCGTCGAGGGAAGCTCAACGTCGTGGCCGACGCACTATCAAGACATCCTCTAGAGACCTGTCAGCAAGCAGTGGTGGCCGAGCCACCCTGTAAGTGGGTCGCGAGTATGCGTGCCAGGATCGCCGAAGAGCCAGCCAAGTTCCCGGACTACGTAGAAGAAAATGGGCAGCTATATAGGCATTTAGGCCATCGGACGGACGACGAAGACTACATTCCCTGGAAGCTATGTGTGGCCAGTGGTCAACGGCCGAGGGTGTTGGCGGAATGCCATGATGCTCCCACGGCCGGCCATCAAGGTGTGAGGAAAACAGTGTCGAGGCTAGCCCAAAGGTACTACTGGCCGGGTATGTTCCGCGACGCCGCCAGATACGTGAGATGTTGTGAAGACTGTCAAAAATTCAAGAGTGAGCAACTCAAACCGGCTGGACGCATGCTGACGAGGCAGGTGGCAGAGCCGATGGCAATACTTTGTGCGGATTTCGTCGGGCCTCTTCCACGGTCGAAACGTGGCAACACCATGTTACTGGTGTTCCACGATGCTTTCTCGAAATGGGTGGAGCTGGTCCCTCTCAGGAGAGCCACGGCAGCACACCTGCAAACAGCGTTCCGGGAGAGGATTTTGAGCCGATTCGGGGTGCCCAAAAAGTTCGTGTGCGACAACGGGGTACAATTCACAAGCCGGAGTTTCAAGGCTTTTCTGGAGTCCTTGGGTGTAGAGGTCCAGTACACCGCCCCTTACTGCCCGCAAGAAAATCCTACCGAGAGGACCAACAGAACCGTGAAGACCATGATAGCGCAATATATCGAGGTCCACCAGAGTTCGTGGGACGAACTCTTGCCCGAGATATCGCTGGCGGTCAATACAAGCGTGGCGGATTCGACCGGATTCAGTCCCGCTTTCCTGATGCAGGGTAGGGAGCCGCGGTTGCCCGCCGCTCTATACGATCAGGTAACTCCGGGGTCCGCAACTAGTGCGTTCGACCCTAGGACAAAGGCGGATAGGTTAAAAGAAATCTTTTATATCGTTCACAGCAACCTCCAGCGCGCATCAAGGGACCAGAGCAGACACTATAACTTGAGGAGACGAGAGTGGCGGCCTTCGTTGGACTCGCTGGTTCTGTTAAGACAGCACCAGCTATCCAACGCCGCCGAAGGTTTCGCCGCAAAGTTGGCACCCAAATTTGACGGCCCCTACAGGGTCGTCAAATTCATATCCCCCAATATCGTGCGCCTGGTGAAACCGGGCGAACATAAGAAGAGGGTGGCCAACATCTCGCAGCTGAAACCATTCTACCGAGACGGAGGGGAAGA
The DNA here is from genome assembly GCA_035045725.1 of Drosophila ezoana. Taxonomy (NCBI): domain Eukaryota; kingdom Metazoa; phylum Arthropoda; class Insecta; order Diptera; family Drosophilidae; genus Drosophila; species Drosophila ezoana. The sequence goes on from JAWNOU010000145.1 coordinate 54,870, forward strand.
CCCAGGGCACAGGGATGCCCACGAGTAGGCGAAGGGTGAGAGCGACACCCGTCGCCCAACGAAACCATTATAATAAAATTTAGATAAGACTAACATTAATAACATAATTGAGAATAGGTCTAGTAAAACGTGAGCCGCACTGAGAAGATAGGGCATTAACAAATAAGTAACGAGTAAGTTAACGAATAAGCTAATTTACAGATGGAACCCGAAATTATCAGCATCTCATCAGACGAAGACGTCAGCAGCGGAGACACCGAGCCTTTCCCCGGGCCGGGAGCCGGAGGCCGTCCGACAAGAAGGCACGCCCCGCCAGTTCCGCCATACCCTATACTCCCGGCGTACCAACGTCATGGAGAGGCTGGACGGGATGGTCATGCTGATGGCGGTCGAGGTCACAACAATGTTCGTGGAGGCGCCATTCGCACGAAACTCGCCACCGTACGCGGAAGAGCCCCCATCTCCGCCCCTCGCATCCCATTCGACACAGTCATCAGGGCCCGCAACCCCGACCCCGACCGGCGAGATGGACGAGGAAGAGTCCGTACCGCTCGAAGCAGAGAAGTACGCACCTCCAGTGCAGGAGGTCGGGGCAGTAGAGGCGGTAGGAGAAGATATCTCCCCGTCGGCCGGAGACACGGAGTCGCCCCCGACGGAGGCGCCGAGCGGAGTCCGAGCAGACGGGTGGGGAGCAGACCCGCCGAGCCGCGATCCAGAACCCTTAGCGGGAAGGAACTCGTCAACAGAGGACGAGGAGGACGGACCGGCGTTCCGTCGCCGCTTCGCCACCCACCGTCTGGAGGTAGATCCCCGTGTAACGCTGCGCTACCTACCGAAAGTTCCCGTGGAAACCGACAAACCCCGTCTGAACCTTGCGAAGCGCGAGTGGGGGGGCGCCGAAGAAGGCCCAGGCGGAAAGCGCCAACGCAGCCGTCCTCGCCGACGGAGAGCCGGCCGGGGCAAGCGTCGCCGGAGTGGAGGCCAACGCCGACCCAGTCCCGAGGGAGCGTCCTCGTCGGCCACGAAGAGGTTTCGTGCGGAGACCGAGAAGCCAGGAGGATCGCAGCGGCGCGTGCCGTGTTCGCCCCGCGAGCGCCAGAAGGGTCCTTCCCAGCTCGGGAAGGATAACCGCCGCTGCGAAATCGCTTCTCGAGGAGGCCATCCCGAACCCTGGCCAATACCGATTGCGGTCTGCCAGATGGTCGTGGAGGAGCGCTGTCGCGGATGCAAAGACGCGGCGAACTCGCCCGTGTCCACAGCCCACACCGATTCGTCTGACGCAATCTTTCGAAAGGGGTCGGAGGAGGAGTGGTTCGACCACGAGGACGAGATGCCCGCGCTCGTGCCCATTGCCCGCACCGAGGCACCCGACACCATCGCCCGGCGTGAGTTGGAGGACGCCTGGTTCGGCCAAGAAGGCAAGGCGCCGTCCCAAGAAGGCCCCTTCGTTACTCGCCAGGAGGGCCGGGGCGAAGTGTGGTCCGAGGAAGAGGACGCGGTGGTGACGGCTTCGTCGCCCAAGTCTTATAGTTTGACCAGGGACTCCTCCCCAATGGCTCTAAAGACTCCCACGGAGAGTGAATTGTGGGATGATATCGTGGACCTTTTCGACGGTATCGACGGGTGGGATACCAGTCTGGACTCGGTGCTGGAAGAGGAGCCCAACGCCGAGGTCGACCCGATCGCCCGCAGTGCCGACGTTGAGGTCACGCCGGAGAGCCCCACCAAGGAGCCCGACACCGAGGTCGAGACGGTCGCCTGCAGTGCCGACGTTGAGGTAACGCCGGAGAGCCCCGCCAAGGAACCCGTGCCCGATTTCACCCCCTTGGGCTGGAAGGTGTTTCCTCGCGGAACACCGTTGTCGTCGGGCGTGGTGGAGCTGATCGCGAGAGAGGCGCGAATCCGCCGTTTCCGATGCCGACGCACTCGTTTCCACGTATCTGACGGGGAGCGCGACTACAGCGTTACGTTGAACGCGAGAGGCGACGTGACCGTCACCTGCTCGAAGTGAGGGGGGGGTGTGAGGCGGCTACTGAGGTCCGCCCCACAATTTTCTTGGCGAGGAGTCAAGAAGAGGCAAGAAGCCGCATTGTATTAATTATATTATAATCCATAATGTATTAGTGATATAAGAGGCAAGAAGCCGCATCGTATTAATTGTAATAGGATCTATAATGTATTAGTGATATAAGAGGCAAGAAGCCGCATCGTATTAATTATAATAGAATCTACATTATATTAGCGAGTAAAGAGGCAAGGAGCCACGAAAGCTATAAGATAGTTTGAATTTAACCGCCGGCCGCCGCTACAACCGTGCGTTGCTGATCGGTTGTTCAACACCGCCTGCGAGAGCGCAGCTTCGATTCGGCGGCGAAGAGCGAAAGCTCCGAAGCGAAGTTGCGAAAGCTCGCGGCGAAGTTGAGCGGCCGAGGCAAGCGCATGGCTCGCTAGCGAGCGAGCCGGCACTTGGAAAATACCGATCGTGGTGAGTAGACGTGCTAGAAGGAGTGCGAGCTGAGAGAAAAAAACGTGACGTGCATAGCGGAGCGCTAGGGCTCCAAGGCAGTGCGGCAGGGCCTTAGGCAGGTTAGGATAGTCTTTAATGAAAAACCGTGAATAAAGTGAACGATTAACTGATCTGCTTTGACCTTCGTAATCTCGGGCAATTATATCTGTGCTAAACATCGGCGATGGCCGATGTTCACCCTAACCTCGGGGGACAGCGTGGTTGGTGCGGGACCAAGACCCAGTAGTGTAATTGGAACGTGGCTGAGGCCCGGTAGCGTGGTTGGCGCGGGGCCAAGGTTCAGTGGAGCAGTTGGAACGCGGCTGAGGCCCGATAGAGTAGTTGACGCGAGGCCGAGGCTCATTAGTGTAGTTGGAACGTGGCTGAGGCCCGATAGGGTAGTTGGAACGTGGCTGAGGCCCGATAGAGTAGTTGGTACGCGGCTGAGGCCCGATAGTGCAGGTGGTACGCGGCCCTGGCCCGATATCGTGGGCGGTACGAGGCTCCGGCCAGCTAAAAGGGGTAGCACGAGGCTGCGGCCCGGTGTAGTAGGTAGTACTGTGGTAGCGAGGTATACTTTCGTCGAAATATTTATTCTCCCCCCCTTTTAGCCCTCTGCCCCAGCGAATTTATAAATATCTTGTGACTCGCTGGACCTGGTAAGACAGAGATATGTACCCCGGCCAGTAGCTTCTTTACAATCTTGACCAAATTCGGCATTCAATAGTTTTACTATGCTCCTCATATGTATGCAAAATCATATTAAGATCGGATCACTATACCATATAGATGCCATAGGAACGATCGGTCGAAAACTATGTTTTTGTATGAAAAAAAAAAGTTTTTTATTGAGATATCTTGATTAAACTCGGCATTAATTAGTTTTATCATGCTCCTCATACATATGCAAAATCCATATTAAATGGGTACATAATATCATATATCTGCCATTGGAACGATCGGTCGAAAATTAAGTTCATTTATCAAGATATCTTGGCCAAACTCGGCATATATTAGTTTTACTATGCTCCTCATATATATGCAAAATCCTATTAAAAGGGGTACACTATATCATATAGCTGCCATTGGAACGATCTTGACCAAACTCGGCATTTGTTAGTTTTACTATGCGCCTTATACATTGGTCAGAAATTAAGTTGTTGTATGAAAAAAAATTGTATTTATCAAGATATCTTGACCATACTCGTCTATTAATTTTACTCTGCTCCGTATATATGTGCAAAATCCCATTAAGATCGGACCACTATCTCATATAGCTGCCATAGGAACGATCGGTCGAAAATTATGTTGTTATATGAAAAAAACTCGGTATTTATTAGTTTAACTATGCGCCTCATATAAATGCAAAATCTTATTAGGAACGATCGGTCGTAAATTAAGTTGTTGTATGAAAAAAAATTTGTTTATCAAGATATCTTGACTAAACTTGGCACTAGTTTTACTATGCTCCTCATATATATGCAATATCCTATTAAGATCGGACCATTATAACATATAGCTGCCATAGGAAGGATCAGTCGAAAATTAAGTTGTTGTATTAAAAATCATTTTGTTTATCAAGATATCTTGACCAAAGGTGGTGTTTATTAATTTTACTATGCGCCTCATATATATGCAAATTCATTTTAAGATCGGACCACTTTATCATATAGCTGGCATAGGATCGGTCGGTCGAACCTTAAGTTGTTCTATAAAAAAAATGTTGTTTATCATGATATCTTGACCAAACTCGGCATTAATTAGTTCTACTATGCGCCCCATATAAATGCAAAATTCTATTAAGATCGGAACACAATATCATATAGCTGCCATAGGAACGATAGGTCAAAAATTAAGTTTGTTTATCAAGATATCTTGACCAAAGTTGGCATTTATTAGTTGTACTTTGCGCCTCATATGCAAAATCCTATTAAGATCGGACCACAATATCATTTAGCTGCTATAGGAAGGATCGGTCGAAAATTCGGTTCTTGTATAAAAAACATTTTTGTTTATCACGATATCTCAACCAAACTCGGCATTTGTTAGTTTTACTATGCTCCTCATATAAATATAAAATCCTATCAACATGGGACCTCTTTATTATATAGCTGCCATGGGAACATAATAAGATAATAAAATAATAATAAGAACATAATTTTGCCATACAAAATTCTATTAAGAGCAGACCACAATATCATATATCTGCTATAGGAAGGATCGGTCGAAAGTAAAGATGTTGTATGGAACATTTTTTGTTTTTCACGATATCTAGACAACACTCGACATTTTTTAGTTTCACTATGCCTCTTATTTATACGAAAAATTCTATCAACATCGGACCACTATATCATATAGCTGGCATAGGAACGATAGGTCAAAAATTCGGTTGTTGTATGAAAAACATTTTTGTGTATTAAGATATCTTGACCAAAATCGGCATTTTTGTAACCTCGCAGAGGGTATTATAATTTTGTCGTGAAATGTGATCACTATCAACAGCCGAGTCCATACAGCAATGTCCGTCTGTCCGCCTGTCCGTCTGTCCGTCTCTCAGTTTTAAAGCTATCTTTATGAAATTTTGCCGAAGTCCCTCTTTCTGTTGCACGCAGCACATATGTCAAAACCAGCTGGATCGGACCACTATATCATATAGCTGCCATAGGAACGATCCGTCAAAAAATAAAGTTGTTGTAAAAAAAAAAATGTTGTTAATCGAGATATCTTGACCGAACTCGGCATTTGTTAGTGCGCCTCACTTATGCAAAATACTATTATGATCGACTATATCATATAGCTGCCATCGAAGCGATCGGTCGAAAATTAAGATGTTGCATGGAAAAATATGTTCTTTATTAAGATATCTTGACCAAACTCGGCCTTACTTAGTTAATTAATTACTATGCCCCTCATATATATGCAAAATGCTATTAATATCGGACCACAATATCATATAGCTGCCAAAGGAAGGATCGGTCGAAAATTAAGTTGTTGTAAGAAAAAAAACATATTTTTTATCAAGATATCTTGACCAAACTCGGCAATTATAAGTTATACTATGCGCCTCATATATATGCAAATTCCTATTAAGATCGGACCACTATATCATATAGTTGCCATAGGATCGATCGGACGAAAATTAAGTTGTTGTATGAAAAAAAATGTTCTTTATTAAGAAATCTTGACCAAACTCAGCCTTACTTAGTTAATTAATTACTATGCTCCTCATATATTTGCAAAGTCCTACTAGGATCGGACCACAATATCATATAGCTGCCATAGGAACGATCGGTCAATAATTAAGTTGTTGTATGAAAAAAAAACATTTTTTATCAAGATATCTTGACCAAACTCGGACCACTATATCATATAGCTGCCATAGGATCGATCGGCCGAAAATTAAATTGTTGTATGAAAAAAAATGTTCTTTATTAAGATATCTTGACCAAACTCGGCCTTACTTAGTTAATTAATTTCTATGCGCCTCATATATATGCAAAATCCTATTAAGATCGGACCACAATATCATATAGCTGCCAAAGGAAAGATCGGTCGAAAATTAAGTTGTTGTAAGAAAAAAAACATTGTTTATCAAGATATCTTGACCAAACTCGGCATTAATTAGGTTAACTATGCTCGACGTATATATGGAAATTCTTATAAAGATCGGACCACAATACCATAAAGCTGCCATAGGAAAGATCGGTTGAAAGTTAAGTTGTAGTAAGAAAAAATATTTTGCTTATCAAGATATTTTTACCAAACTCGGCATTTATTATTTTTAGTATGCGCCTCATATATATGAAAAATCCTATTAAGATCGGCCCACTATATCTAAAAGCTGCCATAAGAACGATCGGTCGAAGGTTTTTTTTATAAAAAAAAAATGATGTTTATTAAGATATCTTGACCAATCTCGGCATTAATTAGTTTTACTATGCTCCTCATATACATGCAGAATCCTATTAAAATCGGACAACAATATCAAAAAGCTGCAATAGGAACTACGTTCGAATATTAAGTTGTTGTACGAAAAAAAAATATTGTTTATCAAGATATCTTGACCAAACTCGCGTTTATTAGTTTTACTAGGCGCCTCATATACGATCGGACGAAGATTAAGTTGTTGTATGAAAAATATTTTGTTTATCAAGACATCTTGACTTAACTCGGCACTAGTTAGTTTTACTATACTCCTTATGTATATGCAAAATCCTATTAAGATCGCACAACAATATCAAAAAGCTGCAATAGGAACTACGGTCGAATATTAGGTAGTTGTACGAAAAAAAAATATTGTTTATCAAGATATCTTGACCAAACTCGCATTTATTAGTTTTACTAGGCGCCTCATATACATGCAAAATCCTATTAAGAGCGGACCACTATATCTGATAGTTGACATAGGAACGATCTGTCGAAAATTAAGTCGTATGAAAAAATTGTTGTTTATTAAGACATCTTGACCAAACTCGGATTTAATTAGATTTATTTTGCTCCTCATATATATGCAAATTTCTATTAAGATCGGACCACTATATCATATAGCTGCCAAAGGAACGATCGGTCGAAAATTAAGTTGTTGTAAGAAAAAACATTTTGTTTATCAAGATATCTTGCCCAAACTCGTCAAGGATTAGTTTTACTATGCGCCTCATATACATTCAAAATCCTATTAAGATCGGATCACTATATCATATAGCTCCCATCAGAACGATCTGTCGGAAATTAAGTTTTTGTAAGAGAAAAAATGTTCTTTATTAAGATATCTTGACCAAACTCGGTCTTAATTAGTATTACTATGTAAGTAATTGTCTGCAAAATGAAAAAAGCACACAAATTCATTTTTAAGCTTATATATTACCGATTTAAACTATTTCTTTTTATTTTTTTTTGCATATATTTATTATATTAAGTATTATTCATAGATATAAGGCACAAACATAACAATTCAAAACGCAAATGTAAAAAAAACAGTCAACAAAAATTACGCAAATATTGCGCTGTCAATTAATTGTTTGCAAAATGCAAACTATTACTGTATACATAACTAAATCTAGGAAACTACAGCTATTGTGTTACTAATATTTGGTATATTGGCCACTAGCATCCATTACAACCCGCAGACGACGAGACATTGACTGTCTAAGGTTATGCAGGTAATAAATTTCAGGTAATTTAATCTATTCTTCTTGAATGGCCTTGATGAGAGCGTTTTTGTCAGTTGGGCTCCGTTTCCCCACGCGCTTCTTCAAGGAAGCCCACTAATTTTCAATTGGGTTTAAGTCAGGTCTCTGGGCAGTGGTATCAATGACTTTGCTGCAATTGTACAGCATCCAAGGCCTACACAGAAACGATTTATGTTGGGGGTCGTTGTCCTGATAAAGCTTGTACCTCTGTTTATTGGGATTTTGGGGGTCTACGAAGCCAAACTTTATTGCGCTCCTTGACAATTCATTCTTTAGAGTGTCCAAGTAAAACTCTTTCATCATCACATCAGTGAAAATGCGCAGCTCACCAACACCTTTCGACGATACGCAGCCCCACACCATTACAGAAAACATGCTGAACTTTACTGTTGGTATTATATTCTCCGATTCCAGAGCTGTATTTGGCTTTTTCCAAATTTTGCTGAGTCCGTCATGATAATATAACATTATTTTAGTCTCGTCGCAAAAAAAATGTCATCCCAGTACCCTGCGGGCTTGTTGACAGTGGTAATAGAGAATAATTGCGAGGAGTATTTGTGCATTTTTATAACTTTCCGAACTGTCTCGACGCTTACAGTATTATTGCAGTCAATTTTTTTTGTTTAAAAATTCCAAAAATTCTGTTTATCAAGATATCATGACCAAACTCGGCATTTACTAGTTTTACGATGCGGACCACAATATTATATAGCTGCCATAGGAACGCTCGGTCGAAAATTAAGTTGTATGAAAAAAATGTTGTTCATCAAGATATCTTGACTTAACTCGGCATTTATTAGTTATACTTTGCTCTTCTAATATCAACAAAATCCTATTAAGATCGGTACACATACATAACATATAGCTGCGATAGGAACTATCGGTCGAAAGTTAAGCCGAATGAAAAACAATTTTGTTTATCAATATATCTTGACCAACCTCGGCACTTATTAGTTTCACTATGCTCCACATATATATGGAAAATCCTATTACGATCGGACCACAATATTAAAAAGCTGACATAGGAACGATCGGTCGAAAATTAAGTTGTATGAGAAAAATTTTGTTTATCAAGATATCTTGAGGATACTCGGCATTTATATTGACAGAGCATTTACAGATACCGTACATCCAGATGAAAGCGAGTGGGTGAAAGGAATATGAGTGAACATACAGGAGGAATTGGTTCCCACTTGGCCATGGTGCAGCAATACATTCCTAACATACACAATCCACATCCATATGTAGGCAGCCAAGCTTTGTCCGGATTTATTTAGGACAGATGTTTACAAATTCCAGTTAACAAAAGTTTAAGCTTAATATAATCAACAACATCTTTAGACTGAAAGCGACGACAGCATTACTAGTATTTGGCATGCCATAAGCCGGATATACTGATAATGTGCTGTAAGGGAGAGGAGGTGACGTAAAATGGCAAGAGTGCAGGGCAACGCTAGGTGAAACATCTCTGCTTGCGACAAAAGGCCGAATGAAAAACACATCGAATACCCTGCTGCACAAAATCCTATTCAGATCGGTACACTATATTATATAGCTGCCATAGAAACGATCGGTCGTAAATTAAGTTGTTGTATGAACAATTTTTTTGTTTTTTAAGATATCTTAACCAAACTCGGCAGTTAGTTTAACTATGCTCCTCATATATATGCATAATCCTATTAAGATCGGACCGCTATAGGAACGATCGGTCGAAACTTAGTTTGTTGACCAAACTCGCCACTTATTAGTTTTACTATGCGCCTCATATATATGCATAATATAAATGCAAAATTCTTTCAAGATCGGACCACTATATCATATAGCTACCATAGGAACAATCGGACGAAAATAAAGCTGTTGTATGAAAAAATATTTTGTTTATCAAGGCATCTTGACTTAACTGGGAATTAATTAGTTTTACTGTGCTCCTCATATATAAGCAAAATCCTATAAAGATCGGACAATATCATATATCTGACATAGGAACGATCGGTCGAAAATTAAGTTGTATGAAAAAAATGAGGTTTATCAAGATGTCTTGACTAAACTCGGCATTTATTATATTTATATACATCTTGACCATACTCGGCCGTTAGTTTTACTATGCTCCTCATAAATATGCAAAATCCTGTTAGGATCGGACCACTTTATCATATAGCTGCCATAGGATCGATCGTTTGAAAATTAAGATGTATAAAAAAAAATTTTGATTATCAAGATATCTTGACCAAACACGGCAGTTAGTCTAATTAAGATCGGTCCACTATATAGCTGCCATAGGAACGATCGGTAGAAAATTAAGTTGTATGAAAAAAATTTTGTTTTTGGACCAAACTCGTCATTTATTAATTGCACTATGCTGCTCATTAATATGTAAGATCCTATTAAGATCGGACCACTATATCATATAGCTGCCATAGAAACGATCGGTCGTAAATTAAGTTGTTGAATGAAAAAGTATTTTGTATATCAAGGCATCATGACTAAACTTGGAATTAATTAGTTTTATTATGCTCCTCATATATATATGCAAAATTCTATTAAGATCGGACAACCATATCATATAGCTGCCAAAGGAACGATCCGTCGAAAATTAGGTTGTATGAAAATAATCGTGTTTATCAGTTTATGTTGACACAGCATTTATTAGTTTTACTGTGCTCCTCAAATATATGCAAAGTTCTATTTTGTTAAGATCGGACAACAATATCATATAGCTGCCATAGAAACGATCGGTCGTGAATTAAGTTGTTGTATAAAAAATATTTTTGTTTATTAGTTTTACTATGCGCCTCATATATATGCAAAATCTTATTAAGATCGGACCACTATATCATATAGCTGCAATAGGAACGATCGTTCGAAAATTAAGTTGTTGTATAAAAAAAATTTTGTTTATCACGATATCTTCACCAAACTCTTCATTTATTAATTGTACTATGCTCCTCATTAATATGTAAGATCCTATTAAGATCGGACCACAATATCATATATCTGCCATAGAAACGATAGGTCGTAAATTAAGTTGTTGTATGAAAAATATTTTTGATAATCAGGATATCTTGACTAAACTCGGCATTAACTAGTTCTACTATGCTCCTCAAATATAAACAAAATCCTATTAAGATCAGTACACTATATCATATAGGTGCCATAGGAACGATCGGTCGAAACTTAAGTTGTATACAAAAAATTTTGTTTATTAAGATATCTTGACCAAACTCGGCATTTATTAGTTTTGCTATGATCCCCAAATGTATGCCAAATTCTATTAAGATCGGAAAACAATATGATATAGCTGCCATAGAAACGATCGGTCGTGAATTAAGTTGTTGTATAAAAAATATTTTTGTTTGTCAAGATATCTTGACCAAACTCGGCATTTATAAGTTTTACGATCCGCCTCATACATATGCAAAATCCTATTAAGATCGGACCACAATATTATATAGCTGCCATAGGAACTATCGGTCGAAAATTAAATTGTATGAAAAAAATGTTGGTTATCAAGATATCTTCACTTCACTCGGCATTTATTAGTTATACTATGCTCCTCTAATATACACAAAATCCTATTAAGATCGGTACACTATAATTAATAGCTGCGATAGGAACGATCGGTCGAAAATTAAGTCGATGAAAAAAAATTTAGTTTATCAATATATCTTGACCAAACTCGGCACTTATTAGTTTTACTATGCTCCACATATATATGGAAAATCCTATTAAGATCGGACCACTATATTATATAGCTGCAATAGGAACGATCGTTCGAAAATTAAGTTGTTGTATGAAAAAAATTTTGTTTATCGCGATATCTTGATCAAACTCTTCATTTATTAATTGTACTATGCTCCTCATTAATATGTAAGATCTTATTAAGATCGCACCACAATATCATATATCTGCCATAGAAACGATAGGTCGTAAATTAAGTTGTTGTATGAAAAATATTTTTGTTTATCAGGATATCTTGACTAAACTCGGCATTAACTAGTTCTACTATGCTCCTCATATATATGCAAAATCCCATGAAGATCGGACCACTATATCATATAGCTGCCATACGCACGATCGGTCGAAAATTAAGTTGTTGTATGAAAAAAAATGTTGTTTATCAAGATAGCCTGACTTAACTCGGCACTAAGTAGTTTTACCATGCTCCTTATATAAATGCAAAATCCTATCAATATCGGACCACTATATCATAAAGCTACCATAGGAACGATCGGACGAAAATAAGTTGATTTATGCGAAGTATTTTGTTTATCAAGACATCTTGACTAAACTTGGCAATAAAAAGTTTTACTATGCTTCTCATAAATATGCAAAATCCTATTAAGATCGGACCACTTTATCATATAGCTGGCAAAGTAAAATAAAGCTGTTTGAAAAAATGTTGTTTTTCGAGATATCTTGACCAAAATAGGCAGTTAGTTTAAGTATGCTCCTCATATATTTGCAAAGTCCTATTAAGATCGGCCCACAATATCTTATAGCTGACATGGGAACGATCGGTCGAAAATTAAATTGTATTAAAAAAATGTTGTTTATCCAGATATCTTGACTGAACTCGGCACTTATTAGGTTTACTATGCTCCTCAAATATATACAAAATTTTTTTAAGATCGGTACACTACATCATAAAGCTGCCATAGGAACGATCGGTTGAAAATTAAGTTGTATGAAAAAATGTTGTTTATCGGTATTTATTAGTTTTACTGTGCGCCTCATATAAATGCAAAATCATTGTAATCATGCCATAGGAACGATCGGTCGAAGGTTAAGTTTTATAAAAAAAAAAAGTTGTTTATCGAGATATCTTGACCAAACTCGGCATTTATTAGTTTTACTATGCTCCTCATATATATGCAAAATCCTATTAAGATCGGACCACTTTATCATAAAGCTGCCATAGAACGATCTTCCGAAAGTTAAGTTGTATGAAAAATAGTTTTGTTTACTAAGATATCTTGAAAAATCCTATTAAAATCGGACCACAATATCATATAGCTGCCATAGGAACGATCGGTCGGAAATTAAGTTGTATAAAAAAAATGTTTATTAAGATATCTTGACTGAACTCGGCAATTATTAGTTTAACTATGCTCCTCATAAAAAATAAAAGAAATCCTATTAAGATCGGCTCACTATATCAAATAGCTGCCATAGGAACGATTGGTCGAAAATTAAGTTGTTGTATGAAACAAATGTTGTTTATCAAGATATCTTGACCTATCTCGGCACTAATTAGTTTTACTATATTCCTTATATTTATGCAAAATCCTAATAAGATCGGTATACTATATCATATAGCTGCCATTGGAACGATCGGTCCTAAATTAAGTTGTATAAAAAAAATGTTGTCTATCGAAATATCTTGACCAAACTCTGCATTAATAAGTTTTACTATGCGCCTCATATATATGTAAAGTCCTATTAAGATCAGACCACAATATCATATAGCTGCCATAGGAACGATCGGTCGGAAATTAAGTTGTATATGTTGTTGTAAGAAATGTTGTAAAAAATGTTGTTTATCAAGATATCTTGACTAAACTCGGCATTTGTTAGTTTTACTAAGATCCTCATATTTATGCAAAATCCTATTAAGATCGGACCACTATATCATATAGCTGCCACAGGAACGATCGGTCGAAAATTAAGTTGTATGAAAAAATTTTGCTTATCAAGATATCTTGGCGTTTATTAGTTTTACTATGCTCCTGAAATATATACAAAATCCTATTAAGATCGGTACACTATATCATATAGTTGCAGTAAGAACGATCGGTCGAAAATTAGATTGTTGGACGAAAAATATTTTTGTTTATTAAGATATCTAGAGCTAGTTCTGCATTAATTAGTTTTACTATAATCCTCATATATATGCAAAATCCTATTAAGATCGGACCACTATATCATATATCTGCCATAGGAACGATCGGTCGAAAATTAAGTTGTTGTATAAAACAAAGTTGTTTATTTAGATATCTTGACCAAGCTCGGCATTTATTAGTTTCACTATGCTCCTCATATATGTGCAAAATCGTATTATGATCGGACAACAATATCATAGAGCATTTTTATTGTTTTTCACGATATCTTGACCAAACTCGGACATCGGACATCTATATCATATAGCTGTCATGGAAACGATCGATCGAAAGTTGAGTTGTTATATGAAACAAAAATTTTGATTATCAAGATATCTTAACCAAACTCGGCAGTTAATTTTCACTATGCTCCTCAAATATATGCAAAATCCTCTTCAGATCGGACCACAATATCATATATCTCTCTAGAGATATCTCAAACTCAGCATTTATTAGTTTCACTATGCTTCTCATATATATGCAAAATCCTATTAAAATCGCACCACTAAATCATTCAGCTGCCATAGGAACGATCGGTCGAAAGTTGAGTTGTTGTATAAAAAAAAAATTACGATTATCAAAATATCTTGACCAAACTCGGCAGATAGTTTTACTTTGCTCCACAAATATATGCAAAATTCTCTGCAGATCGGACCACAATATCATATAGCTGCCGTGGGAACGATCGGTCGTAAATTAAGCTGTTGTATGAAAAATATTTTTGTTTACCAGGAAAGCTTGACCAAACGCGGCATTTATAAGTTTTCCTATACGCCTCATCTATATGCAAAATCTTATTATGATCGGACCACTATATCATATATCTGCCATGGGATCGATCGGTCGTAAATTAAGTAGTTGTATAAAAAATATTTTTGTTTATCAGGAAAGCTTGACCAAACTCGGCATTTATAAGTTTTCCTATACGCCTCATCTATATGCAAAATCGTATTATGTTCGGACCGCTTTATCACATAGCTGCCATAGGAACGAGCGGTCGAAAGTTAAGATGTTGCATGAAAAAAAATTTTGTTTATCAAGTTAACTTGACTTAACTAGACATTTATTAGTTTTACTATGCTCCTTAAATGTATACAAAATCCTATTATGATCGGGCGAAAGTTAAATTGTTGAATGAAAAAAAATGTTGTTTATCAAGATATCTTGACCAAACTCGGCAGTTAGTTTTACAATGCTCCTTATATAACTGAAAAATCCTATTAAGATCGGACCACTCTATCATAGAGCTGCCTTAGGAACGATCGGTCGAAAATTAAGTTGTATGAAAAAAAATATTGTTTATCAAGACATCTTGACCAAACTCGGCAGTTAGTTTTACTATGCACCACATATATATGCAAAATACTATTTAGATCGGCCGGTATGTCATATAGCTGCGCTAGGAACGATCGGTCGAAAAGTAAGTTGTTGTATGAAAACAAATTTTAATTATCAAAATATCTTGACAAAACTTGGCAGTTAGTTTTACTATGCACCCCATATATATGCAAAATACTAGTTAGATCGGCCGGTATGTCATATAGCTGCGCTAGGAACGATCGGTCGAAAAGTAAGTTGTTGTATGAAAACAAATTTTAATTATCAAAATATCTTCACAAAACTTGGCAGTTTTATTATGCTCCTCAAAATCCTAGTAAGATCGGAACACTATTTCATATTGCTGCCATAGGAACGATCGGTCGAAAGCAAAGATGTTGTTTGAAAAAAAAATTTTGTTTATCAAATCTTGACAAAACTCATCAGTTATTAGTTTTACTATGCTCCTCGGATCGGATCACTATATCATATAGCTGCCATAGGAACGATCGGTAGAAAATTAAATTGTTGTATGAAAAAAATGTTGATTATCAAGATATCTTTACAAAACTCGATATTTATTAGTTTTACTATGCGCCTCATATAAATGAAAAATCTTATTAAGATCGGACCAAAATATCATAAAGCCGCTATAGGAACCATCGGTCGGAAATTGAGTTGTTGTATGAAAAAAAAGTTTGATTATCAAGATATCTTGACCAAACTTGGCTGTAAGTTTTACTATGCTCCTCATAAATATGCAAAATCCTATTATGATCGGACCACTTTATCATATAGCTGCCATAGGAACAATCAGTCGAAAGTTAAGATGTTGTAGGAAAAAAATGTTGTTAATCAAGATATCTTGAGCAAATTAGGCATTTTTATACCCTGAACCCATTAAAAATGGGTAAAAGGGGTATTATGTTTTGGTGCAAAATGCAAATGTATGTAACAGGCAGAAGGAAGCATCTCCGACCCCATAAAGTATATATATTCTTCAGCATCAATAGCCGAGGCGATCTAGCCATGTCCGTCTGTCTGTCCGTCCGTCCGTCCGTCCGTCCGTCCGTATGTATGAACGCAAGGATCTCAGAACCTATAAGAGCTAGAGACTTGAAATTTTAGATGTAGGTGCTCCCAGTGCCTGCGCAGATCGAGTTTGTTTCCGATAAACGATAACTTGCCCCGTTTCCAAGTAATCGATAAAAATGTATATGGAAATCCCGTTTTTAAAGCAATTTTGGTATATAATAAGAGCTAGAGTTACCAAACTTGACATGTAGCTTCTAGAATAGTATATATATATCGATTATCTTTCATTTTATACCTATCGCCAACTCCCCGCTACTCTCTATCTATAAGCGCGCGCTGCAGTTGGTGATGGAATAAGAGGGTTCAGGGTATCCCCTAGTCGGGAGCTCCCGACTAGAACCTCTTACTTGTTTAGTTATATTATGCTACTCATATATATGCAAAATCCTATTAGGATCGAGCCACTATATCATATAGCTGCCATAGGAACGATCGGTCGAAAATTAAGTTGTTGTATAAAAAAAAGTTGTTTATTTAGATATCTTGACCAAGCTCGGCATTTATTAGTTTCACTATGCTCCTCATATATTTGCAAAATCTTATTATGATCGGACAACAATATCATAGAGCATTTTTATTGTTTTTCACGATATCTTGACCAAACTCGGACATCGGACATCTATATCATATAGCTGTCATGGAAACGATCGATCGAAAGTTGAGTTGTTATATGAAACAAAAATTTTGATTATCAAGATATCTTAACCAAACTCGGCAGTTAGTTTAACTATGCTCCTCAAATATATGCAAAATCCTACTCAGATCGGATCACTATATCGTATACCTGCCATAGGAACGATCGGTCGAAAATTAGGATGTATGAAAAAAATGTTTGCTTATCAAGATGTCTTGACCAAACTCGGCATTTATTAGTTTAACTGTGCTCCTCGTAAATATGAAAATCCTATTAAGATCGGACCACTATATCATATACCTGCCAAAGGAACGATCTTTCGAAAATTCAGTTGTTGTAGGAAAAACATTTTTGTTTATCAAGATATCTTGACCAAACTCGGCAGTTATATATATTATGATCCTCATATATATGCAAAATCCTATTAAGATCAGCTTTATCATATAGCTGCCATAGGAACAATCAGTCGAAAGTTAAGATGTTGTAGGAAAAAAATGTTGTTAATCAAGATATCTTGAGCAAATTAGGCATTTTTATACCCTGAACCCATTAAAAATGGGTAAAAGGGGTATTATGTTTTGGTGCAAAATGCAAATGTATGTAACAGGCAGAAGGAAGCATCTCCGACCCCATAAAGTATATATATTCTTGATCAGCATCAATAGCCGAGACGATCTAGCCATGTCCGTCTGTCTGTCCGTCCGTCCGTCCGTCCGTATGTATGAACGCAAGGATCTCAGAACCTATAAGAGCTAGAGACTTGAAATTTTAGATGTAGGTGCTCCCAGTGCCCGCGCAGATCGAGTTTGTTTCCGATAAACGATAACTTGCCCCGTTTCCAAGTAATCGATAAAAATGTATATCGAAAACCCGTTTTTAAAGCAATTTTGGTATATAATAAGAGCTAGAGTTACCAAACTTGACATGTAGCTTCTAGAATAGTATATATATATATCGATTATCTTTCATTTTATACCTATCGCCAACTCCCCGCTACTCTCTATCTATAAGCGCGCGCTGCAGTTGGTGATGGAATAAGAGGGTTCAGGGTATCCCCTAGTCGGGAGCTCCCGACTAGAACCTCTTACTTGTTTAGTTATATTATGCTACTCATATATATGCAAAATCCTATTAGGATCGAGCCACTATATCATATAGCTGCCATAGGAACGATCGGTCGAAAATTAAGTTGTTGTATAAAAAAAGTTGTTTATTTAGATATCTTGACCAAGCTCGGCATTTATTAGTTTCACTATGCTCCTCATATATTTGCAAAATCTTATTATGATCGGACAACAATATCATAGAGCATTTTTATTGTTTTTCACGATATCTTGACCAAACTCGGACATCGGACATCTATATCATATAGCTGTCATGGAAACGATCGATCGAAAGTTGAGTTGTTATATGAAACAAAAATTTTGATTATCAAGATATCTTAACCAAACTCGGCAGTTAGTTTTACCAAAGACTGTATAAACACTAAGATGAGTAACGCCTATACATTTGAATGCGACGCAAAATTTCTAGCCTGGCCTTTGATCTGGCCTTTGAGGCTTCGTACGACATGCCTGCCGACTGACTGTTCGTTCTCCAAAGACCAGTCGAACGAATGCCGAAGTCGCGGCTTGCTGATGCTGACACGAGCAACGAAGTTAGTCGCCAGCCTGCCTTCAGCAAAGCTGGTCGATGGTGCTTTGCGTCGCTTCGTTTTCGAAGTACATTGAGCGAAAAAGTTTAAAACTTACGATCGACGCAAAGTGCTTGTGCTTTATCCATGAAATGCATGCTTTAATAAAATTATATATTACTCTAGATACTAACGATTAATTTTTCAGGAAAATTTAAGAATAAAATAATTTTTTCACAAGGCGCATCTTGTGCAATAACTACGAAAAGAAAATATCACACATAGATTGATTTCACTTTTGTTTTTGAACAGTGTATGCTCGAGAAAAGTTCTTGTCTCAGCCAATGGCGTGCAAGCACCTTGGGTTGTATGCGTGAATTATGCATGCATAAGAACTTTAAAGTATGTATGTATGTGTTGTTCTTCACTACGCTGGCTTTAGCTGGCAAGAAATGAATTTTGTTATTTTTCTAGCGCTGATCACGACCTACCCCAATTTTGTATTCACATATGAGTGCATGTTGTGTACTGAGGTTGGCTCCGTACAAAATATGTATTTTTAAGTCGATGCAAAATTGTTATATAATTTCTTTAAATTAAATTAATATTATTTTTATTCCCCAATTATAAAATAAAAAAATTAAAGCATTTCAAGTCGGCTCATATTTAGTTTCCTCCTGCCTCCTCGCGGTGTTCCCTGGGTACCGACCATCGGTAGCTAATTTGAGCGGCGACTTTGTTCTTTATAATTCTAACAAAAATAATAAAATATAAAAAAATAAAAATTATTTAAATGTATCTTTGAAAACAACAAATTTGCACTTTTATTTCCTTAATTTATTTTGGATTACTTAAAATTAATAATTTAATTAATAATTTCAAATATAAAAAATTACATAAATATTTGCATCGACTTAAAAATACATATTTTGTACGGAGCCAACCTCAGTACACAAAATGCATTCATATATCAACACAAATTTGGGGTAGGTCGTGATCTGCGCTAGAAAACTAAGAAAATTGTTTCTTTGCCAGCCAGAGACTTTGCCAGAGCAGTGGATAACAACACATTCAAATATGCTGTTATGTATGTATATTCACACGCATACAAACATAATTGCTTGCACGGCCCTCATAGAGCCGAAGCTGAGAACACATTCTATTTTTAGCTTTTTCGTTCTCTCGGCTGTGAGAGCGCAATGATACAGAGTTCGTTTTCGTTCTCAATTTTCAAAAAATCAAGCCGCATAGTAGCATTTTGTTATACGGCGTTACTCATCTTAGTGTTTATACAGTCTTTGGTTTTACTATGCTCCTCAAATATATGCAAAATCCTCTTCAGATCGGACCACAATATCATATATCTCTCTAGAGATATCTCAAACTCAGCATTTATTAGTTTCACTATGCTTCTCATATATATGCAAAATCCTATTAAAATCGCACCACTAAATCATTCATCTGCCATAGGAACGATCGGTCGAAAGTTGAGTTGTTGTATAAAAAAAAAATTAGGATTATCAAAATATCTTGACCAAACTCGGCAGATAGTTTTACTTTGCTCCACAAATATATGCAAAATTCTCTGCAGATCGGACCACAATATCATATAGCTGCCGTGGGAACGATCGGTCGTAAATTAAGCTGTTGTATGAAAAATATTTTTGTTTATCAGGAATGCTTGACCAAACGCGGCATTTATAAGTTTTCCTATACGCCTCATCTATATGCAAAATCTTATTATGATCGGACCACTATATCATATATCTGCCATGGGATCGATCGGTCGTAAAGTAAGTTGTTGTATGAAAACAAATTTTAATTATCAAAATATCTTGACAAAACTTGGCAGTTAGTTTTACTATGCACCCCATATATATGCAAAATACTAGTTAGATCGGCCGGTATGTCATATAGCTGCGCTAGGAACGATCGGTCGAAAAGTAAGTTGTTGTATGAAAACAAATTTTAATTATCAAAATATCTTCACAAAACTTGGCAGTTTTATTATGCTCCTCAAAATCCTAGTAAGATCGGAACACTTTTCATATTGATGCCATAGGAACGATCGATCGAAAGCAAAGATGTTGTTTGAAAAAAAAATTTTGTTTATCAAATCTTGACAAAACTCATCAGTTATTAGTTTTACTATGCTCCTCGGATCGGATCACTATATCATATAGCTGCCATAGGAACGATCGGTAGAAAATTAAATTGTTGTATGAAAAAAATGTTGATTATCAAGATATCTTTACAAAACTCGATATTTATTAGTTTTACTATGCTCCTCATATAAATGAAAAATCTTATTAAGATCGGACCAATATATCATAAAGCCGCTATAGGAACCATCGGTCGGAAATTGAGTTGTTGCATGAAAAAAAAGTTTGATTATCAAGATATCTTGACCAAACTTGGCTGTAAGTTTTACTATGCTCCTCATAAATATGCAAAATCCTATTATGATCGTACCACTTTATCATATAGCTGCCATAGGAACAATCAGTCGAAAGTTAAGATGTTGTAGGAAAAAAATGTTGTTAATCAAGATATCTTGAGCAAATTAGGCATTTTTATACCCTGAACCCATTAAAAATGGGTAAAAGGGGTATTATGTTTTGGTGCAAAATGCAAATGTATGTAACAGGCAGAAGGAAGCATCTCCGACCCCATAAAGTATATATATTCTTGATCAGCATCAATAGCCGAGACGATCTAGCCATGTCCGTCTGTCTGTCCGTCCGTCCGTCCGTCCGTCCGTCCGTATGTATGAACGCAAGGATCTCAGAACCTATAAGAGCTAGAGACTTGAAATTTTAGATGTAGGTGCTCCCAGTGCCCGCGCAGATCGAGTTTGTTTCCGATAAACGATAACTTGCCCCGTTTCCAAGTAATCGATAAAAATGTATATCGAAATCCCGTTTTTAAAGCAATTTTGGTATATAATAAGAGCTAGAGTTACCAAACTTGACATGTAGCTTCTAGAATAGTATATATATATCGATTATCTTTCATTTTATACCTATCGCCAACTCCCCGCTACTCTCTATCTATAAGCGCGCGCTGCAGTTGGTGATGGAATAAGAGGGTTCAGGGTATCCCCTAGTCGGGAGCTCCCGACTAGAACCTCTTACTTGTTTAGTTATATTATGCTACTCATATATATGCAAAATCCTATTAGGATCGAGCCACTATATCATATAGCTGCCATAGGAACGATCTGTCGAAAATTATGTTGTGTGAACAAATATTTTGTTTATCAAGACATCTTGATTAAACTTGACATTAATTACTATGCACGTCATATGCAAATACTGTATGAAAAAAAATTTTGTTCATCGAGATACCTTGACCAAACTCTTCATTTATTAGTTTTACTATGCGCCACATATATATGCAAAATCCTATTAATATCGGACCACCATATCATATAGCTGCCATAGGAACGATCGGTCCAAAATTAAGTTGTTGTATGAAAAAAAATGTTGTTAATCAAGACATCTGGACTTAACTCGGCAATAATTTTACTATGCTCCTCATATATATGCAGAGTCTTATTATCGGCCCACTATATCATATAGCTGCCATGGGAACGATCTGTCGAAAATTAAGTTGTGTGAACAAATATTTTGTTTATCAAGACATCTTGATTAAACTTGACATTAATTACTATGCACGTCATATGCAAATACTGTATGAAAAAAAATTTTGTTCATCGAGATACCTTGACCAAACTCTTCATTTATTAGTTTTACTATGCGCCACATATATATTTGGAAAATCCTATTAACATCAGCTATATCATATAGCTGCCATAGGAACGATCGAACGAAAATTAATTTTTTATAAAAAAAATTTTGTTTATCAAGACATTTTGACTAAAGTCGGTATTAATTAGTTTTACTATGCTTCTCATATATATGCAAAATCCTATTAAGATCGGACCACTATATCTGATAGCTGACATAGGAACGATCTGTCGAAAATTAAGTTGTTGTATGAAAAGAATTTTGTTTATCAAGATATCTTGACCAAACTCGGCAGATAGTTTTACTATGCTCCTTATATATATGCAAAATCCTATTAAGATCGGACCACTTTATCATATAGCTGCCAAGGAACGATCGGTCGAAAATTAAGTTGTATGAAAAAAATTAGGATTATCAAATTATCTTGACCAAACTCGGCAGTTAGTTTTACTTTGCTCCACAAATATATGCAAAATTCTCTGCAGATCGGACCACAATATCATATAGCTGCTATGGAACGATCGGTCGAAAATTAAGTTGTTGTATACAAAAAAAATAAATTTGTTTCTCAAGATATCTTGACCAAACTCGGCAGTTAGTTTTATTATGCTCCTCATATAATTCAAAATCTTTTTAAGATCGAAACACGTTATCATATAGCTGCCATAGGAACGATCGGTCGAAAAATAAGTTGTTGAATGAAAAAAAATATTGTTTATCAAGATATCTTGACCAAACACGGCAGTTAGTCTTACTCTGCAAAATCCTATTAGGAGCGGAACACACTATCATATGGCTGCCATAGGAACAATCGGTCGAAAAAATTTTGTTTATCAATATATCTTGACCAAACACTGCATTTATTAGTTCAACTATGCTCCTCATATAAATCTAAAATCCTATTAAGATCTGACCAATATATCATATAGCTGCCATAGGAACGATCGGTCGAAAAGTAACTTGTTGTGTGAAAACAAAATTTGTTCATCAAAACATCTTGACCAAACACGGGAGTTAGTTATGTTCTGTTCCTCATATATATGCAAAATCCTATTAGGACCGGACCACACTATCATATGGCTGCCATAGGAACAATCAAGTTGTTGTATGAAAAATAAATATTGTTTATCAAGATATCTTGACCAAATTCGGCATTATTAGTTTTACTATGCTCCTCATATATATGCAAAGTCCTATTAGGATCTGACCACACTATCATATGGCTTAAATAGGATTAATCGGTCGGAAATTAAGTTGTTGCATGAAAAAAAAATTTTGTTCAAGATATCTTGACCAAACAATGAATTTGTTAGTTTCACTATGCTCCACATATAAATGCAAAATCCTATTAAGATCGTACGACTATATCATGTAGCTGCCATAGGAACGATCAATCGAAAATTAAATTTTATGAAAAAAAATGTTGTTTATCAAGATATCTTGACCAAACTCGGCAATTATTAGTTTTATTACGCTCCTCATACATATTTAAAACCTTATTAAGATCGGACTACTATCATATAGCTGCCATGGAAACGATCGGTCGAAAGTTAGGATGTTAAATGAAAAAATGTTGTTTATCAAGATATCTTGACCAAACTCGGCATTTATTTGTTTTACTATGTTCCTCAAATGTATGCCAAATTCTATCCTCACAGTGCGGCTCACATTTTACTATGCCTATTCTGGTTACACTACTAGTGTTAACCTATTCTACTTTAGTATGTTAGTTACGTTGGCGACGGGTGTCGCTCTCACCCTGCGCCTGCTCGTGGGCATCCCTGTGCCCTGGGTCTTCCCCTTCATCCTCCGTCGTCTCTCTGTGGAATGGCTTCAGTTGTGAAATGTTGGCCGCCCTCTTCTTATGTTCGCCCGGTTTGACCAGGCGCACAATATTGGGGGATATGAATTTAATGACCCTATTGGGGCCGTCAATCTTAGGTGCCAACTTCGCTGCGAAACCCTCGGCGGCGTTGGATAGCTGGTGCTGTCTTAACAGGACCATTAAGTCCAGCAAAGGCCGCCATTCTCGTCTCCTCAAGTCATAATGTCTGCCCTGGTCCTTGATTGCCGTGAACGATATAAAAGATTTCTTTTAGCCTATCCG
Source organism: Drosophila ezoana (assembly GCA_035045725.1). Lineage (NCBI taxonomy): Eukaryota > Metazoa > Arthropoda > Insecta > Diptera > Drosophilidae > Drosophila > Drosophila ezoana. The sequence goes on from JAWNOU010000145.1 coordinate 78,976, forward strand.
CCTTTGTCCTTGGGTCGAACGCAGTAGTTGCGGACCCTGCAGTTACCTGCTCGTACAGAGCGGCGGGCAACCGCGGCTCGCTACCCTCCACCAGGACAGTGGGACTGAATGGTGTCGAATCCGACACGATTGTATTGACCGCCAGCGATATCTTGGGCAAGAGTTCGTCCCACGAACTCTTGTGGCCCTCGATAAATTGCGCTATCATGGTCTTTACGGTCCTGTTGGTCCTCTCGGTAGGATTTTCTTGCGGACAGTAAGGGGCGGTGTACTGGACCTCTACACCCAAGGACTCCAGAAAAGCCTTGAAAGTCCGGCTTGTGAATTGTACCCCGCTGTCGCACACGAACTTTTTGGGCACCCCGAATTGGCTCAAAATCCTCTCTCAGAACGCTGTTTGCAGGTGTGCCGCCGTGGCTCTCCTGAGAGGGACCAGCTCCACCCATTTCGAGAAAGCATCATGGAACACCAGTAACATGGTGTTGCCATGTTTCGATCGTGGAAGGGGGCAAAGTTTTGCCATCGGCTCTACCACCGGCCTCGTTAGCATGCGTCCAGCCGGTTTAAGTTGCTCGCTCTTGAACTTTTGACATGTTTCGCAACACTTTCCGTACCTTTGGGCTGGTTTCTACACTGTTTCCCTCACGCCTTGATGCCCGGCCGTGGGAGCATCATTGCACTCCGCCAATACCCTCTGCCTATGACCACACATAGCTTCCAGGAAATGTAATCTTCGTCGTCCGTCCGGTGGCTCAAATGCCTATATAGCTGCCCATTTTCTTCTGTGTAGTCCGGGAACTTGGCTGGCTCTTCGGCGATCCTGGCACGCATACTTGCGACCCATTTACAGGGTGGCTCGGCCACCACTGCTTGCTGACAGGTCTCTAGAGAATGTCTTGATAGTGCGTCGGCCACGACGTTGAGCTTCCCTCGTCGGTAGTGAGCGTCGAATTGGTATTGTTGCAGTTCCAATGCCCATCGCGCGAACCTTCCTGACGGGCTCTCGATCGAATTAAGTCACTTGAGGGCCAAATGGTCCGTTATCACGTCGATCCGGTACCCTTCTAGGTAGCAACGCAGCTTCCGTATCGACTAAACGATTGCCAGGCACTCTTTCTCGGTGGCGTAATAGTTCACTTCGGCCTTCAGCAACTTTCTGCTCGCGTACGCTATAACCCGCTCCTGCCCTTCTATCGCCTGCGTTAGCACTGCGCCGAGGCCGTACTCGCTCGCGTCAGTCTGTAGGACGAATCTGGCGGAAAAGTCTGGACAAGCCAACACAGGGGCAGTCGTCAAGTTGTCCTTCAATTGACGCAATGCCTCCTCCTATTCTTGATCCCATGCCCATTTCTGCCCCTTCTTTAAGAGCGCTGTTAGCGGTTGTACCTGAGTCGCGATGTTGGAAACGAAGCGCCTGTACCATGACGCCATCCCGAGACACTGCCGCAACTCCATACAATTTGTCGGAGCCCTCAGGTTACGTATCGCCTCCACCTTCTCTGGATCGGTACGTGTTCCTTCCCCACAAATGACATGCCCTAGGTAGACCAACCTCTCCCGGAAGAAACTGCACTTCTTCCTATTCAGCCTGAGGTTAGCCGCCCTTAACCGGCAGAACACCTCCCTCAAGTTCTCTACATGTTGTTCCTTCGTCCCCCTATTACCACGATGTCGTCTAGGTAACACGGAAGCTAGTTTCACTCTGTTCCTCATACATATGCAAAATCCTATTAGGAATGGCATCTATCATATAGATGCCAAGCGACGATCAGTCGAAAGTTAAGATGTTGTATAAAAAACATTTTTGTTTATCAAGATATCTTGATAAAACTGCATTTATTAGTGTTACTCTGCTCCTCATATATATGCAAAATCCTATATCGATCGGTCGAAAATTAACATGTATGAAAAAAAATTATGTTTATCAAGATATCTTTTCCAAACTCGGCATATATTAGTTTTACTATGCGCCTCATATGTATGCAAAATCTTACTAAGATATGACCACTATATCATATAGCTGCCATAGGAACAATCGGTCGAAAATGAAGTTGTTGTATGAAAAAAAATGTAGTTTATCAAGAAATATTGACCAAACACGGCATTTATTAGTAATACTATGTACCTAATATATATGCAAAGTCCTATTAAGATCGGACCACTATACACATTAGCTGCCATAAATAAAAATAAATTTTTTTATCAAGATATCTTGAACAAACTCGGCAGTTAGTTTTACAATGCTCCTTATATAATTGAAAAACCCTATTAAGATCGGACCTCTATATCATACAGCTGCCATAGGAACGATCGTTCGAAAGCTAAGTTGTTGTATTACAAATTTATTTTATCAAGATATCTTGACCAAACTCGGCATTTATTAGATTTATTTGGCTCCTCATATATATGTAAAATCACATTCAGATCTGATCACAATATCATATTGCTGCCATAGGAATGATCTGTCGAAAATTAAGTTGTTGTACGAAAAAAATGTTGTTTTTCAAGATATCCCAAACTCGGCGTTTATTAGTTTTACTACGCTTCTCATATAAAGGCAAAATCCTATTAAGAAAGGACCTCGATATCATATAGCTGCCATAGAACCGATCGGTCGTAAATTAAGTAGTTGTATGAAAAATATTTTTATTTATAAAGACATCTTGACCAAACTAGGCATTTATAAGTTTAAAAATGCAAAATCGTATTATATTCGGAACACTATCATATAGCTGCCATAGAAACGATCGGTCGAAAAAAATGTATGAAAGAATATGCTGTTTATCAAGATATCTTGTCTTAACTCGGCACTAATTAATTTTTCTATGCTCCCCATATATATGCAAAGTCCTATTAATATCGGGACACTATATCATAAATCTGCCATAGGAACGATCGGTTGAAAATTAAGTTTTATGAAAAATAATTTTGTTTATCAAAATATCTTGATCAAACTCGGGAGTAAGTCTTACTATGCTCCCCATATATATGCAAAATCCCATCAATATCGGACCACTATATCAAATAGCTGCCACAGGAACGATCGGTCGAAAATTAAGTTGTTGTAAGAAAAAAAACGTTGTTTATCAAGATATCTTGACTTGACTCGGCACAAAGTAGTTTTACTATGCTCCTTATATATATGCAAAATTCTATTAAGATCGGTACACTATATCATAAAGCTGTAATAGAAACGATCGGTCGTAAATTAAGTTGTATTAAAAAAAGTTATATTATCGAGATATCTTGACCAAACACGGCATTAATTAGATTTACTATGCGCCTCATATATATTTAAAATCCTATTAAGATCGGACCACTCTATCATATAGCTGCCATAGGAACGATCGGTCGAAAAAAGTGTTGTATGAAAAAATATTCTGTTTATCAAGATATCTTGACTTAACTCGGCACTAATTAGTTTTACTATGCTCCCCATATGTTTGCAAAATCCTATTAATGTCGGAACACTATATCATAAAGCTGCCATAGGAACGATCGGTTGAAAATTAAGTTGTATGAAAAATAATTTTGTTTATTAAGATATCTTTACCAAACTCGGGAGTAAGTCTTACTATGCTCCTCATATATATTTAAAATCCTATTAAGATCGGACCACTCTATCATATAGCTGCCATAGGAACGATCGGTCGAAAAAAATGTTGTATGAAAGAATATGCTGTTTATCTAGATATCTTGACTTAACTCGGCCCTTATTAGTTTTACTATGCTCCCCATATATATGCAAAATCTTATCAATATCGGACCACTATATCATATAGCTACCATAGGAACGATCGGACGAAAATAAGTTGATGACTAAATTTGGCATTAAAAGGCTTTAATATGCTACTCATAAACATGCAAAATCCTATTAAGATCGGATCACTATATCATATTGCTGCCAAGGAACGATCAGTCGAAAGTTAAGATGTTGTATGAAAAACAGTTTTATTTATTAAGATATCTTAACCAAACTGAATATTTTAGATTTACTCTGCTCCTCATATATATGCAAAACCCTGTTAAGATCGGACCACTTTCTCATGTAGCTGCCAAGGAAGGATCGGTCGAAAATTAAGTTGTATGAAAAAATTGTTGTTTATCGAGATATCTTGACCAAACTCGGCAGTTAGTTTTACTATGCTCCTCGTATATATGCAAAGTCTTATTAAGATCGGCCCACTATATCATATAGCTGCCATAGGAACGATCGCTCGAAAAAAATGTTGTATGAAAGAATATGCTGTTTATCAAGATATCTTGACTTAACTCGGCACTAATTAGTTTTACTATGCTCCCCATATATATGCAAAATCCTATTAATATCGGTACACTATATCATTAAGCTGCCATAGGAACGATCGGACGAAAATAAGTTGATGTATGCGAAAATATTTTGTATATCAAGACATCTTGACTAAACTTTGCATTAAAAGGCTTAAATATGCTACTCATAAACATGCAAAATCCTATTAAGATCGGATCACTATACTTTTCCCATTATTTTTTTCTATGTCCTACCTACTTAACACTCTATATATCTAGCTTACATTTCTTTACTTTATTAACAATCTTCTTACTTTATTTTTTTCATTTTATTGCATTTTATTTATTAATATAGCAAACTAAGATTATTTTTAATTTTACTTTAGAACACTTTTTTCCTACTTACACCCTTCTGCTTAGATGTAGGCTCTAATAGCGTCACTGACAAATTTAGCTGTGAAAAGGGGCACAGCTGGCCGGACTGGCAACTAAACACCTCCATCGGTCGGTGATGCTATTTAGAGAACTGTGTTATCTAACTAGGCTTTTAGCATATAATTGCATTATCTATTGTATGTATAATCTACGGAATAATGAGGAAGACACTCGATTTGTCGACCTTAAATAAATAAATAAATAAACAAAATATTGCTGCCAAGGAACGATCAGTCGAAAGTTAGAATGTTGTATGAAAAACATTTTTATTTATTAAGATATCTTTTCCAAACTGAATTTTTTAGTTTTACTCTGCTCCTCATATATATGCAAAACCCTGTTAGGATCGGACCACTTTCTCATAGCTGCCAAGGAACGATCGGTCGAAAATTAAGTTGTATGAAAAAAATGTTGTTTATCGAGATATCTTTACCAAACTCGGCAGTTAGTTTTACTATGCTCCTCGTATATATGCAAAGTCCTATTAAGATCGGCCCACTATATCATATAGCTGCCATAGGAACGATCGGTCGAAAAAAATGTATGAAAGAATATGCTGTTTATCAAGATATCTTGACTTAACTCGGCACTAATTAGTTTTACTATGCTCCCCATATATATGCAAAATCCTATTAATATCGGCTCACTATATCATAAAGCTGCCATAGGAACGATCGGTTGCAAATTAAGTTGTATGAAAAATAATTTCGTTTATCAAGATATCTTGACCAAGCTCGGGAGTAAGTCTTACTATGCTCCTCATATATATGCAAAATCCTATTAAGATCGGACCACTCTATCATATAGCTGCCACAGGAACGATCGGTCGAAAATTAAGTTGTATGAAAAATGTTGTTTATCTTAATATCTTGACTGAACTCGGCATTTATTTATTTTACTATGCTTCTCATAAAAAATATACAAAATCCTATTAAGATCTTCCTACTTTATCATAGCTGCCATAGGAACGATCGGTCGAAAGGTAAGTTGTTGTATGAAAAAAATGTTGTTTATCAGGATATCTTGACCAAGCTCGGCAGTTAGTATAACCATGCTCCTATTATATATGCAAAATCCCATTAAGATCGGATCACTATCATATAGCTGCCATAGGAACGATCGGTCGAAAATAATGTTGTATGAAAATAATTTTGTTTATCAAGATATTTTGACCCAACTCGGTACTAATTAGTTTTACTATGCTCCCCATATATATGCAAAATCCTATTAATATCGGTAAACTATATCATAAAGCTGCCATAGGAACGATCGGTTGAAAATTAAGTTGTATACAACAAATTTTGTTTATTAAGATATCTTCACTTAACTTGGCATAATCAGTTAAAATCTGGTTTTTATTCTCTGTTCCCATGTCCGAGATGAACGTCTTCATTGGACCAAACTTGAGTATGAAATTTTCGAATATAGCTTTTGCGACATTATTTGCGCTTTTGCTTTTTATTGGAATGGCTACAAAATATTTTGTAAGGTCACATTTTAATGTGACTATGTATTCATTACCATTTTCCGATTTGGGCAGCGGACCAACTGTATCCACTATCACTATATCGAAAGCATTCACAGGTGTTTCTGTGAGAGTCAAAGGAGTTTTCGTGTGTGTCTTTGTTTTAGACATTTGGCATTTTGGACATCTACGTACGTACTATTTTGTATGACGTGTCATATTTTTCCAGTAGTAGTATCTTCAAAGTCAAAGGAGTTTTCGTGTGTGTCTTTGTTTTAGACATTTGGCATTTTGGACAAATACGTACGTACTATTTTGTATGACGTGTCATATTTTTCCAGTAGTAGTATCTTTTTATTATCGCTAGCGTTCTTGTTATGCCGCTTATACCTCCTTGAATTGGGTCGTCATGGTATGTAGACAGTATTTGTTGTATCTCTTTTTCATTTGTTATTTGGGTCACCGGCTGGAGTAGCGCTACTCTTAAAGATTTTAATATTTATTGCCCATATTTTTAATAGAATCTTTTGAAACTGATTCAAAGATCTTTTCGCTCGGTGCCACCTTGAGTTGGCGGATTTTTAATATACCGGCTTCTGTTTCAAGCCTTTGGAAGAACTGAAATGAATTTGGTGGTATTTTAAGACCAAATGATAATCGCGTGAAACGATATGAGCCATTGCTCGTAGAAAAAAATGTTCTATTTCTTGAATTTTCTTCAAGTTCAATTTGGTGGAAACCTGACTTTAAATCAAGACATGAGTTAGAGCTGCTCCGCAAGCTTGTTTACTGGCATCTGTTATAATGCAAAATTCTTTGCGAAAATCAGGATATTGTAATAATGTGGGGTGCATAAGCTTTTCTTTAAGGTATTGGAATGCGTTTTGGCATTCACTTGACCATTCAAAAGGAACATTCTTTTTACATAATCTAGTTATGTGCCGTGAATAATCGGCGATGTTTTTTATAAATCGACGATAATAATTGCAGAATGCTACAAATCGTCTCGCGCTGTCCGCATCATGAGGGACAGGATAATTTTTGATGTCGTCAAATTTCATGTCATCTGGCAATACACCGAAAAATGTCACTTTATGCATGAAAAATGAACATTTTTCTGGATGCAACTTTAGGTTATATTTCTTACATACATTAAAAACATCAGTTAAGTTTTTAATCATGTGTTTATCGAAACATCCTATCACCATTAAGTCATCCATATAAAGGAATGCCTGAGAGGGTTCTAAACCCGAGAATGCTATAGTCATCATTTTCTGAAATGAATTTGGTGCTATTTTAAGACCAAATGATAATCGCGTGAAGCGATATGAGCCATGAGCTTGTAGAAAAAATTTTCTATTTCTTGAATTTTCTTCAAGTTCAATTTGGTGGAAACCTGACATTAAGTCAAGGCATGAAAAGTATTTAGCTCTGCCCAGTTGGTCTAGAATATCATCAATTCTGGGGAGTGGGAATTTATCAGAAAGTAGTTTTTTGTTGATTTGGCGAAAGTCAATTTTTTCCATTTCTTTTCTTCCGAATTTGGTAATGATTTTTTCGGAACTAACAAGAGTGGGCTGTTATACTCAGATACAGACGGTTCTACGATTTTGTCATTTATTAATTTCCCTACTTGGTTTTTTAATTTCTTCGACGTGGCTATGCGGGCTTCTGTTGTTTTTGATATAAATGGGTTCATCATCTTTAAGGCTTAATGTTTGTTTATAAAAATTATTTGTCGCTATTGGTTCGGTTTCCAGTCCGAACACATCACTATACTTGGTGCATAATTCTGTTAATTGATTTCTGAATTGTTCTGGAAAATTTTTCATTAACTTTGAAAGTACTTGTTCGCTTCTATTTTCTGGATTAGTGTTATGAATATCGTAATCTGTTTAATTTTCATATTCGATTTTGTTTACTTTGACCAATTGGTCGAAATTAGTTGTGTTTAGAAGGCGAATGTATACATGTTTGGATGCTGCTATTGTATTTGCAACATAAATTCCATTATGTATTTCTTGATTAGGAACAAATATATAATCGTTTACTGAATTAATGTCTATTTTTCGAATTACTTGGGATCTGGCTGGCAGAAGAACTATATTGTTGCCAGCACTATATGTTATTGGAACATAAATAGGATAATTTAAGTTTTGAGGTCTAAATATAAATCAGTCTTCACTTGGTTTGAAGTCCAATTGGCAATTGAATTTTTTAATAAAATCAATGCCTATTATTCCATCACACGGTATTGAAAAATCGGAGTCTACTAAATGAAATTCGTGTAGAATAATAAATTTTGTTGATTGAAGTTCTATTGAAGTTGTTCCTTGCGATTTTATTACACCCTGGCCGATGCCTTAGATGTTTATAATTTTGTCTTCTTGAATTTTGAAATTATCTGAATTTATTTTTAAAAGTGAGATATCTTCCCCAGTATCTATTAGGAATGTGAGTTTATTTTCAGTTGAATGATTATAAAAAGTGACAAATATATTAAGACTGTAATTGATGGAATGAACCTTTGCATTTACTGATTGTTTCCTAAAGGGTTCTGAGAGTTTTCCGATGCATTTTGCGCCACTCTCACATTGTTATTATTATTACCTTGGTTGGAGTTACGTCGGCCTCTTCCTCGATTTTGGCCTCGTCTTCCTCCACGGTTATTGTAATTATTGTTGTTGTTGTTGTTATTACCGCCTCGGTTGTAATTGTTGTGGCTGTAATTTCTGCCACGATTATAACCTCGGCCTCCTCTATTATTGTTGTTTGCATCTCGTCGATAATATAGGACAGTGTTACTTTGACCTGTTATCTCCGTGCAACTATTGACGAATTTGGAAACGGCATCATTCATATTTGTGAATGTGCCTGCCTGCATGATAAGTTTTACCTTATCAATCGAACAATTTTGGGTCATAGCTTTTACAGCCGTTGTAGTGCTGTATTTGTTTGCAAGTGATTGGCTTAGACCTTCACTGATATAGGCTCCTTCATGGGCCTTTGCCAGTTTTTCCACCTCTTGGGTGTATTGGTTAGCCGTTTTGTTTTTCTGTTGCAGATTAAGTAGCTTGGCAGATACAGCTTCTACCGATTCTCCTTTTACTGCATTTGACAGTTGCGTAATGATTGCAGCAATTGTCTGCTCATTACTTATTAGATTTCTCGCATGCCTTTTAGTTTTGTTTTTATAAGGCTTATGGCTGTTAGCTCATGTGTGCCTTTTAAGGTATCCAATAGATTCAGAGAATCTAGAAAACTTTGCAGATTTTCCGGCTTACCATCAAACTCTGGTAATAGAGAAGTGGCTAGCTTGATAAATTCTACAACTGTTTGTGCCATTTCAGAGATTGTTATTATTTCCTGTTTGGTTTCGTTTGGATCGCTTTCTTCTAGTGTTTCAATGTCACTATCAGATTCAGCGTCGCTTGGTTGAATTGACTCGTTTAATTCTTTTAATTGGTCGGCATCAAACTCCGCCAATTGATTTAGAGTTTCTGGCACGTTTATCTAAATATGTCGCCTATTGGTGATAGTAATCAATCTTGTGTTTAGGGATTTTATTACCCTTAAACATTTACAATTGTGTTCAGATGTGAATTTATTTTTATCTATTTACCAAGGTAACTATATTATTGTATTCCCTTACTAATATTTCTAAATGGTTTTTTAGTGTTTCCGCTTTTATAACTGCATCTTTATTGATGCATTTGTAAGATTTATCAAATTTGTAACGAAATGCGTCGATATGTTTCGCAATTTCGCTCCATTCCATTCTTTTATTGGAATTTTCTTACTTTTATAAGCGTACTAACCATGTAGTTGCTATACCTAAATATGGGTCTTCTTTTTCTGTTGACCCTGACATATGGTAGCTTTGAAAGTACCATTGCCTTTTCTGCTTATTCATTTTTAGATCTTATCTAAGTTATTTGCCCTACTCATGTATCTTTTCTTAATTATTTTATTATGCTTAACATAGATTGTAAGCAGAAATTGTAAGACTGACACTATCGTGATAATTAATAACAGGATCCACAACGATTTATTATTTATATCGCCTGTGTGATCAATTATCTTGACGTTGTTTACAACGTTGGCAGTATTGTCTTTTGCCTCACTAGAATCACTAAACCATCCCATTATGTAATTTAGTTGTTTTTATATATTCGATGAAAAACAATTTTTTTTTACGTTCATGAAGAAAAAAATAAGGTTTTCTATTAAAAAAAATTTTTATTTTTTCATAAAATTTTATTTAAGAAAAAACAAATTCTCTCAAAACCTAACAACATTTTAGTTAGTGTTTAGTGTTTAAATTTTTTTTGACAAGGCAGCGGTTTCCCACATAGGCTTGAAATTAGATAACTTAATGTTAAAGCAAAAATTGGGAGAGGGCATTCAAGCAATTATGCAGCCCGTTTGCGTTGTTTCGCACCAATGCGAAGCTGCTGGTCTAGGTGTTAAAGACGCTCTGTGTAGCGTTGTCGGTCTAATTCATCTTTGACTAACTGAATCATTTCCTTGACCAGTCGCCGTTGCTGCAAGAGTTTCACTCTCCGTCCGCTCCTTTTGTGCTGTAGTATTATTTTTTTTTCCTGTCGAGCCCGGTACTCAGCTATAGTGAGTGGGCGTGGTCCCTCGTCTGGATTTGCCTGCAAGGCCTCTTGCAACGTCGGCAAATCCCTTTGTTCAATAGGAACAGCTGTATCGAACTTGGGCTCCTCTGCCATCAATTATTGGCAGTTAGATTGCCTTTGCTTTTTGGCGAGTGGCCGCCTCGTTGACGGCGACGTCGACTTCGACTTCGCTGATTTCTGCTGCTTTATTTTCGGCGTTCAGCGTGGTATTTACATCAACGCACGCACACACAAACGCACACGGGCACACACGCACAATATTTTAAGCTTTCTTTCACATTGCACATTCGGCTCTCATTTAATTTGTTTTAATTTTTTCTGCTATTGTTGTTGCGCGTGTGTGTGGATGTCTCTGTGGCGGGGCCGTTTTATTTGCTGTTCCTGTGGAGCGTCACGTTTTCACACTCTAATTGACGGGAGACTACTCCTGTGACTTTTGTCACGGTCGCCATGTAATATGTTCGATGGTTAAGGACGAGAACGTTTTGGTTAGGAGCGTCTGCTCCGTTGTGTTGCTTTATTTAGAATGAATCTTATATGTTCATGTTGGGTTCAGCTAACCCGAAACATGTAATGCTTATAGCTATGTGTTTATATTTATGTATAAGTATGTTGGTATATACATGTGTATGCAGAAGGCATGCAAAGTGCATGCTCAGCATTCCCACGCGCCACGATCGGCTTATGTATAAGCGGTGCATCGTATTGCTGCGCTGGAATGTTTATGTAATTCTAAGCGGTCTCTTAAGGTACTTTGGTCATTTGTATATTTGTATTTATTGTGACAAAGTGTCACAATGTATTAACGGATTGTTATACCCTTTGATTTATGATAATGGTAGGGTAGATATGCTATAATAATTATGCAAAATTTTATTAAGATCGGAACACAATGTTATATAGCTGCCATAGGAACGAACGGTCGAAAATTAAGTTTTTGTAAGATAAAACATTTTATTAATCAGGACATCTAGACCAAACTCCTTATATATATGCTAAATCCTATTAAGATCGGTCAACAATATCATATAGCTGCCATATGAACGATCGGTTGAAAATTAAGTTGTATGAAAACAAATGTTGTTGTTGACCAAACTCGGTATTTATTAGGTTTACTATGCCTCATATATATGCAAAATCCTATTAAGATCTGATCAATATATCTAATAGCTGCTATAAGAACGACCTGTCGGAAATTAAGTTTTATAAAAAATAATGTTGTTTATTAAGATATCTTGATCAAACTCGGCATTAATTAGTTTTACTATGCTTCTCATATACATGCAAAATTCGATTACGATCGGACAACTATATCATATAGCTGCCATGGGAACGATCGGTCGAAAATTAAATTGTTGTATAAAAAATATTTTTGTGTATCAAGATATCTTGACCAAACTCGGCATTTATTAGTTTTAATATACGCCTCATATACATTCAAAATCCTATTAAGATCGGACCACTATATAATACAGCTACCATACGAACGATCTGAAAAAATATTTTGTTTATAAAGACATTTTGACTTAACTCGGCACTTATTAGTTTTACTAAGCTCCTCATATATATGCAAAATCCTATTAAAATCGGACAATATCAAATAGCTGCCATAGGAACGTTCGGTCTAAACTTAAGTTGTATAAAAAAAATTTTGTTAAATGCGATATCTTGAGCAACTTCGGCCTTAATTAGTTTTACTATGCTTCTCATATATATGCAAAATTCTATTAAGATCGGACAACGATATCATATAGCTGCCATAGGAACGATCGGTCGAAACTTAAGCTGTATAAAAAAAATGTTGTTTATCAAGATATCTTGACAAAACTCGGCATTTATTAGTTAGATCGGACCACAATATTATATACATAGCTGCCATAGGAACGCTCGGTCGAAAATTAAGTTATATGAGAAAAATTTTGTTAATCAAGACATCTTGACTAAGCTCGAAATTTATTAGTTATACCATGCTCCTAAAATATATACAAAAGATCGGTACACTATATTAGATAGCTGCCATAGGATCGATCGTTCGAAAATTAAGATGTATAAAAAAGATTTTGATTATCAAGATATCTTGACCAAACACGGCAGGTAGTTTTATTAAGATCGGTCCACTATATCATATAGCTGCCATAGGAACGATCGGTAGAAAATTAAGTTGTATGAAAAAAATTTTGCTTATCGCGATATCTTGACCAAACTCGTCATTTATTAATTGCACTATGCTCCTCATTAATATGTAAGATCCTATTAAGATCAGACCACAATATCATATAGCTGCCATAGGAACGATCGCTCAAAAATTATGTTGTATAACAAAAATAATGTTTATCAAGATATATTGATCTTATTCGGCGGTTATTAGTTTAACCATGCGCCTCATATATATGCAAGATATCTCGACTAAACTCGGCATTAATTAGTTATACTATGTTCCTCATATATATGCAAAATCCAATTAAGATCGGACCACTTTATCATATAGCTGGCATAGAAACGATCATTCGAAAATTAAGATGTTGTATAAAGAAAATTTTTTATATCATGGCCTTGTGGCTCAGCAATAAAAGATCAACTGTTTAATGATAACGGTCAAGTGCCGGAGTAGAATATAACTAAAAACATGCGATACAATTCTTATGGCTTAAAGCTAACAGAATATGATTCTTAAATTATGGCTTCGTTTATAGCGGCTACGCAAATATGCTGTGTCTGCCGGCTATGCAACGACATCCGGCCCAATGTTTATTCAGCAATAGTGGCCGGAGTCATATTCTGGCCAACCGTTCGTTGACTTCGCTTAACTACTTCCCCTTTAAGACCAAGGCCGCCCTCGGCCGACCCTATTTCTGTGATCACTTCTCTTAACTGTAGCGCAGACTTTCTGGCGCAAGACCAATGCCGATGAGCAAAACGCATACCACTCCCACGATGCATATTATCTGGTATACGTCTTTGCTACCGAGGTCCTCTTTGAATTTCTGGATCTCGTCCAGGTTACTTTCACTCAGTCGGTGAAGGTACGGAAGACTGAGGATGTCCCGGCTGGCCGTGATATTTAGTAAGTTCACCGCAGCGCGGTCGATGAAGGTGATGAGGTGCGTGCCATGTACCCAGATTTCGGTGCCGTTGTCCACTTGCACTTTCGCTGGCCTGTCATTTACGATGAGGATTCCGTCATCTACGAAAGTGATAGCGTCTAAAATGCTTGGTTGGATTTCGCACTTCGCTATCCCGCCTGCGTGGAGCTCTCTGGCGCATGAGCTCCCGGATGCTAGATGACAAAATGTGGCCCCCGGAGAGGCGGTGCAATTTTCGAGAGCATGCGTTTCCCCATCGCAATCTGCCACGACGATATTCATATTGCGTAGTATGAAATTCTCATGTATGACCGGGAAAATCGTGACCTTCTTGCAAGCAAATTTAATTTTCGGAAATTTAATAATAAAATAAAGGATGTTAACGGACTGTAAAACTTTCACGCACGCAACGGACATAAGATCCCCTATGGGAGTATTAGTGGGTTCCTCCAGCCAAACTGATGCCAAATCTGAATGATCGAGAATGTTTGGGCTAACAATGTTAACCTTTGCAAGAGTTTTTGCCAGCATTAGATTTTGCAACTCCATCATTAATATTCGATTTCAATGTCTCATATAAATGGCCAGTACTGGCTTGAGTGTCTTTAGTTGTTTTGAGAATTTGATTGACTGTAGAAGTAAGTTGATTAATTTGTACCTGGATTCTTGTGTTAATGCGGGATGTATTTGAGTACTGAGAGTAGTCCGTGATGCGTGCCGAAGTCAAGGACAGGAAGAAGAGAAGGACAAATCCAAACCTGTGGAGTGAAGTTTTCGTTTTTAGCTATTTTTAGTTTGTGAAGCCATATCCCACCACCAAAAAGCGACTTAATATAAAATGTAATGAAACTTATACCAAATAAGAATTGCGCCAAGTGGCTTATAAAAGAATAAAAAATGTATGAAAGGACTTGTTTGCTGGAATTATTTCAAATTATCCTTGTGGACCATCCTCCCAATTATGAGTACCGTGGTCCCCAGGTCCTTGTTCAGTTCTTTCCTCGCACAATGGCGTGAGTTTATTTCCAAGCCTTCGGCTGGACTTGATTAAAACCTTTTCACCGACCTCAAAGACTCTATTCTGCCGGGAGGCGTTCTCGTAAGTTCTGAGCGCGATCTGTGCATCTTTGATTTTGCGTTGTATTTCTTGTTGAGGCTCATCCGGATGTGCTTGAACAACGTCAACTGGTCTTTTATTAATGACCGAGTGGACTGACTTGTTGTACTCAGCAGATGCCAGTAAAATGACCTCAGCGGTGTCGCTTATGTTCTTGTCGAAAGCGCTCTACTTGTCCATTCGACACACTATGCAAGGATGGCGCGTTTGACATACTCTCTCCAAAATTATTGTACAGCATGGTTGAAATCGTCTGTGAATTCAATGCTGGTTCATTGTCACAGAATATCGATTTCGCTTTTGGAAAAAAGTTCATGAGCTGAAGCAATGCTGGCTTCAGGTCCTCAATGGTCCTTGAAGAGATAGGCTGCAAGACAGCGAATTTTGAAAACTTGTCGATGCAAGTAAGAAAGTTTTTTGTCAGTTGAGAAGATATCTATGTGTAGCATCTCTCCAACATGCGACGGGATTGGTGGGTGTCTATCGTATTTGGCCTTAGCGCACGTTTTGCACAATTTCGCTCGCTAGTTGGCCATTTTCGGGAAGTAGTATTCGGAGAGAAAATGTTTCAAGTTCTCTTGAGCAGACATGTGTGCCCTATTGTGCTCAGCTGTGAGGATTTCTCTTCTTTCCCCAACCCCGAATATGTCAATCACACTATTCTTGCGGTGCCAGAATTTTGTAGCTGGAAATTTTCGAACCACTTCGTCTTGTATCATCGCGAGAGTGTGCAAGTCGTAGTGAAAAGCGTTTACACCTCTTGGTATGATTATGTCTTCCAGCTCATCTAATAAAGAGTCCTTGCATGTAAAGCTTATCGAGTGTCGCCTCTTGTTCCCAAACAGTATAAAACTGCGCTTCAAAGGAAAGCGCGCCTCCTCCAATACTATCTGATTTTGAAAGCAATTCAGGTTTGCTTTGCCAGGTTTGTAGAAAATCCGCGCATTCGACTCATCGATGCGCGTTTTCCATCGTTTAATCTTCGCATTAGGGTTTGACTCCGATACTGCGAAGGTTAACGGCTGGTGATCAGTCGCAACTTGGCAAGCGCCAATATAATATCCAACAGCTCCCTCTCGTTGGTAGCATAATTGACTTCTCTGTCCTTCAATGTTCGTGAAATCATTATGATCGGACGCCCCTCTTGGGAAAGAACTGTGCCTATGCCATAGGCCGAAGCATCGGTTGTTAAATCGAGTGCTTTTTTATAGTCGGGATACCTCAGCATGACATCTTCTGATGCCAAAATATAACATAGCTTTTGAAACGCACGCTGTTGCGTTTCGGAGAACTGCACCTGAATGTTCCGCGATCTATGCCTACTGACTGTTCCATTTTCCCCTTTTTGAATTTCCGAAATAGGCCTTGCTATTGCTGTGAAGTCTTTTATGAAACATCTATAATAACTTGCGAGACCCAGAAATGACCTGACTTCGAATACCGTTTGCGGCTCTGGGAAGTCTGGTATGGCTTTCACCTTTTCTGGGTCTGTTGTCGCGGCGTTGCAAGTGACTTTAAGCCCAAGGAAGTTCACACTTTTCTTAAAGAAGCGTGATTTTTCTACTGACACCCTCATATTTGCCTCATATAAGCTCTTCAGGACCCTGTCTACGTGTTTGACATGTGACTCTTCATCTTCAGAGAAGATAATCACGACATCCACGTAGACATAGCTAAATTTGCCGATCTGCTCTCGCAAGATATCGTCAATGGTCCTCTGAAAGATGCTGGCTGCATTTTTCAGACCGAACGGGAGTCTTCGAAACTCCACCCATTTACTGAGAAGGAAGTTTTCTCACGATCGCGTTCTGCGAGCTTGATTTGATGGTAGCCAGACTTGAGGTCCAACGTCGAGAAAAATTTCGCTTATCCCAAGTTACCCAATATCATTGAGTTATTTGGCATAGGATATTTATCGGGTATCGATCTCTCGTTAAGTTTGCGAAAGTCCATGACTAATCGCATGTTTCGATTACCCGCCTCATCTGTACATTTTTTATCCACAACCCAAATAGGATTATTGTAGGGAGATACTGATTTCTGTATGATGCCATTTTTCAGCAGGTTTTGAATCTCTTTATAGACGAAGTCAGCTGCCCCCATAGGATATGCGTAGAACTTTGCATAAATGGGTTCCTCATTTATTGTTCTTATGGTGGCCACCACCGACGTATTGTATGGTAAGGCCTCATTGGGTCTGCAAAGGCCCTTTTCCTGTCTTTTAGCAGTTTCAGGAATTTGTTCTTTACTAAAGGAGGTGCATCTGAGCAATCTACGTTAGTGATATTGACATTAGTGCATGTGTGAAAAGAAATTTGTTCAATTTCTGAACCCCATTTAAGCTGACCTGACGCTAAGCAAAGCGATGCCCCTGCCTGTGTTAACAGGCCTATTATTCCATCGAAAGTTGACAGGTCCGATAAAAGAAAAAATGTTGCCTTTATGTTGAACATTGAGACAAAACATTTTTGCATGATTCCAGTTGTACCATGAATCGAGTAGATTGTGAATGGACAATCTACTGGTCGGACGCCTTTTAACCCTTCATGTGGTCTGATAAAGTTTTTAGACGCGCCCGTGTTTATGCTACTCTTCGCACGATGACGGGTAACAGGGATCTACCCCTAAAAAATTAACAGCACCTGAATTATAGCTAGCGCTCGCGTCATTTGCGCCTCTGCGCTCGAGGCGGCATTAGCATACATTTCCGACCCTTGTTCCGCGTCCTGTGTTACATGATTCACCCTTTGATGCTTTTTTTGAAAGCCCGTGTGATCAGATGTTGCCTGTTTTCTATTCAGATACCCCGGTGCCTGTGTGGGTTGGAGGATCCTTGAAAATGAAGGATCTACCTCAATGGGTTCCTGTCCACCATTATTGTTTTGCTGCCGACCACTTCGTTGATCGGACTGACCCTGTTGTTTCTGCAGTTTGTTGAAATGAGGGTTTTTTGCTGTCGGCCATGTGTCTTTGTATTCGGCCTACGCTCTTTTTCTTCTTGGCTTTTGGCAAAATTAGCCGCGAAAGCATATCTTTCGTGGTTCGATTCCACCTCCTGAGCAAGCGCCAGTGCCGAAGGCAGATCTCTAGGCTTGGCTGCGAAGAGCACATCCGTGAGATTGCGCTTAAGCCCCGATATGAAAACGCGCAACGCGTCGTCACGGAACTTCTCACAAAGACCTTTTGAGAACGGGCTCGTGAGACATATTGACCTTGTTGGTCAGTAGGGTTAGTTTTTTCTCCACTTCATCATAATACTGGAGTAGGGGCAAGCCACCCTGCCTCAAGGTGCCTAACTCTTGTTCAATTACATGGATCGGCCTTTTGTCACTGTATGCGAAATCAATGCGATTTATTATCGCATTGAAATTTAACACAATGCCAAATAAGGCCAGCACCGCATCCGCGGGGCCTCTTATTTTGCTTCTTATAATTAAGATTTATGAAAATGTGGTAGGCGGCTAATGCCGCTTGCCTCCAAGAAACATAAGAAACATAAGCATTTGACGGCGTCTAGTGGCTCGTCGCAGCGAATGGCATTTCTAATGTCAATAGCAGCATACGCTACTACTTGTGGGGCAGCAACGTTTGCTGCTGCCATTTGTTCAGATAATTCATTAATTCTCTGCACTAATAGCTGCTCTCTTTGATGGTTTGCATTGGCTTGTTCTTTTAGGGCATTGCTTATGGCCGTTTGAATTATCTTTCTAAGTTGCTCTGGATCCATTTTATTCAAAGTTGGGGGGAAATCGTGGAGCTGAGTTCTTGCAGGGGGTCCTATACTGACCGAAAGACGAGTTCATGGGCGTTAAAAGCAAAATAAATGCACGCGCGGTCTAGCGGACGCAAAAACAAAACAGAATGTCGAAAGATGGGTCGAATTACGCCTCAGCTCTGAACCACGAGACGCGTATAAGCAAGATAGTATGTGCCGTTGCAGCACAATTTTTAGAGTGGCATAAAAAGTAACACAAAGCTATTTTTTTTTTTTTTTTCACAAAACTGTTTTTTGCTGTCAAATCAAATTCTCAAAAACTTTTGTTCTTATTCTTGCAGATAATTTGTTGCAAAATAAAACGCATACAAGATTTCTCCTCTCTTTGTTTCTGTTTTTTTTTTTTTTTTTTTTAAATTCGATCAGATTTAATAACAGATTTGGCTAAAGTGCCCACTCACATGATTTTTATGATTTATTTTAGTCACTACACCAGCCACGTTTGCGGGTCCAACGCCGCAGTCACGCACTTGTTATTTGTAGTCGCTCCCTTCTCCGCAGTCTCCGCTGCCCGAAGAGCTCCAGCGGCTTCGGTGTAAAAATATAAAAATATAAATCGCACTGCGCTTGAGCGCACCTTTGTGAATCACGAGATTATGATCGCTAATTCACTGTAACTGCAGCTTATTGTTTCTTGTTATAGTGTTCACTGCGCAACTGCATTTGTTAACTCACTGTCACTATTATTATTATAAGTGATTAGCTTATTATTTTTATTATTTTACTTTGTAATGTTCACTGCGCGGCAGTTAGTTTTATTATGCTCCTCATATATATGCAAAGTCCTATTAAAATCGGCCCACTATATCATATAGCTGCTTGTATGAAACAAATGTTGTTTATCAAGATATTTTGACCCAACTCGGCACTAATTAGTTTTACTATATTCCCCATATTTATGCAAAATCCTATTAAGATCGGTATACAATATCATATAGCTGCCAAAGGAACGATCGGTCCTAAATTAAGTTGTATAAAAAAAATTTTGTTTATCGAAATATCTTGACCAAACTCTGCAATGATAAGATTTACTATGCGCCTCATATATATGCAAAATCCTATTAAGATCGGACCACAATATTATATAGCTGCCATAGGAACGATCGGTCAAAAATAAAGTTGTATGAAAAAAATGTCTATCAAGATATCTTGACTGACTCGCCATTTATTAGTTTTACTATGCTCCTCAAATATATACAAAATCCTATTAAGATCGGTACACTACATCATATAGCTGCAATAAAAACGATCGGTCGAAAATTAGATTGTTGGATGAAAAATATTTTTGTTTATAAAAATATCTTGACTTAATTTTGCAATAATTAATTTTACTGCAAAATCCTATTAAGATCGGACCACTATAATCATATAGCTGCCATAGGAACGATCGGTGTGTGAAAAAATATTTTGTTTATCAAGACATCTTGATTAAACTTGGCATTAATTAGTTTTACTATGCTCCTCATATGCAAAATCCTTTTAAGAACGTACCACTCTATCATATAGCTGCCATAGGAACGACCAATAAAAAATTAAGTTGTTGTGTGATGTCTTGACCAAACTCGGCAGTTAGTATTACTATGCTCCTCATATATATGCGAATCCTATTAAGATCGGACCACTAAATCATATAGCTGCCAAGGAACGATCGGTCGAAAATTAAGTTGTATGAAAAAAAATTTTTTTTATCAAGATATCTTTACCCAACTCGGCAGTTAGTTTTACTATGCTCCTCATATATATGCAAAATCCTATTAAGATCAGACCACTCTATCATATAGCTGCCATAGAAACGATCGGTCGAAAATTATGTAGTTGTAAAAATAAATGTTGTTTATCAAGATATCTTGATTTAACTCGGCATAAAGTGGTTTAACTATGCTCCCCAAATATATGCAAAATCCTATTAAGATCGGTACACTATATCATAAAGCTGCAATAGAAACGATCGGTCGTAAATTAAGCTGTTGTATTAAAAACAATTTAGAGGTTCTAGTCGGGAGCTCCCGACTAGGGGATACCCTGAACCCTCTTATTCCATCACCAAATGCAGCGCGCGCTTATAGATAGAGAGTAGCGGGGAGTTGGCGATAGGTATAAAATGAAAGATAATCGATATATATATACTATTCTAGAAGCTACATGTCAAGTTTGGTAACTCTAGCTTTTATTATTTACCAAAATTGCTTAAAAAACGGGATTTCGATACACATTTTTATCGATTTCTTGGAAACGGGGCAAGTTATCATTTATCGGAAACAAACTCGATCTGCGCGGGCACTAGGAGCACCTACATCTAAAATAAAAAAATATTTTAATTAGAGAAGATTTTTATTGATTATTCTTTTGAAATGAATAAAACGTGGATGTTTAATTGTAATTACTATGCTCCTCATATTTATGCGAAATCCTATTAAGATCGGACCACTTTATCATATAGCTGCCATAGAACGATCTTTCGAAAGTTGTTGTATGAAAAAAAATTTTGTTTAGCAAGATATTTTACCCGACTCGGCACTTAGTTTTACTATGCTCCTTATATATATGCAAAATCCTATTAAGATCGGACCACAATATCATATAGCTGCCATAGGAACGATCGGTCGAAAATTAAGTTGTATGAAAAAAATTTTGCATATCAAGATATCTTGACTTAACTTGGCATTTATTAGTTTTACTATGCTCCTGAAATATATACAAAATCCTATTAAGATCGGTACACTATATCATATAGCTGCAATAAGAACGATCGGTCGAAAATTAGATTGTTGGATGAAAAATATTTTTGTTTATAAAGATATCTTGAGCTAATGCTGCATTAATTAGTTTATAGCTGCCATAGGAACGATCGGTCGAAAATTAAGTTATGTATAAAAAACAAGTTAGAGGTTCGAGTCGGGAGCTCCCGACTAGGGGATACCCTGAACCCTGAATACCGATAGGTATAACGTGAAAGATACTCGATATATATATACTATTCTAGAAGCTACATGTCATGTTTGTTGACTCTAGCTCTTATTATTTACCAAAATTGCTTAAGAAACGGGATTTCGATATACATTTTTATCGATTACTTGGAAAAAGAGAAAGTTATCGTTTATCGGAAGCAAACTCGATCTGCGCGGGCACCAGGAGGACCTACAGCTAAAATGTCAAGTCTCTAGCTCCTCTAGGTTCTCAGATCCTTGCGTTCATACATACGGACGGACGGACAGACGGACATGGCTAGATCGACTCGGCTATTGATGCTGATCAAGAATATATACACTTTATGGGGTCGGAGATGCTTCCTTCTGCCTGTTACATACATTTACATTTTGCACAAATACAAGTTAAAAATGCAGTTAGTTCTACTATGCTCCTCAAATATATGCAAAATCCTCTTCAGATCGGACCACAATATCATATAGCTGCTATGCTCCTCATCTATATGGAAAATCCTGTTGAGATCGGCCACCTATAGCTGCGATAGGAACGATCGGTCGAAAATAAAGTTGTATGAAATAAAAAAATTGTTATCAAGATATCTCGACTAAACTCGGAAGTTAGTTTAATTATGATCCTCACTTATATGCAAAATCCTATTAAGATCGGTCGAAAATGAAGTTGTTATATAAAAAAACATTTTATTTATTTGGCATTTTGACCAAATTCGGCATCAATTAGTTTTACTATGCTTCTCATATATATGCAAAATACTATTAATATCGGACCACTATATTATATAGCTGCCAGAGGAACGATCGGTCGAAGGTTAGGATGTTGTATGAAAAAAATATTTGTATATCAAGATATTTTGACCAAACTCGGCATTTCTTAGTTTCACTATGCTCCTCATATAAATGCAAAAGATCGTACCAACATTATGTTGAGGTATGAAAAAAATTTTGTTTTTTATGCACCTCATATATATGCAAAATCGTATTAAGGTCGGCCAACTATATCATATAGCTGCGATAGGAACGATCGGTTGAAAATTAAGTTGTTGTATGAAAAAAAATTTGTTATCAAGATATCTTGACCAAACTCGGCAGTTAGTTTTATTATGATCCTCATATATATGCAAAATCCTATTAAGATGGGACCACTATATCAAATAGCTGCCATATGAACAATCGGTCAAAAGTTAAGATGCTGCATGAAAAAAATGTTGTTTTTTATTAAGATATCTTGACCAATATCGGCATTTATTAGTTTTACTGTTCTCCTCATCTATATGCTATATCATATAGCTTCCACAGAAACGATCGGTCAAAAAATAAGTTGTGGTGTAATAAACAATTTTGTTTTCAAGATTTCTTGACCAAATTAGGCATTTATTAGTTTTACTACGCGCCTCATATTAATACAAAATCCTATTAAGATCGGTTCACGATATCATATTGCTGCCATAGGAACGATCGGTCGAAAATAAAGTTGTAAGAAAAAAAATTTTGTTCATCAAGATATTTTGACCATACTCGGCATTGATTAGTTTTATGATGCTCCTCGTATATATGCAAAAGAATATTAAGATCGGATAACAATATCATATTGCAGCCATAGGAACGATCGGTCGAATATTAAGTTGTTGTAAGAAAAAAAATGTTGTTTATCAAGATATCTTGACCAAACACGTCATTTATTAGTTTTACTATACGCCTCATACATAAGCAAAATCCTGTTAATATCGGATGACTATATCATATAGCTGCCATGGGAACGATCGGTCGAAAATGAAGTTGTCTGAAAAATAAATTTTGTTTAGCAAGATATCTTGACCAAACTCGGCATTGATTAGTGTTACTGTGCTCATCATATATGCAAAATCCTATTAAGATCGGACCACAATATTATATACATAGCTGCCATAGGAACGCTCGGTCGAAATATAAGTTGTATGAAAAAAATGTTGTTTATCAACATATCTTCACTTAGCTCGGCATTTATTAGTTATTCTATGCTCCTCTAATATATACAAAATCCGATTAAGATCGGTACACTAATCATATAGCTGCGATAGGAACGATCGGTCGAAAACTAAGTCGAATGAACAAAAATGTTGTTTATCAAGATATCTTGACCAAACTCGCCACTTATTAGTTTTACTATGCTCCACATATATATGGAAAATCCTATTAAGATCGGACCACAATATTGTAAAGCTGCCATAGGAACGATCGGTCGAGTTAGTTAGTCTTAGTATGCTCCTCAAATATATGCAAAATCCTATTAAGATGGGACCACTATATCTAATAGCTGCCAGAATAACGATCTGTCGAAAATTAAGTTGTATGAAAAAAAATGTTGTTTATAAAGATATCTTGACCAAACTCGGCATTTATTAGTTTTACCATGTTCCTCAAATTTATGCCAAATTCTATTAAGATCGGACAACAATAACATATAGCTGCCATAGAAACGATCGGTCGTGAATTAAGTTGTTGTATAAAAAATATTTTTGTTTATCAAGATAAATTACTCATGATATTAATGGCTCCTTGCCTCTTTACTCAATAATAGTAACTAAATTAATTGCAATGTTGGAGGCTCCTTGCCTCTTATCAAGCTATGATCTTAACCTAATACAATTAATACTTATAAGCTAAAAAAATTAAATCGTCCCGCCAACGGCGTGCTCTTGGCCATAGAACGACGGCTCCTTGCCGTAGATTCGAAGCTGTGGGATGGCTGACCTCACACCCCCGCGGGGAAACACCTTCCAGCCCGAGGGGGTGGAATCGGATACGGGTTTCCTGGCGGGGCTCCTGATGACCTCTTTTGGCGTGAGGTCCCTCGGAGTGCCCTTTGTCGGCGTGGGGTTCCTCGGAGTTTCCTTTGTCAGCTTGGGGTTCCTCGGAGTGACCTTTGTCGGCGTGGGGTTCTTCGAAGTGACCTTAGGGTCGGCATGGCGAGCGACCTTATCAGCATTTAGGTCGGGCTCCTCCTCGAATACCGACTTTTGGCTGGTATCCGATCCGTCGATACCGTCAAAGAGATCCACGATGTCCTCCCACAACTCTTGGGTAATGGAGGCGTTGCCATCGTGTCCTCGTCCTCGGACCACACTTCACCCATGCACTTCTGGCGAGTGGCAAAGGATGCCTTTATGAACGGCGTCTCGCTTTCTTGGCCGAACCATGCTTCCTCTAATTCTCTCAGAGAAGTAGTGTCGAGCGTTTCGGCACGTGTTATGGGCACGAGTGCGGGCATCGCGTCCTCGTTGCCGAACCACGCAGTCTTCATTTTTCTTGAGAGGTGGAAATCGGCGTCTCGGCACAGGCCATCGGCACGAGTGGTGGTGTCGTGTCCTTGTCTCCGAATCGCCGCTCTTACACGACCATCTGGCAGACTGAAATTAGCGGCACGCGCAGCTGCGGGCCTCCGGGCTTCTCGGTCTCTGGGCGAAGTTTTTTCTGGGCCGGTGTCGACGTTCCCTCAGGACTGGGTTGGCTTTGGCTCCTGCTTCGACGGCGCTTGCTCTGCGTGACCGTCTGTCGGTGGTGACGGTTTCGTCGGCGTTATCCGCCAGGGCCTTCCCCTGTGCTCACCCTTCCACGTGAGCACTATGCCTATTCTAATCTACATTAAGTACGTTAGTTGCGTTGGCGACGGGTGTCGCTCTCACCCTTCACCTACTCGTGGGCACTCATGTGCCCTGGGTCTTCCCCTTCATCCTCCGTCGTCTCTCGGTGGAATGGTTTCAGCTGCGAGATGTTGGCCGCCCTCTTCTTATGTTCGCCTGGTTTCACCAAGCGCACAATATTTGGGGGTATGAATTTGACCCTATAGGGGCCGTCAAACATGCCAACTTCGCGGCGAAACCCTCAGCGGCGTTGGGTAGTTTGTGTTGCCTTAATAGGACCAAAGAGTCCAACGAAGGCCGCCACTCTCGTCTCCGCAGGTTGTAGTGTCTGCCCTGGTCCTTTGATGCGCGCTGGTTGCTGTGGACGATATAAAAGATTTTTTTTTATCCCACCCGCCTTTGTCCTAGGGTCGAACGCAACCGCGGCTCCCTTCCCTGTGTCAGGAATGCGGGACTGAATCCTGTCGAATCCGCCACTTTTCTATTGACCGCTAGCGATATCTCCGGTAAGAGCTCGTCCCACGAACTCTGATTGCCTTCGATAAACTGCGCTATCATGGTCTTCACAGTCCGGTTTGTCCTCTCGGTAGGATTCTACTGCGGGCAGTACGGGGCGGTATATTGGACCTCTACACCCAGGGATTCCAGAAAAGGCTTGAAGCTCCGGATTGTGAATTGTACCCCGCTGTCACACACGAACTTTTTGGGCACTCCGAATCGGCTCAAAATCCTCTCTCAGAACGCTGTTTGCAGGTGTGGCGCCGTGGCTCTCCTGAGAGGGACCAGCTCCACCCATTTCGAGAAAGCATCATGGAACACCAGTAACATCGTAACATCGACCATGGAAAACTGCGAAATCCGCGCAAAGTATTGCCGGTTTAAGTTGCTCGCTCTTGAACTTTTGGCAGGTTTCGCAACACTTCACGTACTTGGCGGCGTCACGAAACAAACCCGGCCAGTAGTACCTCCGACGTCGTCCGTCTGGTGGCCCAAATGCCTATATAACTATAGCCCATTTTCTTCTGTGTAGTCCGGGAACTTGGCTAGCTCTTCGGTGATCCTGGTACGCATACTCGCGACCCGTTTGCAGGGTGGCTCGACCACCACTGCTTGCTGACAGGTCTCTAGAGGATGTCTTGATAGTGCGTCGGCCACGACGTTGAGCTTCCCTCGTCGGTAGTGAACGTCAAATTGGAATTGTTGCAGTTCCAATGCCCATCGCGCGAGCCTGCCTGACGGGCTCTCGATCGAATTAAGTCACTTGAGTGCCAGATGGTCCGTTATTACGTCGAACCGGTACCCTTCTAAGTAGCAACGCAGCTTCCGTATCGACCAAACGATTGCCAGGCACTCTTTATCGGTGGCGTAATAGTTCACTTCGGCCTTCAGCAACTTTCTGCTCGCGTACGCTATAACCCGCTCCTGCCCTTCTATCGCCTGCGTTAGCACTGCGCCGAGGCCGTACTCGCTCGCGTCAGTCTGTAGGACGAATCTGGCGGAAAAGTCTGGACAAGCCAACACAGGGGCAGTCGCCAAGCTGTCCTTCAATTGACGAAATGCCTCCTCCTGTTCTTGATCCCATGCCCATTTCCGCCCCTTCTTTAAGAGCGCTGTTAGCGGCTGTACCTGAGTCGCGAAGTTGGGAACGAAGCGCCTGTACCATGACGCCATCCCGAGACACTGCCGCAACTCCTTACAATTTGTCGGCGCCCTCAGGTTACGTATTGCCTCCACCTTCTCTGGATCGGTAAGTATTCCTTCACCACAAATGACATATCCTAGGTAGACCAACCTCTCCCGGAAGAATCTGCCTTTGCAGGTCTACGCGCCGCCTTTTGGGCTTCTCAAGCTCTCGGTCCAATCCCGAGTGAGACCCATCTTTCGCTTCCTTCTCCTTGTCCTTTTCCGGCAGTTGCCGAGCAAGCACTCCCGTTCCCTGACGCGTGAGGCCTTTCGACTTCTCTCTGACCTTGGAGGCCTTCCTTCCTGATTCCCAGGCCCCGCGGCCGGAGACGTCACCGACTCTAGAACCAGCTCCACCTTGCCGCAGCGTATCGTAGTGCCCATTGCACCCAAGAAGTCCATCCCCAGGATGACGTGGTCCAGCATTGCGGGCATGATAAGCATCAACATGTTGACCACCTTCCCCGCTAGGCCGACGTCTATCCTCAATGCCTTCCCTACTTCGAGCGTGGACCCATCTGCCAGACGAATGCGCGCGCCTGTACGTTCTCCACCCTCCCCCAAATCGCCCACTTGCGTACGCAGTCTTCACTCTTGAAGCTGCGAGTGGCCCCTGTATCGATAGTAACAGGCATCGTCCGCCCGCCAATCTCGACCGAGGCGACGATCCGGCCACCCTCCACCTTAAGCGGGTGTACTACTTCCGAGTCCCGTGTGTGTCGGCGTCGACCGGACCCTGACCTCCGTGCGGCGACAACAATCCTGGCTACTTCTGCCCCGGTGCCCACATACCCAACAAAACAAAATGGGCGCATTAGGACATTCCCTGGCTTAGTGCCCCTCCTGTGCGCCCCTGCGACATACTCGTCGCGGATCATACCCGGTTCTGGCCTCTTGGCTTATCACTTGGTGGGCCACTTCCGCAGGGGCCGTTGCTGGCGGGGCGGTGACTTGTCTATCCACAACGATCGCTCCGGATCCGATGGGAGTAGACCGGAATGGGTTAAGGTGTCCCCCGGGGGCTGTACCGTCCTTTCATACTCCGCACTACTTGAGCTCCTGACCACCTGACTCCCTGTCCTGCTTCTGGAGTATTCCGCTCGCTGTCTCATCACCGTTTCGTACTCCACAGAGAGCTGAGTCAGCTGGGACAAGGTTGGAAAAATTTTGCCGTCGTACGTAAAGCCTGTATTCGGGGGCGGCATTCTCATATATCCTGCGTCGGCTCATATTTGGCATGATGCATCAAAGCCCACACGCTGCCGGCGGAATCGGATTTCGTCTTCCAGCCTCTCGAAGTAGCGTGGTGGTAGAAAGAATCCTAAGAAACCCTTCCTAAACACCGACCATGGTACATCCCTCAGTCCACTGCTTAAAAACCAACGAGCAGCCCGGTCGCAGAATACCTCGCTCATGGCCCGAGGCAATCAATCGATGTCCTCCAGAAACCCAAAGGGGTCGGAGCGACCATCGTACCTTATGCCCCTCTTTCGGACTTGTTCCGGAATTTTTGCGAGAGGCTTGGCCTCCGACTGAGAATAAGGCCAGGGAGCATAAGGGACACTATTCGCTTCGTAAGGGGTTCGCCCTAGCTCCACCTTGACCGCTGTCGTCCGGCGAGCTCCGCTGTTTCTAATCTCATGAGCTTCCCCTACACCCGTGACGACTAAGCTAGGGGTTGGAATCTGCAGACACCGTACAGTTCCGAGCTCCTCAGGTGTGGTTCCGATTTTTGACGCGGCCGTCCGCCAACGTCGGGTAGGGTGCTCCAGGGAGACGGCTCCAATGTTTTGGCGGTCTGAGATTCTAGCTCGGCAAGCCGAGCCCAAATTTCGGATGTATGGCCGCCATCATGCACGAAAGTGGATAGCCGCTTACGCAGCTCCTCCACGCGCCCCTCCTTTTCCAGCCCGAACTCATGGGCGATCGCTACCAATTCGTCCTTGCGTCGCTGGTGGATCCAGCGCACGCCTCCGGATTTTGGCACTCACCTGACTCCATACTGAGTTTTTACTATTCACTCTAGGCTCGACTTCTCCCTATTGTAGACTCTCGTTCGATTTTCATGTTTGGTGTCTGGGCAGTTCTCGTTCCGATGATATATGTCACTCACTTCTGTTCGTGTCTTTTCTGCAGACCTTTTTTCTTTTCGTTTATTTATATATATATTTTTATTTATTTTATTTATTTATTTTTCTTCCTTTGTTTCTGAGTCTTTTTTTCGGTTTATTTAACAGATTTAAGCCATCAACAAAATATATAACAAGTAAGAGGTTCTAGTCGGGAGCTCCCGACTAGGGGATACCCTGAACCCTCATATTCCAACACCAAATGCAGCTCGCGCTTTTAGATAGAGAGTAGCGGGGAGGTGGCGATAGGTATAAAATGAACGATTCTTGATATATATATACTTTTCTAGAAGCTACATGTCAAGTTTGGTGACTCTAGCTCTTATTATTTATAAAAATTGCTTAAAAACAGGATTTCGATATACATTTTTACCGATTATTTTGAAACGGAGTAAGTTATCGATTATCGGAAACAATCTGCGCAGGCACTAGGAGCACCTACATCTAAAATTTCAAGTCGCTAGCTCTTATAGGTTCTGAGATCCTTGCGTTCATACATACGGACGGACGGACGGACGGACGGACGGACGGACGGACAGACGGACATGGCTAGATCGACTCGGCTATTGATGCTGATCAAGAATATGTATACTTTATGGGGTCGGAGATGCTTTCTTCTGCCTGTTAATACATTTGCATTTTGCACAAAAACATAATACCCCTTTCACCCATTTTTAATGGGTTCAGGGTATAAAAAAACTGCACTTAATGTCCGTTTATATCTTTTCTTTGATATTTATTGTGATTGTTTCATATACATGCATATGAATAAAAAGAAAATATTAACTTTAATCCTTGTTTATTTAATGTTTTGTTGTTTCTAAGTTATCTGTTCTTATGGCTCATTTTTATTCTTCAACACACCCGTTCACATTTCTCTCCCCAACTGTATTGACGAATTAAGTTTTCCCCGCGCGTGAACTGAATTCGTCCCACTGCCGCGACGCCATAACGGCCCTTCGACTGCGGCGCGCGTTTGTGCATACGTGTGCAAGCGTGGTCTCGACGTCGCCCGTCTGTCGCGCGCGCGCTGTACTTTTCAACCGACCGTTATCTCTCGTTTTTTCTTCTTTTTGCTTTATGAGCTCGACTTCTGTGCACACTTTTGGTTTCCAAAATCTTGCAGGTGTTCATGTTGTTGCCTAACATAAGGTATGAAATGCACTTAATATTTCGACCAAACTATACCTCGCACTACTTCTATCCTACCTACTCTATCGAGCCGCAGCCTTGTACACCTATTCTAGCGGGCCGTGGCATCGCACCATCTACGCTATCGGGCCTTGTCCTCGCACCAACTAAACAAGCGGGCAGTGGCCTCGAACCATCTACACTATCGGGCCTTGGCCTCGCACCATCTGCACCACCGGGCCTTGGCCTCGCACCATCTACACCACCGGGCCTTGGCCTCGCACCATCTACACCATCGGGCCTCGGCCTCGCACCAACTACACTATCCTCCTAGGTTAGGGTGAACATCGGTTATTTCCGATGTTCAGCACAAATATGACCGCCCGTGATTACAAAGATTAGCATTTCTCTACATTACTTTGCCTACATTCACTTTATTCACTAGTTTTATTAACTTCTACCCTACTGAGTTTCCTAAACTAGGTTCCTGCCGCATTGTCTTGGAGCCCTAGCGCTCCGCTGTACACTTCTTTGTTATCACTCGCGCTCATTTTCTCGGCACGTCTACTCACCCTGATAGCTCTCCAAAAAAGTGCCGGCACGCTCGCTAGCAACCCGTCCGCTTGCCTCGACTACTTAACTTCGCCGCGAGCTTTCGCAGCCTCGCTTCGGAGCTTTCGCTCTTCGCCGCCGAATTGAAGCTGCGCTCTCGAAGGCGGTGTTGAGCAACCGATCAGCAACGCACGGTTGCAGCGGCGGCCGGCGGTTAAATTCAAACCTGAACTGGGCTCCTTGCCCTTAACTATGCGCCTAATAATAATATTACTTAAATTACTCATAATATTAATGACTCCTTGCCTCTTTACTCAATAATAGTATTAATTAAGTTAATTGCAATATTGGCGGCTCCTTGCCTCTTATCAAGCTATGATCTTAACCTAATACAATTAATAAAGTCAGTTCCGACTCTAGGAACTCCCTAAGTTCCGGATCCATATCCGCTGGCCACTCTGCCTGTGATTCCCTGTGCCCATGTGGATTCGAGCCATTGCTCCTAATCCCTCCGTTCTCTGACACACTCCCGCCGTGCCGCCTGCATGACTAGCGTAGATCTGCCTTTGCAGGTCTACGCGCCGCCTTTTGGGCTTGTCAAGCTCTCGGTCCAATCCCGAGTGAGACCCATCTTTCGCTTCCTTCTCCTTGTCCTTTTCCGGCAGTTGCCGAGCAAGCACTCCCGTTCCCTGACGCGTGAGGCCTTCTTTCGACTTCTCTCTGACCTTGGAGGCCTTCCTTCCTGATTCCCAGGCCCCGCGGCCGGAGACGTCCACCGACTCTAGAACCAGCTCCACCTTGCCGCAGCGTATCGTAGTGCCCATTGCACCCAAGAAGTCCATCCCCAGGATGACGTGGTCCAAGCATTGCGGGCATGATAAGCATCAACATGTTGACCACCTTCCCCGCTAGGCCGATGTCTATCCTCAATGCCTTCCCTACTTCGAGCGTGGACCCATCTGCCAGACGAATGCGCGCGCCTGTACGTTCTCCACCCTCCCCCAAATCGCCCACTTGCGTACGCAGTCTTCACTCTTGAAGCTGCGAGTGGCCCTTGTATCGATAGTAACAGGCATCGTCCGCCCGCCAATCTCGACCGAGGCATAAGGGCCACTATTCGCTTCGTAAGGGGTTCGCCCTAGCTCCACCTTGACCGCTGTCGTCCGGCGAGCTCCGCTGCTTCTAATCTCATGAGCTTCCCCTACACCCGTGACGACTAAGCTAGGGGTTGGAATCTGCAGACACCGTACAGTTCCGAGCTCCTCAGGTGTGGTTCCGATTTTTGACGCGGCCGTCCGCCAACGTCGGGTAGGGTCTGAGATTCTAGCTCGGCAAGCCGAGCCCAAATTTCGGATGTATGGCCGCCATCATGCACGAAAGTGGATAGCCGCTTACGCAGCTCCTCCACGCGCCCCTCCTTTTCCAGCCCGAACTCATGGGCGATCGCTACCAATTCGTCCTTGCGTCGCTGGTGGATCCAGCGCACGCCTACCGGATTTTGGCACTCACCTGACTCCATACTGAGTTTTTACTATTCACTCTAGGCTCGACTTCTCCCTATTGTAGACTCTCGTTCGATTTTCATGTTTGGTGTCTGGGCAGTTCTCGTTCCGATGATATATGTCACTCACTTCTGTTCGTGTCTTTTCTGCAGACCTTTTTTTCTTTTCGTTTATTTATATATATATTTTTATTTATTTAATTTATTTATTTTTCTTCCTTTGTTTCTGAGTCTTTTTTTCCGTTTATTTAACAGATTTAAGCCAACAACAAAATATATAACAAGTAAGAGGTTCTAGTCGGGAGCTCCCGACTAGGGGATACCCTGAACCCTCATATTCCAACACCAAATGCAGCTCGCGCTTTTAGATAGAGAGTAGCGGGGAGGTGGCGATAGGTATAAAATGAATGATTCTTGATATATATATACTTTTCTAGAAGCTACATGTCAAGTTTGGTGACTCTAGCTCTTATTATTTACAAAAATTGCTTAAAAACAGGATTTCGATATACATTTTTACCGATTATTTTGAAACGGAGTAAGTTATAGATTATCGGAAACAATCTGCGCAGGCACTAGGAGCACCTACATCTAAAATTTCAAGTCTCTAGCTCTTATAGGTTCTGAGATCCTTGCGTTCATACATACGGACGGACGGACAGACGGAATGGCTAGATCGACTCGGCTATTGATGTGATCAAGATATGTATACTTTATGGGGTCGGAGATGCTTTCTTCTGCCTGTTAATACATTTGCATTTTGCACAAAAACATAATACCCCTTTCACCCATTTTTAATGGGTTCAGGGTATAAAAAAACTGCACTTAATGTCCGTTTATATCTTTTCTTTGATATTTATTGTGATTGTTTCATATACATGCATATGAATAAAAAGAAAATTATTAACTTTAATCCTTGTTTATTTAATTTTTGTTGTTTCTAAGTTATCTGTTCTTATGGCTCATTTTTATTCTTCAACACACCCGTTCACATTTCTCTCCCCAACTGTATTGACGAATTAAGTTTTCCCCGCGCGTGAACTGAATTCGTCCCACTGCCGCGACGCCTTAACGGCCCTTCGACTGCGGCGCGCGTTTGTGCATACGTGTGCAAGCGTGGTCTCGACGTCGCCCGTCTGTCGCGCGCGCTGTACTTTTCAACCGACCGTTATCTCTCGTTTTTTCTTCTTTTTGCTTTATGAGCTGACTTCTGTGCACACTTTTGGTTTCCAAAATCTTGCAGGTGTTCATGTTGTTGCCTAACATAAGGTATGAAATGCACTTAATATTTCGACCAAACTATACCTCGCACTACTTCTATCCTACCTACTCTATCGAGCCGCAGCCTTGTACACCTATTCTAGCGGGCCGTGGCATCGCACCATCTACGCTATCGGGCCTTGTCCTCGCACCAACTAAACAAGCGGGCAGTGGCCTCGAACCATCTACACTATCGGGCCTTGGCCTCGCACCATCTGCACCACCGGGCCTTGGCCTCGCACCATCTACACCACCGGGCCTTGGCCTCGCACCATCTACACCATCGGGCCTCGGCCTCGCACCAACTACACTATCCTCCTAGGTTAGGGTGAACATCGGTTATTTCCGATGTTCAGCACAAAATATGACCGCCCGTGATTACAAAGATTAGCATTTCTCTACATTACTTTGCCTACATTCACTTTATTCACTAGTTTTATTAACTTCTACCCTACTGAGTTCTCCTAAACTAGGTTCCTGCCGCATTGTCTTGGAGCCCTAGCGCTCCGCTGTACACTTCTTTGTTATCACTCGCGCTCATTTTCTCGGCACGTCTACTCACCCTGATAGTTCTTTAAAAAGTGCCAGCTTGCTCGCTTGCGAGCCGTCCGCTTGCCTCGACTGCTCAACTTCGCCGCGAGCTTTCGCAACCTCGCTTCGGAGCTTTCGCTCTTCGCCGCCGAATTGAAGCTGCGCTCTCGAAGGCGGTGTTGAGCAACCGATCAGCAACGCACGGTTGCAGCGGCGACCGGCGGTTAAATTCAAACCTGAACTGGGCTCCTTGCCCTTAACTATGCGCCTAATAATAATATTACTTAAATTACTCATAATATTAATGACTCCTTGCCTCTTTACTCTATAATAGTATTAATTAAGTTAATTGCAATATTGGCGGCTCCTTGCCTCTTATCAAGCTATGATCTTAACCTAATACAATTAATAAAGTCAGTTCCGACTCTAGGAACTCCCTAAGTTCCGGATCCAAATCCGCTGGCCACTCTGCCTGTGATTCCCTGTGCCCATGTGGATTCGAGCCATTGCTCCTAATCCCTCCGTTCTCTGACACACTCCCGCCGTGCCGCCTGCATGACTAGCGTAGATCTGCCTTTGCAGTTCCTGACGCGTGAGGCCTTCTTTCGACTTCTCTCTGACCTTGGAGGCCTTCCTTCCTGATTCCCAGGCCCCGCGGCCGGAGACGTCACCGACTCTAGAACCAGCTCCACCTTGCCGCAGCGTATCGTAGTGCCCATTGCACCCAAGAAGTCCATCCCCAGGATGACGTGGTCCAGCATTGCGGGCATGATAAGCATCAACATGTTGACCACCTTCCCCGCTAGGCCGATGTCTATCCTCAATGCCTTCCCTACTTCGAGCGTGGACCCATCTGCCAGACGAATGCGCGCGCCTGTACGTTCTCCACCCTCCCCCAAATCGCCCACTTGCGTACGCAGTATTCACTCTTGAAGCTGCGAGTGGCCCCTGTATCGATAGTAACAGGCATCGTCCGCCCGCCAATCTCGACCGAGGCGACGATCCGGCCACCCTCCACCTTAAGCGGGTGTACTACTTCCGAGTCCCGTGTGTGTCGGCGTCGACCGGACCCTGACCTCCGTGCGGCGACAACAATCCTGGCTACTTCTGCCCCGGTGCCCACATACCCAACAAAACAAAATGGGCGCATTAGGACATTCCCTGGCTTAGTGCCCTCCTGTGCGCCCCTGCGACATACTCGTCGCGGATCATACCCGGTTCTGGCCTCTTGGCTTATCACTTGGTGGGCCTCTTCCGCAGGGGCCGTTGCTGGCGGGGCGGTGACTTGTCTATCCACAACGATCGCTCCGGATCCGATGGGAGTAGACCGGAATGGGTTAAGGTGTCCCCCGGGGGCTGTACCGTCCTTTCATACTCCGCACTACTTGAGCTCCTGACCACCTGACTCCCTGTCCTGCTTCTGGAGTATTCCGCTCGCTGTCTCATCACCGTTTCGTACTCCACAGAGAGCTGAGTCAGCTGGGACAAGGTTGGAAAAATTTTGCCGTCGTACGTAAAGCCTGTATTCGGGGGCGGCATTCTCATATATCCGGTGCTAATCCTGCGTCGGCTCATATTTGGCATGATGCATCAAAGCCCACACGCTGCCGGCGGAATCGGATTTCGTCTTGCAGCCTCTCGAAGTAGCGTGGTGGTAGAAAGAATCCTAAGAAACCCTTCCTAAACACCGACCATGGTACATCCCTCAGTCCACTGCTTAAAAACCAACGAGCAGCCCGGTCGCAGAATACCTCGCTCATGGCCCGAGGCAATCAATCGATGTCCTCAAGAAACCCAAAGGGGTCGGAGCGACCATCGTACCTTATGCCCCTCTTTCGGACTTGTTCCGGAATTTTTGCGAGAGGCTTGGCCTCCGACTGAGAATAAGGCCGGGGAGCATAAGGGCCACTATTCGCTTCGTAAGGGGTTCGCCCTAGCTCCACCTTGACCGCTGTCGTCCGGCGAGTTCCGCTGCTTCTAATCTCATGAGCTTCCCCTACACCCGTGACGACTAAGCTAGGGGTTGGAATCTGCAGACACCGTACAGTTCCGAGCTCCTCAGGTGTGGTTCCGATTTTTGACGCGGCCGTCCGCCAACGTCGGGTAGGGTGCTCCAGGGAGACGGCTCCAATGTTTTGGCGGTCTGAGATTCTAGCTCGGCAAGCCGAGCCCAAATTTCGGATGTATGGCCGCCATCATGCACGAAAGTGGATAGCCGCTTACGCAGCTCCTCCACGCGCCCCTCCTTTTCCAGCCCGAACTCATGGGCGATCGCTACCAATTCGTCCTTGCGTCGCTGGTGGATCCAGCGCACGCCTACCGGATTTTGGCACTCACCTGACTCCATACTGAGTTTTTACTATTCACTCTAGGCTCGACTTCTCCCTATTGTAGACTCTCGTTCGATTTTCATGTTTGGTGTCTGGGCAGTTCTCGTTCCGATGATATATGTCACTCACTTCTGTTCGTGTCTTTTCTGCAGACCTTTTTTCTTTTCGTTTATTTATATATATATTTTTATTTATTTAATTTATTTATTTTTCTTCCTTTGTTTCTGAGTCTTTTTTTCCGTTTATTTAACAGATTTAAGCCAACAACAAAATATATAACAAGTAAGAGGTTCTAGTCGGGAGCTCCCGACTAGGGGATACCCTGAACCCTCATATTCCAACACCAAATGCAGCTCGCGCTTTTAGATAGAGAGTAGCGGGGAGGTGGCGATAGGTATAAAATGAACGATTCTTGATATATATATACTTTTCTAGAAGCTACATGTCAAGTTTGGTGACTCTAGCTCTTATTATTTACAAAAATTGCTTAAAAACAGGATTTCGATATACATTTTTACCGATTATTTTAAAACGGAGTAAGTTATCGATTATCGGAAACAATCTGCGCAGGCACTAGGAGCACCTACATCTAAAATTTCAAGTCTCTAGCTCTTATAGGTTCTGAGATCCTTGCGTTCATACATGCGGACGGACGGACGGACGGACGGACGGACGGACGGACGGACGGACAGACGGACATGGCTAGATCGACTCGGCTATTGATGCTGATCAAGAATATGTATACTTTATGGGGTCGGAGATGCTTTCTTCTGCCTGTTAATACATTTGCATTTTGCACAAAAACATAATACCCCTTTCACCCATTTTTAATGGGTTCAGGGTATAAAAAAACTGCACTTAATGTCCGTTTATATCTTTTCTTTGATATTTATTGTGATTGTTTCATATACATGCATATGAATAAAAAGAAAATTATTAACTTTAATCCTTGTTTATTTAATGTTTTGTTGTTTCTAAGTTATCTGTTCTTATGGCTCATTTTTATTCTTCAACACACCCGTTCACATTTCTCTCCCCATTATTGACGAATTAAGTTTTCCCCGCGCGTGAACTGAATTCGTCCCACTGCCGCGACGCCTTAACGGCCCTTCGACTGCGGCGCGCGTTTGTGCATACGTGTGCAAGCGTGGTCTCGACGTCGCCCGTCTGTCGCGCGCGCGCTGTACTTTTCAACCGACCGTTATCTCTCGTTTTTTCTTCTTTTTGCTTTATGAGCTCGACTTCTGTGCACACTTTTGGTTTCCAAAATCTTGCAGGTGTTCATGTTGTTGCCTAACATAAGGTATGAAATGCACTTAATATTTCGACCAAACTATACCTCGCACTACTTCTATCCTACCTACTCTATCGAGCCGCAGCCTTGTACACCTATTCTAGCGGGCCGTGGCATCGCACCATCTACGCTATCGGGCCTTGTCCTCGCACCAACTAAACAAGCGGGCAGTGGCCTCGAACCATCTACACTATCGGGCCTTGGCCTCGCACCATCTGCACCACCGGGCCTTGGCCTCGCACCATCTACACCACCGGGCCTTGGCCTCGCACCATCTACACCATCGGGCCTCGTCCTCGCACCAACTACACTATCCTCCTAGGCTAGGGTGAACATCGGTTATTTCCGATGTTCAGCACAAATATGACCGCCCGTGATTACAAAGATTAGCATTTCTCTACATTACTTTGCCTACATTCACTTTATTCACTAGTTTTATTAACTTCTACCCTACTGAGTTTCCTAAACTAGGTTCCTGCCGCATTGTCTTGGAGCCCTAGCGCTCCGCTGTACACTTCTTTGTTATCACTCGCGCTCATTTTCTCGGCACGTCTACTCACCCTGATAGTTCTTTAAAAAGTGCCAGCTCGCTCGCTAGCGAGCCGTCCGCTTGCCTCGACTGCTCAACTTCGCCGCGAGCTTTCGCAGCCTCGCTTCGGAGCTTTCGCTCTTCGCCGCCGAATTGAAGCTGCGCTCTCGAAGGCGGTGTTGAGCAACCGATCAGCAACGCACGGTTGCAGCGGCGGCCGGCGGTTAAATTCAAACCTGAACTGGGCTCCTTGCCCTTAACTATGCGCCTAATAATAATATTACTTAAATTACTCATAATATTAATGACTCCTTGCCTCTTTACTCAATAATAGTATTAATTAAGTTAATTGCAATATTGGCGGCTCCTTGCCTCTTATCAAGCTATGATCTTAACCTAATACAATTAATACTTATAAGCTAACAAAACTATTAAATCGACCCGCCAACGGCTCCTTGCCGTGATCTTGGCCATAAAAAGATGGCTCCTTGCCGTGGATTCAAAACTGTGGGGTGGTTGAACTCAGTGGCCGCATCACACCCCCCCCTTACTTCGGGCAGGTGACGGTAACGTCGCCTATGGCATTTACCGTAACGCTGTACTCCTCCTTTCCGTCGGACACGTGGAAACAGGTGGGGTAGAGAGAGTGCGGAGAGTTTAAATGTAGAGAGAGTTCGGTAGAGAAATGTGATGCAAACTATTGTAATTTTTACATAGCACGCGAAAAGAATTTTGCATAGCGTAGTGTGTTGTGCACGTAGATAGGAATAAGGCGATAATTTCTAGTTGGTCTGGACGGAACAGGGAATTGAAGACGCCCTAGCAGAAAAGGAGAATCTATATCGCCAATAATCAACTTATGTAGAAGAACAACACCGAGAATTGTCCTACGGTTGGTTAACGACTGAAGGTTAAGAAGAAGCAGCCTGCTGGAGTAGGATGGCAACCGAAGAAATTGCTTCTGAACAGATTCAATACGATCCTGGCTATTGTTATACTGCGGAGACCAGATGCAAGAGCAGTATTCAAGGATAGGACGAACAAGAGAGATGTACAGAAGTTTCGTTATAAAAGGATCGATAAACTCTTTAGACCATCGTTTAATGAATCCAAGTACACCTTTTGCCTCATTAACGATGGTATCTATGTGAAGATTAAAACAGAGTTTAGAATCAAAAAGAACGCCTAGATCCTTAACTGTTAGTATACGTTGCAAAGTGGTATTGTCAATTGTATACCTGCAAGATAAGGTGTAGTGCAATTGAAGGTCATAAACATACACTTTGAACAATTTAGATGCAACTGATTGGCCGAACACCAAAGTTGCATAGCGTTCAAATCGTCTTGTAGACTAGAATGATGTAGGGGATTAGTGTATTATTATGTATGATGAATAGGTTTCACATAATCCGCAAACATAAGTACCCGGGCATGTGATATAACCGAGGGGAGATCATTTATAAAAAGAGTAAAGAGTAAAGAACCTTGAGGAACACTAGAAGTAACGTGAACCTGTTTAGAGGACGTCTGCCTCAGCATTACTCCTTGGGTCTTTCCTTTTAAATAAGAACTGATCCAAAGCAAAAGAGATGGAGGGAAACCTAATCGGTCAAGTTTAAAAAGTAAAATGTCATGGTGGACAAAGTCAAACGCCTTACTGAAGTCAGTCTAAATAACATCAGTTTTCATTTTCGAAAGGAAAGCATCATTTACCAAGGAAGTAAATTCTAGCAGATTGGTCGTAGTTGACCGATTCTTTACGAATCCATGTTGAACAGGGGAGACAACTGATTTGCAGAAATGCTGCAAATTCGTAGTGATTATTTTTTCAAATAATTTAGGAATAGCGGACAGTTTTGTAATGCCCCTGTAATTTTGAATATCAGACTTTCCACCTTTCTTGTGGAGAGGAATGATATAAGATTCTTTCCAAAGAGATAAAAAGACAGAAGATTCAAGGGATAGATTAAAAAGCTTTAGCAATGGATAATCAAGGGAAGAACAACACCTTTTGAGTAGACAACTAGGAATATTGTCAGGCCCAGGAGAGTAAGATTTTTAGGAATTTATAGCTTAAAGGAGAGAGGAATGGGAAATAATAGGAGGAGGGATAGAACCAGAGGAAGAAATAGTATAAGGGTAAGAATAATTATTAAGACGGACTGAAGAGTAAGTTGATTGGAAAAAATTAGCAAAGAGGTTAGCAGAATCAGTCATTGCTAGCTTTATTCATCCCGAGAGAAAAAGAAGATGGCAAACTTGAGGATTACAAAATTGTAAAACTGTCTCGGATTTTGTGCAAATTGCCTTTTGCAACGAGAAAGATAATTCTCATAGCACTGAGAATTAAGAAAAAAGTTCGACTTGGCTATGGAATATTTGGCCAAGTCAATACCCGAACCAGACCTTTTAAACTTTTTAAAATATTTAAAATTAATATTTTGTAGGTTTGATAGTCTGTGAGTGAACCAGGGTGGCTTTGAAGACGCAATTGAGGGAATTGAATTAGGAATGCAATCATCTAAGACGGCGTTCAGGGTATTATAAAAAAGATTAATAGCAATATTCATTTCAACCACGTAATATAAAAAAAAGACCAATCGATTGCATAAATACGTTGATTAAGCAAGGAATTATTTCCCTTGCGAAAGCAACGGCGGGGCTTAATGGCTGATGAGCACGAAATGAGACGATTACAATTGAACATTCCAACCTCTAAAGTAGGATGATATACATCCTCAGGAAGAGCTAAAGGAGGGACCTAGACACATTAGAAATAAGGTAGTCGTTAACAAATACAACCGGCGATTGGTTGGAGACTGGAGCTACTTACCTTCGTTATTCAGTTTTAAGAATTGATTTCTCACAGAATCTCGATGCATTCTGGGCACGACCAACGCAAGCCGCCGCAGCCTTTCTTGGCCATTGCAGCGATCTTGTCGCAATCGCGCCCAGTGAGACCTGCACATTTAGCATGCATCATGTTTTCACACAGCCAACAATTAACAAATTGCGGCAGTGCAGAATCATCAGCCTGCTTGAACGTGCAAGGTTTCTTACAGCACGACATAATTACTAAAAGCGTATGCAAGATGCGAGAGCGCAGAACAAAACTATGCGTACACAACCAAATTGTTTGGAGCGAAAAGCAACAGCAAAAATTTGCGAGAGCGCGATGCACAAGCTGAAATATGTGCTGCGAGCACAAGCACAAACAAGTGTATGCACAGGGGAGAACCAAAGCAAAAGAATCAAAACTATTGCCTACAACAATACGGAACAGACGCCGCGTTTATTAAATGCAATAATTAACAGACTTACGCTGCACAAAAAATGCAAAATTTAGAAATTAAAAGCAGGATTAAAGCGCAAAAATGTATAAAAATCTTGGAGCACAAGTAAAACACGTCAATCACTCTCAACTGAGAAATCTAATGCTCCTCATATATATTCAAAATCCTATTAAGATCGGATTACTACAACATATAGCTGCCATAGGAACGATCGGTCGCAGGTTAAGTTATTGTTTATCAAGATATCTTGGCCAAACTCGGCATTTGTTAGTTTTATTATGCGATTCATATATATGCAATATCATTTTAGGATATGACCACTATATCATATAGCCGCCATAGGAACCATCGGTCGAAAATTCAGTTGTATGAAATAAAAATTTTGTTTGTCATATTATCTTGACCAAACACTGCATTTATTAGATTTATTATGCTCCTCATTTATATGCAAAATCATAGTAAGATCGGATCAAAATATCATATTGCTGCCATAGGAACGATCGGTCGAAAACTAAGTTGTTTTATGAAAAAAAATATTGTTTATGAAGATATCTTGACCGAACTCCGCATTTATTAGTATTACTATGCTCCTCGTATAAATGCAAAATCCTATTCAGATCGCACCACAATATCATATAGCTGCCATAGGAACGATCGGTCGAAAATTAAGTTGTATGAAAAAAATTTTGCTTATCAAGATATCTTGACTTAACTTGGCATTTATTAGTTTTACTATGCTCCTGAAATATATACAAAATCCTATTAAGATCGGTACACTATACCATATAGCTGCAATAAGAACGATCGGTCGAAAATTAGATTGTTGGATGAAAAATATTTTTGTTTATAAAGATATCTTGAGCTAATTCTGCATTAATTAGTTTATAGCTGCCATAGGAACGATCGGTCGAAAATTAAGTTGTTGTATAAAAAACAAGTAAGAGGTTCTAGTCGGGAGCTCCCGCTACTCTTTACTCTTTTCATTAATGACCTTCCCTCGATACTGTCTCATGTTATCTTTTACAAGTCTTGATGTCTAGCCAACCTCATAAATTTAATTTGCTCCAAATGTATGGCAAAGACTTTCTATGGAAGTCCTCCTCAATTGGTTTCTTATATCCTTGATTGCTTACCGCTCGAGCGTGTCAACAGCACTTGTAATGAAGTTAATGATTAGGTGTCATTCTTGATCATAGCTCGACTCTCATGCTACGATCGTGGTCAATAAGGCCAGAATTGTTTTGGGTTTCATAAAGCGTACGATATTTGGTACGACCTATACTTAAGTATGCCTCATGTATCTGGCCCCCACAATATTCTATCCATCAATACGGAATTGAATCCGTTCAGAATCCGTTGCTGTTTGCCTTTCGTTGTTTAAATCCTCGTGTCGGTTATCGTCATACTCCAGCAGACTTCGGATGATTAATCTTCCTTCCTTAATTGTTCGTAGAACCATGGTTGGTGTAATATTTACCCATAAACTAATTTCTTATGAAATGGACTCTTCTCTGTTGACTATCCAATTAAATTGCTCTATCCATCATTTGTGAGAGGAGACCTGTTTTTGTTGTGGTGAAATAGTTATTCAGCATTTGTTAAACGTAAATTGGTTATATACACTGCCGTGAAAAGGTCTCGGAAAGTGCGAAATTTTAAATATTCGCTATAAAAACGTAATTCTGCACGGGAGGAAGAATGAAGACTCTTGGCTGTAATCTGGGCGCAGGAGCCACGATCACCCATAAACAATATTTTGCTTGCATGGCTTGCATATCTTGCACGTTCAAATCTTCTTGGCTGAGAACAGCGCTCACACTCCTGCACGACCTAACTCCAAAAGGCACGGACTCTGTCCAAGTGGGCCTTAAGAGCGTAGAGCGTCACTTCAAGAATCGGAGACGAGCTAATTCTTGCCTCGGGAGGAAGAATGCAGCCTCTAGGCTGTAAGCTCGGTGCAGGAGCCACGTTCAAAACTTCTTGGCTGAGAACAGAGTCTGTCAGTCACGGCAATAAATTCGCTGATCGCCGTTTTTTAGATGCTGGAAAGTGTCAGACCTGCTGCACGAGTGGTTAGAGGCCTTGAAGAAGTTTCTTGAATTGCTGATTTTTCTGGGGAAGGAGTAGGGACCCCTTTCACATGAACTATGTTCCCAGTTTATTGGAATGTTTCTCATTAAAAGACTTTCGTTTCTCAGAAACTGAGTGAGTGCAATTTACCTGAAAAGTCCCAAATTGATATGATCAGGATTCTTGAAGGGTTACCTAATTATACATCTGCCTGTCTCATCCCTTTTGGTGGTGGCATATCTTTCACCTCCCAAGACTTTGTAAGATCATCTAATAGTGGTTCTATGCTGACCAAAATCATCCTTGTGGAAAAGGAGGAAAGTCTCGCAGAATTTGTTTTGGGTAGTCCATATCCAGTAGCGGGCCGCATGGGTTGGATTGTATGCCACCGAGAAAGAAAGTCTGCTACAAACAGCAAGTCAATCTGTAAGCCCGTATGGAATAAGGGATCAGCCAGTTTGATGTGTTGTAAGCCCCCCAAAATGCTGTGTGTAATCGGATGT
Source organism: Drosophila ezoana (assembly GCA_035045725.1). Taxonomy (NCBI): domain Eukaryota; kingdom Metazoa; phylum Arthropoda; class Insecta; order Diptera; family Drosophilidae; genus Drosophila; species Drosophila ezoana. Next base: position 123,134 of record JAWNOU010000145.1, read on the forward strand.
GAGGGTAGATTGCCTATCAGATTGGACATGTAAGTCCATGTAACGATAAAATACAGCCGGTGAGTTCGTAGTTCCAAAAGTTACATGGTGAATTGGAATTTTCTATAATGTGCCTTAATTGATCAACATGGAGTCATAAGAGCATGCGATCATGTGAGAGCTTCAGAGTCTCTACGCTATGACGAAAGATATCCGATCCTCCATTCTTCCGAGTCGCATCAATAGATCCCTGGCAACTGCCTATCTCAGCACGAAGGGGTCCGACGAAACGAAAATTGCGGTCCTCCAAACAGAAAATTAACAAATTCGTCCCCTATAAGGCAAATCGAGGAAAGGATATAAAACAAACTGGAGAACTGACGTCTGCTAGGTTCCATCTGCACGACACCGTCTCCTTGGTGCTCGGTGCGGATCCTCTAACAATCGTCTCGGGTTTGATACCCAGCAAATTCGCACAGCCGGTGGCGCAGAACACCATATTCGGGTCCTGCAGTGAGTGACGTACGGCGCAGACACCCAGTATTTTCATATCGAAATTAATTAATTTTGTTTAAAACAACGTCGCAGAAGTACCACCCCACCCATTTGCACCATCTTTACATAGTTGCGTCGGCATCCGGTCGCCCAATCGGATTAGCTGGTGATAACTTCTTTTCCAAACGTAACACATCTAATATGAGGGATCAGCGTGTCCGCTGGTCGGGAGCTCCCGACTTGAACCTCTTACTTGTTTGTCTATTAATATGTCTTACCCACATTCACCATTTTTATACCCTGAACCCATTGAAAATGGGTAAAGGGGGTATAATGTATTTGTGCAAATGTATGTAACAGGCAGAAGGAAGCATCTCCGACCCCATAAAGTATATATATTCTTGAACAGCCGAGTCGATCTAGCCATGTCCGTCTGTATGTCCGTCTGTCCGTAGGTATGAACGTAAAGATCTTAGAACCTATAAGAGCGAAAGACTAGAAATTTTAGCTGTAGGTCCTCCTATACCCTGCGCAGATCGAGTTTGTTTCCGATAATCGATGACCTTGTTTCCAAGCAATCGATACAAATCGATATCGATATCATGTTCTTTCAACAAATTGGGTATAAAATAAGAGCTGGATCACCAAAAGTGATATGTTTATACTAGAATAGTATATACATATCAAGTATATTTAATTTGATACCTATTGCCACCTCCCCGCTACTACCACATAGCTACAAATCAAGTTAATAACCCAACTTGTATTGCCTATCAATTTAAACTACAATTTTAATGCAATTAACTTTTTCAGAATAAATAAATATTCTATGGAACAATATGATATACTGTAGAAAATTTTATTAAGATATCGATTAAGAAACACGCGCAGTTCCAAGAATTGCTGTACACGCACACATCCATGCGCGTCTGCTTAGAATTATTTCAACAGCATTCTAATTGCGAATGTATTGTTTTCTATGCAACAACCCAGCGGACCAAACTGTCGCAAATGATATCGCAAATTGGTCAAATGCGAGACTTTACCCGACAAAACTCTCGCAAACGCATCGGGAAACGATAGCAATATGAATCATATGTCGTTCAGTTTGTGGCAGTCAAAGTTTCATTTACGACTGTCGCAAGAAATACGACTAGCGAGCGTTTTGTGATATTTTTTGCGAGCCTTTTCTGATATTTCTAACGAGTCTAATAAAATATTTTTTGCTGCACGTTTTTGTAGGTAAGCAATATTAAAAAAGTCTCTTAAAAGATATCGCAAAACGCTCGCATAAAATATGATTTACTCAACTTTTTTTTGTTTCATGCCCATTTTGTTCCCATTAAAATGTTGTTTTTGTTTTAATTTTCATTTTCAATTCCAATTTTATTTAAAAAATAATTAACATTTTATTTGATTTAAAATTTAAACGCATTTCCTTGGCAATCTTATAATTAGAAAAGAAGTTAATACACAAATAAAACAGTTTAATTTAAAACTAATAATGAAAGAAAAAAATTATATTTTCATTTTTTAACATTACCTTTCCTCTCCACTCATTCCTGTGTATTGAAATATTGAATAATATTCTGAAAGGGAACACTAAAGTAAAATAATAAACACTTGTTAATTATTTAGATCTCTACAGAATTCCAATTTTTATATTCACTTCAAACACGTGTCTGCTCGCTTAGGCGGACAATAGAAAAGAGAAGAAAGGAATTTTTCAACCCCCAAAAAACGGGCTGAGTAGGAAACAACAACAAAAACAATACAGCATCCGAATGCCACGTCATTTTTACTCTCTCGCTCTCTTGACAATGTTGCACTCTGAGCACGATTAACATTTGAAACAAAAACAACACACCATTCTCTCTACTGTGCACGCATTTTTATCGCAAGGATCTCACTGCAACGCTAGTGTGCGAGTGTCTTGCGATAAAAATATATCCCACTCGTTTTCTGCTCACATGCGAGCTCATTTGTGAGCATTTTGCGAGACTCTCGCTAAAGGCTCGCGTGTTGGTCCGCTGGGAAAACTCAATTATGGGTGTGGCTGTTGAGTAGAGGCGGTGGGAAGTGGTATGGTATGACGCGAGTTCGAGCCCTACCGAAGAAACTTCCTTTTTTTTTTGTCTGGTGTGGCAGTTGAGTAGAGAAGGCGGCAAGTAGTGCGGTTAGTTGTGAGCTCGTACCCTGGCAAAGGAACCTTCTGTATGAACGCAAGGATCTCGAAACCTATAAGAGCTAGAGACTTAAAATTTTAGCTGTAGGTCCTCCTAGTGCCCACGCAGATCGAGTTTGTTTCCTATATTCGATAACTTAACCCCTTTTCAAGTAATCAATAAAAATATATCGATATCGAAATCCTGTTTTTTGCGCCGTTTAAGTAAATAATTAGAGATAGTCACCAAACTTGACATGCAGATTCTATGATAGTATTTATATTTGCATTCGATGTTTGAAGAAGAGGGCTTAGGGTATGCCCTAGTCGGGAGCTCCCGACTAGAACTTCTTGTTTAGTTTCACTATACCCCTTACATGTGTGCTAAATCTGATCCGCAGCGGAGCACCTCATCATATATTTTCACCTGTTCTCCACAAATTTACCAGAATCGCTAAAACACGTTCACTAAGTTCTTATGTAGAGCTTTGAAAATAAGCTTTAAGCAAATCGGACTAAACTTAAAACTGCACTTTCCACCGAAAGAGTTTAAATTTTGCGAAAAATGTGAGATACGTCTCAAATGATTTTTCATATAGATCCTTGGATGTAAATTTGAGAGCGAAACGTCACCCACCAAATGCTTAACCCCCATTTCCACCAACGAGGAATGCATTTTTCGAAAATAATTGAAACAAACCTCAAATTAAGTTGAGCAAAGATATTTGAATATGAGTTTGGGGTTGATCGGAGGGTAAACAAAAAAGTTTATTTCAAATGTATTTCGCGGTTTTTTAACACGTGCGAATGGAATTTCCCAAAACCCTGCTGATGACAAACATACAGATAAAACTTCCTATAAGACACCAAGGCTGTTCAATTGTTTTTTGCATTTAATTATTCACCATAACATCTGATTTAGCACTCCTAAAGTTAAATATCGACCTTCGCGAAGTGAATTTAGCCTAATGCTTCTCTCCTATAAGGGAAACACATCAGAGCATAATAAATAAATGCTTCAGTTATTTTGCCAATTCCACCTGCCCCTGGGGTAAATTGATCAAAAAAGGTTTTAATAAGGTTTCTTGTTTTCCAACCAATCTTTAGGAAAATTCATTTGAGACGTGCTTAACACTTTTTGTAACCTTCACTCTCCAATGGGATATCAAATGCATTTCCAGGCACACCTATTTTAGAGAATCCTTGTGGAAGTAAGGCGGAAAACGGTATTCAAATTTTTAGTCAAAACGTTTTACTACGCTGCTCATACATATGCAAAATCCTATTAAGATCGGAACACTATATAATATAGCTGCCATAGGAACAATCGGTCGAAAAGTGAGTTGTTGTATGAAAAACAATGTTGTTTATCAAGATATCTTGACTAATCTCGGAATTTATAAGTTTTATTATGCTCCTCATACATATGCAAAGTTATATTAAGATCCGATCACAATATCATATTGCTGCCATAGGAACGATCGTTCGAAAATTTAGTTGATGTATGAAAAGAATGTTGTTTATCAAGATATCTTGACTGAACTCGGCACTTGTTAGTTTTATTATGTGCCTCATATATATGCAATATCATTTTAGAATATGACCACTTAATCATTTTGCTGCCATAGGAACGATCGTTCGAAAAGTTAGTTGTTGTATGAAAAAAATGTTGATTATCAAGATATCTTGACCAAACACTGCATTTATTAGCTTTATTATGCTCCTCATATATATGCGAAATCCTATTAAGATCGGATCAAAATATCATATTGCTGCCATAGGAACGATCGGTCGAAAACTAAGTTGTTGTAAGAAAAAAAATTTTGTTTACCAAGCTATCTTGACCAAACTAGGCATTTATTAGTTTTACTATGCTCCTCATATATATGCAATATCATATTAAGATCGGATCACAATATCATATTGCTGCCATAGGAACGATCGGTAAAAAGTTAAGTTGTTGCATGAAAAACAATTTTGTGTATCAAGATATCGTGACCAAACTCGAAAGTTAGTTTTACTATGCTCCTCATATATTTATTGTAAATCATATTAAGATCGGATTACTATACCATATAGCTGCAATTGGAACGATCGGTCTAAAGTTAAGTTGTTGTATGAAAAAAAATTTTGTTTATCAAGATATCGTGACCAATCTCGGTAGTTAGTTTAACAATGCTCCTCATATATATGCAAAATCCTATTCAGATCGGACCAAAATATCATATAGCTGCCATAGGAACGATCGGTTGAAAGCTAAGTTATTGTATACAAAAAATTTATTTTATCAAGATATCTTGACCAAACCTTGCATTTATTAGTGTTATTATGCTCCTCATATATATGCAAAACTATATTGAGATCGGATCACAATATTATAATGCTGCGATAGGATCGATCGGTCGAAAATTAGGTTGTTGAAAGAAAAAAAATTTTGTTTATTAAGATATCTTGACCAAAACCTGCAATTATTACGTCTACTATGCGCCTCATATATATGCAAAATCCTATTAAGATCGGACCACCATATCATATAGCTGGCACAGGAAGTATCGGTCGGAAATTGAGTTGTTGTAGAAAAAAAGTTGTTTAAAAGATATCTTGACCAAACACGGCATTTATTAGTTTTACTATACGCCTCATACATAAGCAAAATCCTGTTAATATCGGATGACTATATCATATAGCTGCCATGGGAACGATCGGTCGAAAATGAAGTTGTCTGAAAAATAAATTTTGTTTAGCAAGATATCTTGACCAAACACGGCATTTATTAGTTTTATTATGCGTCTCATATATATGCAAAATCCTATTAAGACCGGACCACTATATCATAAAAATGCCATAGGAACAATCGGTCGAAAGTTAAGATGTATGAAAAAAATTTTTGTTTATCAAGATATCTTGACCAAACTCGGCATATATTAGTTTTACTGTGCTCCTCACATATATGCAAAATCCTGTTCAGATCAGCGTACTATATCATATAGCTGCCATAGGAACGATCGGTCCAAAGTTAAGTTATTGTATATGTCGTGGCGTTTAATTTTAAGAAACACGAATGAAGATGTAAAAGCATAAATAAATGTAACTGTTTGAATTTCTCAAGAATGTGTCGCTTGCCTTATCTTATTTCTTCCATTCCATACTGAACTTTTCTGCATTGCTTTGTGCTTTCCACTATTGTGTGCCTGGCAGAGTTCTCTGTCCAGCGCAGCCTAGGCGTGACAATGACTTAGAGAGAGAGAAATATAGTGCTTGCGCCTGGAAGGCGCGTGTCACTGTATGTGTGTGGTATACACGCGAAGTGGAATGTTGGCATTGTGAAATTAGTCTTGAAACAGATCTCGTTCATCCAACACGATGTCACGCCAAAGGAAGCGCTTGGCTCACAACGTAGTCTCTGTGGATACAAAATGAAAACCATTCTCCGACATCAGAAGTGGGATCGCCTCCACATCAAGTTAACCAAGAGGATCTCTTATGGTTAATTCTGGAATCACAGCACCGCAATTTAATTGAAGTGATAAAGGCAGTAAGAAACGGACATCCGTCGCAAGGTGCTTTCAAGACAGTTTTTCCAAACTTCAACCCCGACAATTCGGGCTCCAGTGCTGCCGCATGGTGTTGTACAGTGGATCTAATCCTAGCAGAAAACTCTCTGGAGGGCAGTGCTCTTCTCGTGGCACTAAGCAAATCGCTAGAGGGCACTGCATCTAATTGGTTGTCCCAAATATCTTTTGCCGGTATGACGTGGAGCCAGTTTAAAGAATTGTTTCTACAGCAGTTTGAGGGCAACGAAACTCCAGCCGCCACAGTTTTCAACGTTCTTAATGGTCGTCCAAGAGATGGAGAGTGTCTATCACTATATGGAAGCCGACTAGTTACATCGCTGGTGTCTAAATGGAAGGAAATGAGTATCGAGCAAGTCGCTGTAAACGTTGTGTTGGCGCACGCGGCTCAGATTGAACCCAAGCTGCAGAGGAAAATATTTACAACCGACATCAAGACGCGCAACGAGATGCAAAAAGAATTAAAGGCATTTGCTTTTGGCAAGAAGAAGGACCATTCTGTTTAGGACAATTCTGCGAGCAAGAAAGCGCGATTACAACCCATTGTAAAATGTCACTTTTGCGGAAAACAGGGACACAAAGTTGCTGACTGCCGTGCGAAGTGAAGAGTGGCACAATCATTTGCTTCAAATGTGGAAATGCTGGACATATGAAGTCTGCTTGCCCTGGAGGATCATCATCATCGTTTCAAAATAAAGTGGATGAAAAGCGAGTGAACCTGTGCCACATAAAAGAGCCAATTGGTACCTTGATTCAATCTGGTGAGTCGTATCCATTTTGCTTCGATTCTGGAGCAGAGTGTTCGCTTATTAAAGAAGCTGTGTCATACAAACTTCCGGGCAAACGAATCAACAACGTAGTAATTCTTAATGGTATAGGAAATAATACTGTAACCAGCACATTGCAAATTCTATCAAATGTTAAAATAAGCGAATACTCCCTTGAAGTTCTATTTTATGTTGTTTTAAATGATTGCTTAAATTATGATATTATAATCGGCCGTGAAATTCTGTATCATGACTTTAGTGTCACTATATCAATCGATAAGGTCACATTGTTTAAAACAAAATCTGTATGTGCTGTAGCTAGAGAATATCAATACTGAGTTGGGCGATGTAGATAAATCTCTTTTATATGATATTTTAAACGAATATTCTAGCTCTTTTATCGATGGAATTCCAAAAAGTAGAGTTACAACAGGTCAATTAGAAATACGTTTAGTAGATTCAAACAAAACCGTTCAAAGACGACCATACCGACTCAGTTCAGATGAAAAGGAAATAGTAAGAAATATGATCAAAGAACTATTAGAATCAAACATTATTCGCCCTAGCTGTTTCCCGTTTGCCAGTCCCATACTCATTGTTAAAAAGAAAAATGGCACTGATCGACTATGTGTTGACTATCGCGAATTGAATTCGAATACTGTTGCTGACAAATATCCACTCCCACTTATAAGCGATCAAATTTCTATGTTACGCGGAGCAAGGTATTTTTCATGTCTGGATATGGCAAGTGGGTTTCACCAGATCCCCATTCATCCAGACTCGATTGAGCGCACAGCCTTTGTTACACCAGAAGGTCAATACGAGTTTCTGACAATGCCTTTCGGTCTTAAGAATGCACCATCTGTGTTTCAACGTGCCGTGATGAAAGCATTAGGTGAGCTTGCTTACTCTTTTGTCGTTGTCTTCATGGATGACATTATGATCATTTCGCAAACAAAAGAAGAAGCGTTTGAAAGATTAAAAGCAGTTTTGAAAATTCTATCCCAGGCCGGATTCTCTTTTAACGTCGCCAAATGCTCTTTCCTAAGATCTAGTGTCGAATACCTGGGTTTTGAAATTGGAGAAGGGGAAATTCGTCCCAACCCACGTAAGAAACAAGCATTGATTGACTTGCCGCCCCCACAGTCCGTTACCCAAGTGCGGCAATTTATTGGCTTGGCGTCGTACTTTCGACAATTCATGCCAAAGTTTTCACAAATAATGAAACCATTGTATAGCCTTACATGTAAAAATAAATTATTCGAGTGGAAATTAGAGCATGAGGAAGTTCGCCAAAGGGTCATCAAAACATTGACAGGCGAGCCTGTGCTTACCATATTCGATCCTCAGCATCCAATAGAACTGCATACAGATGCCAGTATGGACGGTTACGGTGCGATTTTATTGCATAAAATCGATAATAAGCCCCACGTTGTTGAATATTACAGTAAACGAACTTCGCCTCCAGAATCCCGCTATCATTCGTACGAATTGGAAACGCTAGCTGTATTTAATTCAATAAAGCATTTTCGTCATTATTTACAAGGCCGACATTTTCTTGTTTACACCGATTGTAATTCACTAAAAGCTTCACGCAATAAAATTGATCTTACGCCTAGAGTCCATAGATGGTGGGCGTATATGCAATCCTTTAACTTTGACATACAATATAGACCAGGTAGTAAAATGTCACATGTAGATTTCTTCCATTACCTTTAAAAATGTCTTCCCAAGTTCCCATCAAGCGTGTACAATTAGCTGAGACTGACTACTTCTTCGATAATTTCGAAAATTCAAAACGCTGAAATAGAGGAAAGTATAGCAAAATCTTATGAGCTTAGATCAAAAATGATGTTTCGGAAAATTCAGAAAATTACAAAATTCGTCTTTTTATACCATGCTGTAAATCTTAATTCCGAAAGCTGCATTAATGCCGTAAAGTCATCAATATCCTTGTTCGGCGTACCAACAAGAATCATTGCCGATCAAGGCAGGTGTTTTACGGGGTCAGATTTTAGTAAATTTTGCTCTATGCAAAAAATAGATCTACATTTGATTGAAACAGGCGCTAGTCGCGCAAATGGTCACGTGGAGCGAGTTATGAGAGTGTTGAAACGTATGTTAACTGCTATAGAGAGTAGCGAGCGTTCCTGGCAAGACGCTTTAGGTGAAATACAATTATAAATTGCACAACAAATCGAACTACGAAATCTAGTCCCTTAGAATTATTAATTGGAAAAGAAGCTAGACCCTTCGGCATGTTACATGTCTGTGAGGATGATAATAAAGTAGATGTAAGCTTTGTGAGAAAAATGGCTAAAGACAATATAGAAAAGAACGCTGCATATGATAAAATTAGATTCGATAAAAACAAATCGAAATTTGTAAGGTTTAAGATAGGCGATTATGTATTGCTCAAGAACGAAGAAAGACACCAGACAAAATTAGATCCCAAATTCAAGGGCCCATTCCTAGTGGCAGAAGTGCTCGATGGAGATCGATACGATTTAAAGTCATTGACTAACTAGCGAACTTATAAGTATTCGCACGAGTCGTTGAGATGTATGCCGGCAGAGGGGATTCCCATTGAGTTGGACACATGTGATGACAGTAACGGCGTTGAAAGAGACGTCAATGATGCGTTAGTGGGCTCTAACGAAAAGGAGTCATTGGTACATCCAATGTAGTGATGGCATTTATGGAATTCAATGTGAGATATCGGGCTCTATACCTGAGGGTCACGCTGTTATGCTATATTACGGGTGCTGTTAGGTGCACGAGTTAATGTGATTACTTATCCAGTACCTAGTGAGTAGCTTGACGGTAGGAGCCTGAATTGGAGAGTGTCCCGATTATGTAGTAACTTCACAAGAGTGTTGTTAACTAATGGGAGATCACTTATGTCCGGATATACTGAGAAGTTAGCATAATACCCTGTACTTCTGTCACTGAGTTGACCCTTTGAACAATATTTTTCAGTTTGTTTTTTTATTTCAATTTTAATAAGTTGGGATCAAATTGTCTTTTCAGACTAAGTGAAGCATATTGTTACTTTCCTTCTTTATTTTGTAACACACGATGACGTGTGATAGTCAGGAGGGCCGTTTCGTGGCGTTTAATTTTAAGAAACACGAATGAAGATGTAAAAGAATAAAAAAATGTAACTGTTTGAATTTCTCAAGAATGTGTCGCTTGCCTTATCTTATTTCTTCCATTCCATACTGAACTTTTCTGCATTGCTTTGTGCTTTCCACTATTGTGTGCCTGGCAGAGTTCTCTGTCCAGCGCAGCCTAGGCGTGACAATGACTTAGAGAGAGAGAAATATAGTGCTTGCGCCTGGAAGGCGCGTGTCACTGTATGTGTGTGGTATACACGCGAAGTGGAATGTTGGCATTGTGAAATTAGTCTTGAAACAGATCTCGTTCATCCAACACGATGTCACGCCAAAGGAAGCGCTTGGCTCACAACGTAGTCTCTGTGGATACAAAATGAAAACCATTCTCCGACATCAGAAGTGGGATCGCCTCCACATCAAGTTAACCAAGAGGATCTCTTATGGTTAATTCTGGAATCACAGCACCGCAATTTAATTGAAGTGATAAAGGCAGTAAGAAACGGACATCCGTCGCAAGGTGCTTTCAAGACAGTTTTTCCAAACTTCAACCCCGACAATTCGGGCTCCAGTGCTGCCGCATGGTGTTGTACAGTGGATCTAATCCTAGCAGAAAACTCTCTGGAGGGCAGTGCTCTTCTCGTGGCACTAAGCAAATCGCTAGAGGGCACTGCATCTAATTGGTTGTCCCAAATATCTTTTGCCGGTATGACGTGGAGCCAGTTTAAAGAATTGTTTCTACAGCAGTTTGAGGGCAACGAAACTCCAGCCGCCACAGTTTTCAACGTTCTTAATGGTCGTCCAAAAGATGGAGAGTGTCTATCACTATATGGAAGCCGACTAGTTACATCGCTGGTGTCTAAATGGAAGGAAATGAGTATCGAGCAAGTCGCTGTAAACGTTGTGTTGGCGCACGCGGCTCAGATTGAACCCAAGCTGCAGAGGAAAATATTTACAACCGACATCAAGACGCGCAACGAGATGCAAAAAGAATTAAAGGCATTTGCTTTTGGCAAGAAGAAGGACCATTCTGTTCAGGACAATTCTGCGAGCAAGAAAGCGCGATTACAACCCATTGTAAAATGTCACTTTTGCGGAAAACAGGGACACAAAGTTGCTGACTGCCGTGCGAAGTGAAGAGTGGCACAATCATTTGCTTCAAATGTGGAAAAGCTGGACATATGAAGTCTGCTTGCCCTGGAGGATCATCATCATCGTTTCAAAATAAAGTGGATGAAAAGCGAGTGAACCTGTGCCACATAAAAGAGCCAATTGGTACCTTGATTCAATCTGGTGAGTCGTATCCATTTTGCTTCGATTCTGGAGCAGAGTGTTCGCTTATTAAAGAAGCTGTGTCATACAAACTTCCGGGCAAACGAATCAACAACGTAGTAATTCTTAATGGTATAGGAAATAATACTGTAACCAGCACATTGCAAATTCTATCAAATGTTAAAATAAGCGAATACTCCCTTGAAGTTCTATTTTATGTTGTTTTAAATGATTGCTTAAATTATGATATTATAATCGGCCGTGAAATTCTGTATCATGACTTTAGTGTCGCTTGCCTATTCTTATTTCTTCCATTCCATACTGATCTTTTCTGCATTGCGTTGTGCTTTCCACTATTGTGTGCCTGGCAGAGTTCTCAGTCCGCACGCAGCCTAGGCGTGACAATGAGTTAGAGAGAGAGAAATATAGTGCTTGCGCCTGGAAGGCGCGTGTCACTGTATGTGTGTGGTATATACGCGAAGTGGAATGTTGGCATTGTGAAATTAGTCTTGAAACAGATCTCGTTCATGCTACACGATGTCACGCCAAAGGAAGCGCTTGGCTCACAACGTAGTCTCTGTGGATACAGAAAATTAAAACCATTCTCCGACATATACAACAAATTTATTTTATCAAGATATCTTGACCAAACCCGGCATTTATTAGTTTAACAGTGCTTCTCATATATATGCAAAATACTGTTAAGATCAGACCACAATATCAAATAGCTGCCAAGGAACGATCGGTCAAAAATTAAGTTGTTGTATAACAGACAGGCAGAAGGAAGCATCCCATGAAGTATATATATTCTTTATCAGCATCAACAGCCGAGTCGATCTAGCCATGTCCGTCTGTCTGTCTGTAAGGAATTAATGAAGTGGATGGCACAGCTTGCAAATGCGATTGTATTGTATTTTGCGCTGTGTGCATGTGCTGCTATTTTAATATTTTTGTTTCCGATGGAAACTAATTTCTTTTGGCCGTCGAAGTAAAGGAATTAGCAATTTGTGCGATTTGTTAGGGGTTCAAGCCTTATGGACGGAACTAATTATTTTAATTTTTACCCTGAACCCTTTAAAAACGGGTATGAAGGATAATAAAAAAAATCTGCTGTTAAAAATTTCATCAAGATCGGTTAATATACACAAAAGTTTGCGGCAGCTAGCGCGAGCTGTAAGAATTTCATTCTTCATGTACACACACACATTCATGCGCGTTTTTATTGAATTCAATCATCAAAATTAAAATTTCGATTGTATTGTGTGTGCTTCTATTTTAATTAAGTTTATTTTCGTTCGGTAAAAGTTTTTGGTTTGGTTTTTAGATATTCGATTCCCGAACATGGAAAACCAAACATTTTATTGAGAACGGGTTAAAAAAAGAAGGTATAATAACAACAGATAGATAACTTGGATGGAAGGTTATCTTCTTTGACGATAACCATGTCACCGTTCTGAAGGTTTCTCGTTGGATGTTGCCATTTGTTTCTTTTATGCAATTCCTTGAGGTATTCCTCTTTCCAACGGAAACAGAACTGCTGATTAATGTCCTTGAGACGTTTCCAGCGGTCCAGGATTGACGCTGCACTCTCCCTAATTTCAGGCTCCGAAATCGACACAAGAGGACCGCCGACGAGTAAATGGCCTGGACTAAGCGCTAGTAGGTCTACTGGGTTCTCTTGTAATGGCGAGATTGGCCTCGAGTTGAGGCATGCCTCTATTTTTGACAAGAGCGTGGATAACTTAACACTTCAAACGTGTATTTGAAAGATTAAGTGGAAGTAAAAGAGAGTCTTGAAGCTCTTTACTCCTGCTTTCCATAATCTACCCATGTGAGGGGCGCTTGGAGGGTTGAAGCGCCTGGACAGGTTTTGATGGCTGTAGGTTGAAATTACACGTGATTTCGCGGCTTCTATAAAGTCACTTGATAGGGATTTGGATGCTCCAACGAACGTTTTTCCGTTGTCGGAATACATTTGTGGTGCACTCCCGTCGAGAAACAAATCAAGCGAAAGCGGCCAGGAATTTTTCGGTGGTCAGGTCCGAGGAGGCTTCATAATGTATCGCTCGTGTTCTGAAGCATACAATGACGCATACACAGCTCTTATTTATTAGGCATGCTCGACCTGTGTAGTTTTTTATATCGAACGGTCCTGCGAAATCAACGCCTGTATGCGTGAACGAACGGGAGAACGTGGATCGTTCTACTGGCAAATCACCCATGAGTTGGGTTTGCAACTTCTTGCGATAAACTACACATACTCGACAGGAATTTATCATAACCTTAACTAGATTCCTGAGTTTGGGAATCTAGAACTTGCTCCGGATCATGCGCATCATTATCAGGTTTCTACCATGGAGGGAGATTCGATGCGTGAAACGAAGAAGGAGAAGTGTGAGGAAGCTTCCATAAGGAAGAAGGATGGGATGTCCTTCGTCATAACGCAAAAGCTCAAAAGCGCTGACACGCCCGCGTGCTCTCATGACTCCATTGCGATTATTGTTGAGTCGGTTCAACAGAAAAGCTCCTGTTTTTCGACCTACAGCAAACAGGACAGTGCCACACAACTCTAAACGAGGGAGGGAGGCGGTCTTCACCGGAGCAACCCTGCTTTTCGCTGTCAGCAGATGAGCTGAAACTTCATGCGCAATTTCAATCCGGGTGTATATTGCTGCTCCGTAAAAACCATGTAACTGCACGGACCACGAATGGAGCTAACCAACAGCTTGGCGATTTGGAATAGCACCTCACGTTTTTTGTAGGATTGCTTAACTTTGATGTCAGAGGGGGCGAAGAGGAACTCGTCTGGTTGTTTGCTAAATTGTTATTATTGGCTTGGCCTGGGTTTTTGCGTTTATAATTAGGCCCTGCTGCATCTGGCATTATTTGTCACGAACGCATAGCGATCAATGCTCATCTCTGCCTCCTGTGCAAGGGGCAGAGCTGTTGGCAAATATTTTGGCTTCACTCCTTTATTTTTCATTCAAGATCGTTTTTGTAAGAAGCGTAAGCTTCTTTTCAGTTGTATCGTAATGTTTGAGTAAGGGCATCTCGCCCTGCCTCAATTTACTCAGCTCTTGTTGAATGACACACACTGGTGTCTTGTCCGAGTACGTGAAATCTAACCGGGCGATAATCGCATCGTAGTTCAGGACAGTGCTATAAAAGGCTATCGTTGCGTTTGCAGAACCTCTCACTTTATTGCGTATAATAGAAACTGCCTGGTAATGTTTTGAGCTGCCATTGAAAGGTTTGAAAATTTCATGGGCATCGATCGCTGCCTGTAGCCAAGACACATAGTCTTCTTGTTTTCTATCGAATTCTGGAATATATTGTACTATATCTAGTGGTTCGTCACACCCAATTCCCTTGATAACTTATACTTTTTGGTAAACTTCTACTTGCGGAGTATTGGCTCCTACAGAGGGAATATGGTCTGTAATTGTTTTCAATTATTCCTTAACAGTTGTCTGTTGTGTGATAGCTGCTAATTCAGCTTTAAAATGTGTCGCTTGGTGTCGCCGCATCTATTAGATTCACAATTTTTTGGATGTTCATCTTGGACTGCCTAGCACTGGGTATTATATCCTCGTCACTACTATTGTTTTCGGTCGGGGATCTGTAAATTTGTACGAAACAATGGATTTTTTCTTTTTTACACCAAACACAAATATTTCTTTATATTTTTATTATTTTTTACAAATTATTCTGATCAGCAAAGCAAAACACATTATTTTATTAAAAAAAAAACGAATGACCGAAAGATAAATACTTCACTTCAATGAATTTCATATTTCTAATGGTGAGCCGGTGCGGTGGTGCGAATGCGGTACGATTGGCAAGGAATTCTTCTTAGTTAGATACGTCGCTGCAGTTGTCGTTGTTTTTGTTGCTCTTCTTCCAATGTGTTGTGTTCTCCCTATGTGTTGAGGTGTCAACATGGGGTGCTATTTTTTTTTTTTAATATATATTTTGTTGCCACACACTCAACACTTTCATGTTGAGTATTTTTTTATTCTGGCTTGTCACACAGCGTTAGCACGGTGATTATTATTTAAACAAATTTGTCGCGGGAGCGATCCTTTATTAAGTTTTTTTTTCACAATTTGAAATACTCACGGCGTTAGCTGAAGCGATCACTATAGCTGTGGAGTTTCCCAAACTGTTGGGCGCCAAATTTAATAAAAACTGTTTAGTTATTATCTTTTATTTGAGAATCCGTCAGGATTGTTTCGCGGGTAAGAGAAAACTAATTTAACAATGATATCTAAAGCTATAATGAAGCCGCGATGTTCCGGCCGCGGCGTGGGAAGATCGCTGACTCTGCTCCTCGTGCCTTTCCTTAGCAGCGTGATAACTTCTTTTCCAAACGTACGAAATCTATTATGCCTTCTTCGGATAAGTTTGCAGATGAGAGCGCGAATACTGATTCAGGCATAGCCGATTTCTTCGCAAACATTTTTCAAACTACCTAGTCTTGTAGTCATAATAAAAATCAACCTTCACTTCTCGGCGACTTAACACAATCCAGCCGGTTTACTCAGTGTTCCCTGATGGTGTTTCTGCCTGTATGCTCAAACGTATTCTAGTGTCTTCCGGTGTTCCTCAAATTAGTCATCTTGGCCCAATTGGTTTCTTATATCCTTGATTGCTGACCGGTCAAGCGTGTACTTGTAATGAAGTTAATGATTTAAGTGTCATTCTTGATCATATTTCGACTCTCATGCTACGACCGTGGCTAATAAGGCCAGCATTGTTTTGATTTTCATAAGGCGATGGTCGATAGAAAGACCTTTTATATATGTTTGGTACGACCTATACCTCAGGTATCTGGCCACCACAATATTCTATCCATCAAGACAGAATTGAATACGTTCAGAATCCGTTGCTGTTTGCCATTCGTTGTTTAAATCCTCGTGTCGGTTATCGTCATACTCCAGCAGACCGCTGATGATTAATCTTCCTTCCTCAAATGTTCGTAGAACCATGATTGGTTTAATATTTATACATAGACTAATTTCTTATGAAATCGACTCTTCTCTGTTGACTATCCAATTAAATTGCTCTATCCATCATTTGTGAGAGGAGACCTGTTTTTGTTGTGGTGAAATAGTTATTCAGCATTTGTTAAACGTAAATTGGTTATATACACTGCCGTGAAAAGGTCTCGGAAAGTGCGAAATTTTAAATATTCGCCATAAAAACGTAATTCTGCACGGGAGGAAGAATGCAGACTCTTGGCTGTAAGCTCGGCAATAAATTCGCTGATCGCCGTTTTTATATGCTGGAAAGTGTCAGACCTGCTGCACGAGTGGCTAGAGGACCGGATACGGAAATTTTCGGACCATTAGAGGAAGCCTTGAAGAAGTTTCTTGAATTGCTGATTTTTCTGGGGAAGGAGTAGGGACCCCTTTCACAGTTGATACGTTCCCAGTTTATTGGAATGTTTCTCATTAAAAGACTTTCGTTTCTCAGAAACTGAGTGAGTGCAATTTACCTCAAAAGTCCCAAATTGATATGATCAGGATTCTTGAAGGGTTACCTAATTATACATCTGCCTGTCTCATCCCTTTTGGTGGTGGCATATCTTTCACCTCCCAAGACTTTGTAATATCATCTAATAGTGGTTCTATGCTGACCAAAATCATCCTTGTGGAAAAGGAGGAAAGTCTCGCAGAATTGGTTTTGGGTAGTCCATATCCAGTAGCGGGCCGCATGGGTTGGATTGTATGCCACCGAGAAAGAAAGTCTGCTACTAACAGCATGTCAATCTGTAAGCCCGTATGGAATAAGGGATCAGCCAGTTTGATGTATTGTAAGCCCCCCAAAATGCTGTGTGTAATCGGATGTGAGGGTAGATTGCCTATCAGATTGGACATGTAAGTTATTATCTTGCCGCTTTGAATAAGATCCCTCAAAACTGTATTTATGTAACGATAAAATACAGCCGGTGAGTTCGTAGTTCCAAAAGTTACATGATGAATTGGAATTTTCTATAAGTGTTACGAACGGCGTATATTTCCCATATAAAGCCTCAATTGATCAACATGGAGTCATTAGAGCATGCGATCATGTGAGAGCTTCAGAGTTTCTACCCTATGACGAAAGATATCCGATCCTCCATTCTTCGAGTCGCATCAATGGATCCCTGGCAATTGCCCATCTCAGCACGAAGGGGTCCGACGAAACGAAAATTGCTGTCCTCCAAACAGAAAATTAACAAATTCGTCCCCTATAAGGCAAATCGAGGAAAGGATATAAAACAAACTGGAGAACTGACGTCTGCTAGGTTCCATCTGCACGACACCGTCTCCTTGGTGCTCGGTGCGGATCCTCTAACAATCGTCTCGGGTTTGATACCCAGCCAATTCGCACAGCCGGTGGCGCAGAACACCATATTCGGGTCCTGCAGTGAGTGACGTACGGCGCAGACACCCAGTATTTTCATATCGAAATTAATTAATTTTGTTTAAAACAACGTCGAAGTACCACCCCACCCATTTGCACCATCTTTACATAGTTGCGTCGGCATCCGGTCGCCCAATCGGATTAGCTGGTGATAACTTCTTTTCCCAACTTAACACATCTAATATGAGGGATCAGCGTGTCCGCTGGTCGGGAGCTCCCGACTTGAACCTCTTACTTGTTTGTCTATTAATATGTCTTACCCACATTCACCATTTTTATACCCTGAACCCATTGAAAATGGGTAAAGGGGGTATAATGTATTTGTGCAAATGTATGTAACAGGCAGACGGAAGCATCTCCGACCCCATAAAGTATATATATTCTTGAACAGCCGAGTCGATCTAGCCATGTCCGTCTGTATGTCCGTCTGTCCGTAGGTATGAACGTAAAGATCTTAGAACCTATAAGAGCGAAAGACTAGAAATTTTAGCTGTAGGTCCTCCTATACCCTGCGCAGATCGAGTTTGTTTCCGATAATCGATGAATTACTCTGTTTCCAAGCAATCGATACAAATCGATATCGAAATCATGTTCTTTGAACAAATTGGGTTTAAATAAGAGCTGGATCACCAAAAGTGATATGTTTATTCTAGAATAGTATATACATATCAAGTATCTTTAATTTGATACCTATTGCCACCTCCCCGCTACTACCACATAGCTACAAATCAAGTTAATAACCCAACTTGTATTGCCTATCAATTTAAACTACAATTTTAATGCAATTAACTTTTTCAGAATAAATAAATATTCTGTGGAACAATATGATATACTGTAGAAAATTTCATTAAGATATCGGTTAAGAAACACGCGCAGTTCCAAGAATTGCTGTACACGCACACATCCAAGCGCGTCTGCTTAGAAGCGGTTAGTTGCGAGTTCGAACCAAGGATCTCAGAACCTATAAGAGCTAGAGACTTAAAATTTTAGCTGTAGGTCCTCCTAGTGCCCACGCAGACCGAGTTTGTTTCCTATATTCGATAACTTAACTCCTTTTCAAGTAATCGATAAAAATATATCGATATCGAAATCCTGTTTTTTGCGCAGTTTAAGTAAATAATTAGAGATAGTCACCAAACTTGATATGTAGATTCTAGGATAGTATTTATACTTGCATTTGATGTTGGAAGAAGAGGGCTTAGGTTATGCCCTAGTCGGGAGCTCCCGACTAGAACCTCTTGATTAGTTTCACTATACCCCTTACATGTATGCTAAATCTGATCCGCAGCGGAGCACTTCATCATATATTTTCACCTGTTTTCCACAAATTTACCAGAATCGCTAAAACAGGTGTTCATTAAGTTCTTATGTATTTTTCGAAAAAAAGAGAAACAAAACTCAAATTAATTTGAGCAAAGATATTTGAATATGAGTTTGGGGCTGATCGGATGGTAAACAAAAAAGTTTCATTCAAATGTATTTCGCGATTTTTTAACACGATCGGATGGAATTTCCCAAAACCCTGCTGATGACAAACATACAGATAAAACTTCCTATAAGACACTAAGGCTGTTCAATTGTTTTTTGCATTCAATTATTCACCATAACAGCTGAGTTGGCACTCCTAAGGTTAAATACCGACCTTCGCGAAGTGTATTTAGGCTAATGCTTCTCTCCTATAAGGGAAACACATCAGAGCCTAATAAATAAATGCTTCAGTGATTTTGCCAATTCCACCTGCCCCTGGGGTAAATTGATCAAAAAAGGTTTTAATAAGGTTTCTTGTTTTCCAACCAATCTTTAGGAAAATTCATTTGAGACGTGCTTAACACTTTTTGTAACCTTCACTCTCCAATGGGATATCAAATGCATTTCCAGGCACACCTATTCGAGAGAATCCATTTTATCCATCTTTTTATATGAAAATCTACATTTTAGGTAGAATTATTTAACTTCGGAACCCGGATTTATTATTTCTTTATAAAATATGTAGTTGTAACTAAAAATGTATATTTTCAGGTTGCGTGGACCGACGTTCGTTTGGACTTTTAATTTAAAGAGCAAAGAACGGGATAGCAAATGGACCTTGGCTGGAGTTTGCTTACTTTTGCAGACATAAAACCTTAAATAACCTTAAAAATTATACATTTTTTTATGCATATTAATAAATTGTTAGTGTTAAAACACAATAAACATGTAATTCCCAGTAAGTAAAATGCGTATATCGTCGTCATATATACCCGTTTGGGGCAGATCGGAGGGTAAACAAAAAAGTTTCATTCAAATGTATTTCGCGACTTTTTAACACTTACGGGTGGAATTTAATTAACATGTAATTCCCAGTAATAAAATGCGTATATCGTCGTGTCATATATACCCGTTTCAATAAAAAAAACAGCATTCTACACTCTGGTTCAAATTACTTTTTGTGTAAAAAGAAGCCCGCAACTATTTCTTAATTATGGTTTCGCAGTATACAATGTAAAGGTGTATTACTTGTAGTGCATTGATCAAATGGTGGGTGGCTGTCTCAAGCGCAAACAGCCTCCATTCATTCGATTTCTCGGGAATTCTGGAGTCTTCCTAAGGATTCAAATGTACAAATGTATTGACCTTGAACAGTCAAAAAGAATGCAGGTCTAATGCTGAGGTCTTTACCTCAGGTCGCTCATTCTCCTCACATTCACACCGTTCGGTCAGAGAATACGATGTCGAGTAGGTACCAAACTGCCTTCCAGCAGGAATGACACTGTCCTGTCCCCTACCATACTGATCCTAATACTCTTTCTATACTCCTACATAGTGCTACCCGCGTTTGTTTCAATTTCAAGACCCGACCAAAATTTGCATATTCTTTCGGGTTTTTACAATCCTTCAATGCCGTTAACTGGGTGCACTCTAAGCATTGGCTGTTCTGACCTTTTAGATATTCTTTCGCGGAGACCGAATCATCTGTTTCGTGCTTAACTCATGAGTCCACCCATTCATCTGTTAGACAGTATCGTTCCACGCACAATCTCGACTAGCATCCCCCGATCCTAGCAGCTATACCTCTTGGGAGTCTTATATTTGTTTCTCTCCCCTTTTTTATTTATTTATTTTTCATGATCGTCTTACTTGACGCTGTGGTGCTATAGTTTACGGATTTTTGCGTTAACTGAATCTACTTTATCTTTTATGTGGTATCCTGTCATTATACCCTTGTGGACAGGATAAGGTATAAAGTGACATATGTACCACACCCACAACATATGCTATAAGTACACACACACTCATGTATCCTAATACAGCATATATAACATATGTCCATAGCACCTAAAGCCAACCCGTTATACATAAGCCTTAGCAACTAAGCGAACCACATATGTAACATGAGACACCCCAATTTGTAAACAATAAACCCAATAGCCTCATAATTATAAATTCTAGGTGACAATAACAATTCTGGCGTGGGACCGATCATAAAAATCGAAAACCATTAGACATAAACATCCGCCACAGTCGTTATTTCCACCAAATGCCCAAATTGCCAACGCAGCTCAAATTCAGGCTCTCATTAAGAGAATGAGAGCATTATTTAAAGAGAGCGAGCTCATGATCTTGAGCCCTCAGCCGAGGTTTGCTTAGCGTTGTCAACATTTTAGAAATTGAGTTTTACTGAGGACGCTCAACCGACAAGTTGCATCGCGCAAAGAACTGTAAATTTCACTAAAGTCGCTCCTGTTGAAATAAAAATGAGTTTTTTTCTAACCATTAAAGGACAATTGTAGTCCCAGGCGTTAAAAGCAAATCGTAGTCGGCGCTGATGATCGATGCGATCGCATAATCATTCGAAAATCGTATCCGCAAAAGGACACACGCGAAACTTGCCGCGAGTGCCTATTGACCGTTCATGGATCATATACATCCCAGGTCAATCAAAAACCCGACATTGTTATTTTAATGCAATCATCTAGTACTCAACTAAATATTAATCCTTTGGACAATCGGAGTTACTAGGTAGTGAATGTTATCCACTACACAACAGTGAGTGTGCCCTTGGTCTTGCACATCCTTTGATCCGTGCAAGTCGCACTCATTGGTAATACGCGCGAAATAACGCCATACCTAAACTAAGAGACTATACCAAGAAAAAACCAGAACAACAAAAAGTGAAAGCGAACATCATGGCACAACCAACAGAGCCAGTATTGCAACTCAGCGAAAAACACCTTTCAAAAGCATTCGGCCAGATAAGGCAAGTGCCAACATTTCATGGAGCTACAGACGAGTTAAGCGCCTTTATAAGACGCATCCACTTCATCATGCAGTTATATCCAACGAGGGATATTCGCCAACACAGCGTTCTGTTCGGAGCCATCGAAATGCAAATAGGAGGAGACGCGCAGAGGGTCACGCAGCTAGCCGCTGCCAACGCCTGGACCGAGCAGAGGTCAGCGCTCCCCTCGGAGTTCAAAACGCTGACGCCATGCGAAGAGCTCTTAAGAAGAATTTGCAATAAATATTCGTAAGTTTGTAGAAGAACTAGAATATAAGTCATTTGTTATATCCAATAAGTTAATACTAGAAGACAATCAGATGTATACCATGTTGTATACTTATTATTATGAGGAAGTTGCCTGATAGGTTATTCATGATATTAGCTCGTCATGATATAACGACAGTTTCAAAATTAAAACAGGTAGCTCAAAGTTTAGTTTAGTTTAGTGTTGTCCAATAGAAATAAAAACCCAAACAATCAAAACAATCCAGCTAATTCCAACAAAAATCGAAGTAACATTGAGTACGGGAAAACTCCAAATCATATTCAATCAACAAAACAACAAAATTATAGTAACACTATACAAAAACTAAAATCCCAAGTTGATTGTAGTCCACAGATAAACATAGGGTTTAGTCAAAATCTAAACAAAGGCAGGGCACAAAACCCTCTTTATTACCAAAATCACCAAAAACATTCATCCGCCCCCAATCCGCCAATAAAAAGGCAACGCGAAAGCGGTAGTGGTCACATAAAAATGGACACGTCCGAAAATTTTCTTCAATCTGCCTCGGATAAATGAATATACATTTACCATGCAAAATAATTCGGAAAGTGAATTGCCAGCGAATGAGTCAAATACTGAGTACCTCGTTCCGCCCCCATCAGATGACGAACATTTTGAGTTCGCCATCAACAACGAACTTTCAGAGTTCAACGAATTCCGCCTAGATCATCTGAACGATGAAGAGAAAGGTAAACTAACAAAATTCTTACATGAATTGGGTGATATTCAATGCCGGGAAGGTGAAAATTTGACCTTCACTAGCACGGTTAAACATGTCATCCAAAGCAAACATGAAGATCCGGTTTATAAAAAACCATACAAATATGCCCAAACATTCGAGCAAGAAGTCGAAAACCAGATCAAAGATATGATCAAACAAGGGATAATTCGCAAGTCGAAATCCCCTTACTGTTACCGGCAAACAAAAATTAAGGATAGTCATTGACTATCGAAACCTTAATGAAATCACAATTGACGACCAATACCCCATACCAGCAATGGATAGTATACTAGACAAACTCGGTAAATGTCAGTGTTTTACTACCATTGACCTCGCTAAGGGCTTTCACCAAATCCAAATGGATGAAAGTTCAATTCATAAGACAGCTTTTTCAACTAAAAATGGACATTACGAGTACACTCGAATGCCGTTTGGTTTGAAAAATGCACCTGCAACGTTCCAACGGTGCATGAACAATCTTCTGGAAGATTTAATCTACACAGATTGTCTTGCCTACATGGACGACATAATTGTATACTCCACTTCATTGGCTATCGGAGCCTTAATGAAGTCACAGTTGATGACAAAGACCATATACCTGCAATCGACAGTATATTAGACAAACTTGGTAAATGTCAGTATATCACTACCATTGACCTCGCTAAGGGCTTTCACCAAATCCAAATGGATGAAAGTTCAATTCATAAGACAGCTTTTTCAACTAAAAATGGACATTACGAGTACACTCGAATGCCGTTTGGTTTGAAAAATGCACCTGCAACGTTCTAACGCTGCATGAACAATCTTCTGGAAGAATTAATCTACACAGATTGTCTTGCCTACATGGACGACATTACTGTATACTCCACTTCGTTGGAGGAAAATATATTGTCATTGAGGATGGTATTAATAAAATTAAGGGAAGCCAATCTAAAACTGCAATTAGATAAATGTGAGTTCATGAAAAAACAAACTGAATTCCTAGGCCACATAAAGCCTAACTCTGCCAAAATTGAGGCAATTCAAAAATTCCCAATACCTAAAGTAACAAAGGGAATCAAATAATTTTTAGGACTATGCGGAATTTACCGAAAGTTCATCCCAAATTTTGCGAAAACAGCAAAACCAATGACAGCAAAACTAAAAAAAGGTGCAGTAATAAACTAATTAAAATTACTTATAATGTCCGATCCGATACTTGTATATCCAAAATATTGCTATAGGGGCAGTATTATCACAAGAGCATAAACCAATCTGCTACGCAAGCAGAACATTAAATGAACACGAAATTAATTATTCGTCAATAGAAAAAGAACTTTTAGCTATTGTCTGGGCCACCAACGAAATTTTAATCATTTCTCATATTCCACGAGAGGTAATCAAAACGTCAATCTTTGAGATATTACCTTATCCAGATAATAATAATAATATAATAACAGAAGTCATCCATGACAAATACTTCATACAAAACAAACAAGCCTACACGGCAAACACAAAAGAATTAATTACAAATAAATGCATAACAGGAATTTTGAATCAAGCCACAACCGAATGTAGCTATACAAAAACAAGAAAAAATTTTGAAATCAATTACATCGAGCCTAATATGCTCATTGATTGGAACCTACCCAAAATTGGATCAATAAAGAAATAATAATAGAAGGTAACAACCTTATAAAAGCGACAAACTGTTCAATCCAACTAGATGAAATAATAATCAGAAGCACACTACTAGATTATACACAAACGATTTATGTAAGCAATAATGTAACCAAATTAGAGCCATTGTCATACATTCAAGCAAATATCTAGTACTCAACTAAGTATTGTTCCTTGGACAATCAGAGTTACTTGGTAGTGAATTTTATTCACTACACAACAGTGAGTGTGCCCTTGGCCTTGCACATCCTTTGATCCCTGCAAGACACACTCATCGGTAACGCGCGAGAAATAACGCCATACCTAAACAAAAAAAAATATACACCAAGAACAATAACAACAACAAAAGTGAAAAGTGAACAACATGGCACAACCAAATGAGCCAGTATTGCAACTAAGCGAGCAACACCTTTCACAAGCACTAGGCCAAATAAGGCAAGTGTCAACATTTCATGGAGCCACTGAGGAGCTAAGCGCCTTTATAAGACGCATCGACTTCATCATGCAGTTATATCCAACGAGGCATATTCGCCGTTCGGAGCCATCAAAATGCGCAGAGGGTCACGCAGCTAGCCGCTGCCAACACCTGGACCGATTTGAAGTCGGTGCTCATCTCAGAGTTCAAAACACAGACGCCATGCGAAGAGCTCTTAAGAAGAATTTACAATACCCCATTCACCGGAAATATTCGTAAGTTTGTAGAAGAACTAGAATATAAGTCTGTAAAAATGCTACTACCAGGTCTAGCGAGTTACAAGATATTTATAATTTCGCTGGGAGAGGGCTGAAGGGGGAAGGGGGTGAGTATCCTGACCAGACCAAGCCTAGCTCTATTCCTGCACGCCTACACTACCGGGCCGTGGCCTCGTACCAACTACACTAGCGGGTCGTGGCCTCACGCCAACTACACTAACGGGCCATGGCCTCGCACCAACTTCTTTAGCGGGCCGTGGCCT
The DNA here is from genome assembly GCA_035045725.1 of Drosophila ezoana. NCBI lineage: Eukaryota > Metazoa > Arthropoda > Insecta > Diptera > Drosophilidae > Drosophila > Drosophila ezoana. The sequence continues at coordinate 148,787 of JAWNOU010000145.1, forward strand.
CGCGCCAACTCCACTACCCAAGCTCTCTATCGTGCCGTGGCCTCGTACCAACTACTCTAGCGGGCCGGAACCTCGCGCCAACTCCACTACCCAAACGCTCTATCGGGCGGTGGCCTCGTACCACTACTCTATCGAAACACCAACCGGTAATGCCCACCCCGGGGCCACAATCTCGTACCACATGCTCCTGATCGAGGTTAGGTCGAACACCGGTTAATTCCGATGTTAAGGTAAGCCAGGTTACCAGAAAACAAAGAATTATCCGGTTTCTTCTCGATAATTATAACACATGTACTTTATTCACTCCACGCTTATTGCTACTTTATAGTACCTCACGAGCTAAACCCTGCCGCACTGTCTTCTGGAGCCCTAGCGCTCCGCTGTACACTCTATGACCTTCCTCGTCTCACAATGCACGTCTACTCACCCTTAGCGTTCGTTCCAAAGTGCCGGCGCGATCGCTGGCAAGCCAAGCGCGTTAGTAACTTCGTCTCGGAGCTTCCGATCTTCGCCGCCGAATTGGAGTTGCGCTCTCGAATGCGGTGTTGAGCAACCGATCAACAACGTACGGTTGCAGCGGCGGCCGGCGGTTAAATTCAAATTCGCTCTTATAACTTTCGTGGCTCCTTGCCTCTTTACTCACTAATATAATTGATGATTATAATTATAATAATGATTATAATAATTAATACACTGCGGCTTATAATATTGTCGGCTCCTTGCCTCTTATATAACTAATACAATTGCTCTTATATAACTAATACCATCAAGACTTATAAACACATTGTTGGGTTGTCCCGCCAGCGGCTCCTCTCCGCGATTTGGCCATGGGAACGATGGCTCCTCGCCAAGAAAACTGTGGGGCGGCGGACCTCAGTAGCCGCCTCACACCTCCTTCCAGCACCGAGTCCAGACTGGTATCCCACCCGTCGATACCGTCGAAAAGGTCCACGATATCATCTCACAATTCGCTCTCCGTGGGAGTCCTTAGAGCCATTGGGGAGGAGTCCCTGGTTGAACTATAAGGCTTGTGCGACGAAGCCGTCACCACCGCGTCCCCTTCCTCGGACCACACTTCACCCCAGCCCTCCTGGCGAGTAACGAAGGAGCCGTCTAGGGACGGCGCCTTGCCTTCTTAACTGAACCAGGCGTCCTCCAACTCCCGCCGGGCGATGGTGTCGGGTCTCTTGGCGCGGGCAATGGGCACGAGCGCAGGCATCTCGTCCTCGTGGTCGAACCACTCATCCTCCGGCCCCTTTCGAAAGATTGCGTCAGACGACTCGGCGCGGGCTGTGGACACGGGCGAGTTCGCCGCGTCCTTGCTACCGAGACGGCGCTCCTCCACGACCATCTGGCAGACCGCAATCGGTATCGGCCAGGGTTCGGGATGCCCTCCTCGAGAAGCGATTTCGCAGCGGCGGTTATCCTTCCAGAGCTGGGAAGGACACGCGCCGCTGCGATCCTCCTGGCTTCTCGGTCTCCGCACGAAACACCTTCGTGGCCGACGAGATCGCTTCCTCGGGACTGGGTCGGCGTTGGCCTCCACTCCGGCGACGCTTGCCCCGGCCGGCTCTCCGTCGGCGATGGCGGCTGCGTCGGCGCTTTCCGCCTTTCGGTAAGTAGCGCAGCGTTATCCGGGGAAACTGGCTGTCCGGATCTACCTCCAGACGGTGGGTGGCGAAGCGGCGACGGAATGCCGGTTCGTCCTCCTCGTCCTCTGTTGACGGGTTCCTTCCCGCTCAGGGTTCTGGACCGCGGCTCGGCGGGTCTGCTTCCCAGCCGTCTGCTCGGACTCCGCTCGGCGCCTCCGCCGGTGGCGACTCCGTGTCTCCGGCCGACGGGGAGATATCTTCTCCTACCGCCTCTACTGCCCCGACCTCCTGCACTGGAGGTGCGTACTTCTCTGCTTCGAGCGGTACGGACTCTTCCTCGTCCATCTCGCCGGTCGGGATCGGGGTTGCAGGCCCTGATGACTGTGTCGAATGGGATGCGAGGGGCGGAGATGGGGGCTCTTCCGCGTACGGTGGCGAGTTTCGTGCGAATGGCGCCTCCACGAACATTGTTGTGACCTCGACTGCCATTAGCAGCATGACCATCCCGTCCAGCCTCTCCATGACGTTGGTCCGCCGGGAGTATAGGGTATGGCGGAACTGGTGAGGCGGCCCTTCTTGTCGTTCTCTTTGGTAGTACTCGCCTCAACGACGGGGGTCGCGCGGGCGGCCTCCGGCTCCCGGCCCGGGGGAAGGCTCGGTGTCTCCGCTGCTGACGTCTTCGTCTGACGAGATGCTGATAATTTCGGGTTCCATCTGTAAATTCAACTTATTGGTTAACTTACTCGTTACTTATTTGTTAATGCCCTATCCTCTCAGTGCGGCTCACATTTTACTAGGCCTATTCTCAATTATGTTATTAGTGTTAGTCTTATCTAAACTTTATTATAATGGTTTCGTTGGGCGACGGGTGTCGCTCTCATCCTTCGCCTACTCGTGGGCATTTACGTGCCCTGGATCTTCGTCTTCTTCGTCGCCCGTCGCCTTTTGGTAGAATGGTTTCAACTGTGAAATGTTGGCCACCCTCTTCTTATGCTCGCCTGATTTCACCAGCCGTACAATATTGGGGGACATGGGTTGGGTGCCAACTTTGCGGCGAAACATTCGGCTGCGTTGGACATCTGGTATTGCCTCAACAGGACCATCGAATCCAGCGAAGGCCGCCACTCTCGTCTTCGCAAGTTGTAATACCGGCCCTGGTCCTTTGATGCGCGCTGGAGGTTGCTGTGGACGATATCAAAAATTTCTTTTAGCCTATGCGCCTTTGTCCTAGGGTCGAGCGCACTAGTTGCGGACCCCGGAGTCCCCTGCGGGTAACCGAGGTTCCCTGCCCTGCATCAGGAAAGCGGGACTAAAGCCCGTTGAATCTGCCACGCTCGTGTTGACCGCCAGCGAGATCTCGGGCAAGAGTTCGTCCCATGAACTCTGGTGGCCCTCAATAAATTGCGCTATCATGGTCTTTACAGTCCTGTTGGTCTTCTCAGTGGGATTGTCTTGCGGACAGTACGGGGCGGTATACTGGATCTCTACACCCAGGGACCCCAAAAACGACTTGAAGCTCCGGCTCGTAAACTGTACCCCGTTGTCGCACACAAACTTTCTAGGTACCCCGAACCTACTTAGAATCCTCTCTCGAAACGCAGTCTGCAGGTGTACTGCTGTGGCTCTTCTGAGAGGGACCAATTCCACCCACTTCGAGAAAGCGTCATGGAACACCAGTAGCATCGTGTTTCCATGTCTCGACTGTGGAAGGGGTCCGACGAAGTCTGCGCAAAGTACCGCCATCGGCTCTGCCACCTGCCTCGTCAGCATGCGACCAGCCGGTTTGAGTTGCTCACTCTTGAATTTTTGACAGTCTTCGCAACATCTCGCGTATCTGGCGGCATCGCGGAACATACCCGGCCAGTAGTACCGCTGGGCTAACCTCGACACCGTTTTCCTGACACCTTGATGTCCGGCCGTGGGAGCATCATGACATTCCCGCAGTACCCTCTGGCGTTGACCACTGCCTACGCATAGCTTCCAGGGGATGTAGTCCTCATCGTCTTTCCGGTGACCCAAATGCCTATATAGCTGTCCGTTTTCCTCGATGTAATCCGGGAACTTGGCTGGCTCTTCGGCGATTCTGGCACGCATACTCGCGACCCATAACGCCCATCGCGCGATTCTTCCGGACGGACTCTCGATCGAGATGAGCCACTTGAGTGCTAGATGGTCAGTAATCATGTCGAACCGGTACCCTTCTAAGTAGCAGCGCAACTTCCGGATCGACCACACTATTGTCAGGCACTCTTTCTCTTTGGCGGAATAGTTCACCTTGGCCTTCAGCAACTTCCAGCTCGCATACGCTATCACTCGCTCTTGGCCATCAATCGTCTGTGTCAGCACTGCGCCGAGGCCATACTCACTCGCGTCAGTCTGCAAGCCAACACAGGGGCAGTCGTCAAGCTATCCTTCAATTGACGCAATGCCTCCTCCTGTTCTTGCTCCCATTCCCATTTCCGCCCCTTCCTTAAGAGCGCTGTGAGTGGCTGTACTTGAGTCGCGAAGCGCCTGTACCATGACGCCATCCCGAGACACTGCCGCAGTTCTTTGCAATTTGTCGGGGCCCTCAGGCTACGTATCGCCTCCACTTTCTCCGGATCAGTACGTATTCCTTTCCCGCAAAGAAGCTGCATTTTTTTCCTATTTAACCTGAGATTGGCCGCCCTTAGCCGGCGGAATACCTCCCTCAAATTCTCTACATGCTGTTCTTTCGTTGCTCCTTTACCACGATGTCGTCTAGGTAGGCGAACGCATGGGGCTCCAATTCCGGTCCTATTACTGTATCCAATACTCGCTGAAAGGTCGCACACGCCGAGTGTAGACCAAATGGCATCGCCCGCCATTGGAAAAGACCTCTTCCAGGGAGTGTGAACGCCGTACACTCCCGACTATCGGCTGCCATCGGTATCTGTCAGAACCCGTGCTTCAAATCCAGAGTGGAGATGAACCGGGCGTGACGCAACCGCTCCAGGATGTGGTTAATACGAGGCACCGAATAAGCGTCCGGAATGGAATGCGCGTTGAGTTGTCGGTAGTCAATACACATATGCCACTCGCCAGTCTTCTTCTTGACTAAAACGATCGGGGCGCTGTGCGGACTACGCGACGGCTCGATGGCATTTGCCCGGATCAGCTCATCCACTTGCTCGTCGATCACCCTCTGCATGGCCGGATTCTTGGGATAGTATCTTTGTTTCAACGGCTTGTCATCCTTCAGCCGGATTCTGTGCTCCGCGATGTGTGAGACTCCCTGTAGCCCCTTGAAGAGAGCCAGCTCTGACTCCAGGAACTCCCTCAGTTCTGGATCCAGATCCGCTGGCCAATCCGCCTCTTCGATGCCGTTCTCGCCCCCTCCTGGCACCACTTCGACTCCAGACAGACCTCTATGACCGCTCGATTCTGGCAGTCGCTCCTGGCCCCCTGTGTCCGTGTGGATTCTGGCCATTGCTCCTACTCCGTCCTTTCCCTGGCACGTTCCCGCCGTTCCGCTTCCGTAGCCAACATAAGTCTGCCTTTGCAGCTCTATGCGCCGCCTCTTATGTTCTTCAGGCTCTCGATTTGAGCCGGACTTTACTTCATTTTTCCTGACCTTTTCCATCGGGTGCCGAGCAGGTGCTCCCCTTCCATTACCTGGGAGGCCTTCCTCCGACTCCCTCTGTCGCCGAGCAGGTGCTCCCTTTTCATGACCTGGGAGGCCTTCCTCCGGCTCCCTCTGTAGCCGAGCAGGTGCTCCCCTTTCATGACTCGGGAGGCCTTTCTCCGACTCTCTCTGTAGCCGAGCAGGTGCTCCCTTTTCATGACCTGGGAGGCCTTTCTCCGACTCCTCGCTCGTTCCTGGCCCCACGCCCGGTGTCGTCACTGCTTCTAGGACCAGTTCTGCCTCGCCGCAGCGTATTTTAGCGCCCATTGCACCCAAGAAATCCATACCCAGGATTACGTGGTCCAACATTGAGGGCATGATGAGCATCGTCATGCTGATCATTTTTTCCCCTAAGCTGACGTCTACTCTCAAAGCTTTTTCCACCTCTAGGGTGGACCCATCCGCCAGGCGGATGCGTGCCTGTATTTCCTCCGCTCTTCCCCGAATCGTCCACTTGCGTACGCAGTCTTCACTCATGAAGCTACGAGTGGCTCCAGTATCGATCGTGGCAGGCATCGTTCGTCCGCCAATCTCTACCGTAGCGACGACCCGGCCACCGTACACCTTCAGCGGGTGTCCTACTACTGCGTTCCGTGTGTATCGGCGCCGACCCGATCCCGGTCCGGGCGACGCCGTTGCCCGTTTCCCGCCTCCGCGCGGCGGCAACACTCCTGACTACTTCGGCACATACAACAAAATAAGACGGGGGCGTTGGGACATTCCCATTCATATCCGTTCCCGGCCTCTTGGGTCATCATGCGATGGGCCACCTCTGCGTGAGTTGCAGCGGGTGGGGCGGAGACCCTGTTGTGCACAACGGTTGTTAAGGATCCGCTGGGAGCAGACCGGAACGGATTGAGATGTCCCCCCCGGGGACTGTGCCGTCCTCGCCCATTCTGCACTATTCGAGCTCGAGACACCCAGGGCTACGGGTTGGCTGCCTGAGTACTCCGCCCTCTGCCTCACGACGGTCTCGTATTCTACGGCCAGTTGAGTTAGCTGGGATAGGGTAGAGAAGTCTTGCCGTCGCACATAAAGCCTGTATTCCGGAGCGGCGTTCTCGTAGATCCGGTGCAGCTCTTGTGCCAGCTCGTATCTAGCGTGATGCATAAGAGCCCTCAGCTCTATTAAATATTCTTTGAACTCTTCGCCTACGCGCTGCCTCCGGGATCGGATCTCGTCCTCAAGCCTCTCGAAGTAACGTGGGGGTATGAAAAACTCCAGGAAACCCCTCCTAAACACGGCCCACGGCACATCCCTTAGCCCACTGCTCAGAAACCAACGAGCAGCCCTATCGCAGAACACTTCGCTCATTGCTCTGGGCATGCGGTCGAGGGCAATATCATAGGTGATGGCGCGCTCCTCGAGGTCCTCTAAGAACCCAAGGGGGTCGGAGCGGCCATCATACCTCATACCCCACTTCCGAACTTGCTCAGGGTCATTGGGAAGTGGCCTCGCCTCCGGGTGATGGTATGGTCTAGTGTGGTAGGGATCACCACCCGACAGTTGCTCCGCGTTCTTCATTCCCCCCGAGAACAGGAACCGCCTCCACGCCCGAGACGGACAAGCTCGGGGTGGGCGCCTGCAAACGCCCGTGCAGTTGGGAGCTCCTGAGGTCAGGCTCCGACTTTTGACGTGGCCGCCGACGTTCTTGACACTTTAACCCCTGTTCGTTTGATTCGTTTGGCGCTTGTTCTGTTCTTATTATTCACTTCGTTCGTTAACGGCCCTTCGACGCCGACGTCGACTGCGCCGCGCGTTTGTGCACCCGTGTGCGAGCGTGATCTCGACGTCGCCCGTCTGGCGCGCGCGCGCTGTACTTTTACGACCGACCGTTATGTTTTCGTCTCCTTGCCTTGCGTGCTAGATTTTTGCAAGCATTTTCGTCGCTAAAATTCTACACGTGTTCATTTTTCTGCCTCTGCCTAACACAGGGTATAAAAATGTTCGCTGGCGTATACTGGACTACTTAATCCCCTAGTTTTATATTTCACACCTATATCATATCCTCATTCTCTTGTTCTCCGCTAGGGTACTTTCCCTTTCGGGTATACCCGACTAAAAATACCCCTTTTAAAAAAAAACTTTTTTTTTTGAAAATACTTTTTTGGCTTTTTTTTGGCTTTAATCCGCTGACCACTCCCCTAAACGCCTCTTGTCCCTGCTGGGCGCCACTTGTAAAGATGCTACTGGCCGGGGTATAACTGTCTTACCAGGTCTAGCGAGTTACAAGATATTTATAATTTCGCTGGGAGAGAGGGCTTAAGGGGGAAGGGGGTGAGTATCCTGACCAGACCAAGCCTAGCTCTATTCCTGCACGCCTACACTACCGGGCCGTGGCCTCGTACCAACTACACTAGCGGGTCGTGGCCTCACGCCAACTACACTAACGGGCCATGGCTTGCACCAACTACTCTAGCTGGCCGTGGCCTCGCGCCAACTCCACTACCCAAGCTCTCTATCGTGCCGTGGCCTCGTACCACTACTCTAGCGGGCCGTGGCCTCGCACCAACTACTCTAGCGGGCCGGAGCCTCGCGCCAACTCCACTACCCAAACGCTCTATCGGGCCGTGGCCTCGTACCACTACTCTATCGAAACACCAACCGGTAATGCCCACCCCGGGGCCACAATCTCGTACCACATGCTCCTGATCGAGGTTAGGTCGAACACCGGTTAATTCCGATGTTAAGGTAAGCCAGGTTACCAGAAAACAAAGAATTATCCGGTTTCTTCTCGATAATTATAACATATGTACTTTATTCACTCCTCGCTTATTGCTACTTTATAGTACCTCACGAGCTAAACCCTGCCGCACTGTCTTCTGGAGCCCTAGCGCTCCGCTGTACACTCTATGACCTTCCTCGTCTCACAATGCACGTCTACTCACCCTTAGCGTTCGTTCCAAAGTGCCGGCGCGATCGCCGGCAAGCCAAGCGCTTTCGTAACTTCGTCTCGGAGCTTCCGATCTTCGCCGCCGAATTGGAGTTGCGCTCTCGAATGCGGTGTTGAGCAACCGATCAACAACGTACGGTTGCAGCGGCGGCCGGCAGTTAAATTCAAATTCGCTCTTATAACTTTCGTGGCTCCTTGCCTCTTTACTCACTAATATAATTGATGATTATAATTATAATAATGATTATAATAATTAATACACTGCGGCTTATAATATTGTCGGCTCCTTGCCTCTTATATAACTAATACAATTGAAATTGTCTCTTATATAACTAATACCATCAAGACTTATAAACACATTGTTGGGTTGTCCCGCCAGCGGCTCCTCTCCGCGATTTGGCCATGGGAACGATGGCTCCTCGCCAAGAAAACTGTGGGGCGGCGGACCTCAGTAGCCGCCTCACACCTCCTTCCAGCACCGAGTCCAGACTGGTATCCCACCCGTCGATACCGTCGAAAAGGTCCACGATATCATCTCACAATTCGCTCTCCGTGGGAGTCCTTAGAGCCATTGGGGAGGAGTCCCTGGTTGAACTATAAGGCTTGTGCGACGAAGCCGTCACCACCGCGTCCCCTTCCTCGGACCACACTTCACCCCAGCCCTCCTGGCGAGTAACGAAGGAGCCGTCTAGGGACGGCGCCTTGCCTTCTTAACCGAACCAGGCGTCCTCCAACTCCCGCCGGGCGATGGTGTCGGGTCTCTCGGCGCGGGCAATGGGCACGAGCGCAGGCATCTCGTCCTCGTGGTCGAACCACTCATCCTCCGGCCCCTTTCGAAAGATTGCGTCAGACGACTCGCCGCGTCCTTGCTACCGAGACGGCGCTCCTCCACGACCATCTGGCAGACCGCAATCGGTATCGGCCAGTGTTCTGGATGCCCTCCTCGAGAAGCGATTTCGCAGCGGAGGTTATCCTTCCAGAGCTGGGAAGGACCCTTCCGGCGCTCGCGGGGCGAACGCGGCACGCGCCGCTGCGATCCTCCTGGCTTCTCGGTCTCCGCACGAAACCCCTTCGTGGCCGACGAGGTCGCTTCCTCGGGACTGGGTCGGCGTTGGCCTCCACTCCGGCGACGCTTGCCCCGGCCGGCTCTCCGTCGGCGATGGCGGCTGCGTCGGCGCTTTCCGCCTGGGCCTTCTTCGGCACCCCCCATCATTCACGCTTTGCTAGGTTAAGACGGGGTTTGTCGGTTCCACGGGTACTTTCGGTAAGTAGCGCAGCGTTATCCGGGGAAACTGGCTGTCCGGATCTACCTCCAGACGGTGGGTGGCGAAGCGGCGACGGAATGCCGGTTCGTCCTCCTCGTCCTCTGTTGACGGGTTCCTTCCCGCTAAGGGTTCTGGACCGCGGCTCGGCGGGTCTGCTTCCCAGCCGTCTGCTCGGACTCCGCTCGGCGCCTCCGCCGGTGGCGACTCCGTGTCTCCGGCCGACGGAGAGATATCTTCTCCTACCGCCTCTACTGCCCCGACCTCCTGCACTGGTGGTGTGTGCTTCTCTGTTTCGAGCGGTACGGAATCTTCCTCGTCCATCTCGCCGGTCGCGGTTGGGGTTGCCGGCCCTGATGACTGTGCCGAGTGGGATGCGAGGGGCGGAGATGGGGGCTCTTCCGCATACGGTGGCGAGTTTCGTGCGAATGGCGCCTCCACGAACATTGTTGTGACCTCGACTGCCATTAGCATGACCATCCCGTCCAGCCTCTCCATGACGTTGGTCCGCCGGGAGTATAGGGTATGGCGGAACTGGTGAGGCGGCCCTTCTTGTCGTTCTCTTTGGTAGTACTCGCCTCCCCGACGGGGGTCGCGCGGGCGGCCTCCGGCTCCCGGCCCGGGGGAAGGCTCGGTGTCTCCGCTGCTGACGTCTTCGTCTGACGAGATGCTGATAATTTCGGGTTCCATCTGTAAATTCAACTTATTGGTTAACTTACTCGTTACTTATTTGTTAATGCCCTATCCTCTCAGTGCGGCTCACATTTTACTAGGCCTATTTTCAATTATGTTATTAGTGTTAGTCTTATCTAAACTTTATTATAATGGTTTCGTTGGGCGACGGGTGTCGCTCTCATCCTTCGCCTACTCGTGGGCATTTACGTGCCCTGGATCTTCGTCTTCTTCGTCGCCCGTCGCCTTTTGGTAGAATGGTTTCAACTGTGAAATGTTGGCCACCCTCTTCTTATGCTCGCCTGATTTCACCAGCCGTACAATATTGGGGGACATGGGTTGGGTGCCAACTTTGCGGCGAAACATTCGGCTGCGTTGGACATCTGGTGTTGCCTCAACAGGACCATCGAATCCAGCGAAGGCCGCCACTCTCGTCTTCGCAAGTTGTAATACCGGCCCTGGTCCTTTGATGCGCGCTGGAGGTTGCTGTGGACGATATCAAAAATTTCTTTTAGCCTATGCGCCTTTGTCCTAGGGTCGAGCGCACTAGTTGCGGACCCCGGAGTCCCCTGCGGGTAACCGAGGTTCCCTGCCCTGCATCAGGAAAGCGGGACTAAAGCCCGTTGAATCTGCCACGCTCGTGTTGACCGCCAGCGAGATCTCGGGCAAGAGTTCGTCCCATGAACTCTGGTGGCCCTCAATAAATTGCGCTATCATGGTCTTTACAGTTCTGTTGGTCTTCTCAGTGGGATTGTCTTGCGGACAGTACGGGGCGGTATACTGGATCTCTACACCCAGGGACCCCAAAAACGACTTGAAGCTCCGGCTCGTAAACTGTACCCCGTTGTCGCACACAAACTTTCTAGGTACCCCGAACCTACTTAGAATCCTCTCTCGAAACGCAGTCTGCAGGTGTACTGCTGTGGCTCTTCTGAGAGGGACCAATTCCACCCACTTCGAGAAAGCGTCATGGAACACCAGTAGCATCGTGTTTCCATGTCTCGACTGTGGAAGGGGTCCGACGAAGTCTGCGCAAAGTACCGCCATCGGCTCTGCCACCTGCCTCGTCAGCATGCGACCAGCCGGTTTGAGTTGCTCACTCTTGAATTTTTGACAGTCTTCGCAACATCTCACGTATCTGGCGGCATCGCGGAACATACCCGGCCAGTAGTACCGCTGGGCTAACCTCGACACCGTTTTCCTGACACCTTGATGTCCGGCCGTGGGAGCATCATGACATTCCCGCAGTACCCTCTGGCGTTGACCACTGCCTACGCATAGCTTCCAGGGGATGTAGTCCTCATCGTCTTTCCGGTGACCCAAATGCCTATATAGCTGTCCGTTTTCTTCGATGTAATCCGGGAACTTGGCTGGCTCTTCGGCGATTCTGGCACGCATACTCGCGACCCATAACGCCCATCGCGCGATTCTTCCGGACGGACTCTCGATCGAGATGAGCCACTTGAGTGCTAGATGGTCAGTAATCATGTCGAACCGGTACCCTTCTAAGTAGCAGCGCAACTTCCGGATCGACCACACTATTGTCAGGCACTCTTTCTCTTTGGCGGAATAGTTCACCTTGGCCTTCAACAACTTCCAGCTCGCATACGCTATCACTCGCTCTTGGCCATCAATCGTCTGTGTCAGCACTGCGCCGAGGCCATACTCACTCGCGTCAGTCTGCAAGACGAACTTGGCGGAAAAGTCGGGGCAAGCCAACACAGGGGCAGTCGTCAAGCTATCCTTCAATTGACGCAATGCCTCCTCCTGTTCTTGCTCCCATTCCCATTTCCGCCCCTTCCTTAAGAGCGCTGTGAGTGGCTGTACTTGAGTCGCGAAGCGCCTGTACCATGACGCCATCCCGAGACACTGCCGCAGTTCTTTGCAATTTGTCGGGGCCCTCAGGCTACGTATCGCCTCCACTTTCTCCGGATCAGTACGTATTCCTTTCCCGAAAAGAAGCTGCATTTTTTCCTATTTAACCTGAGATTGGCCGCCCTTAGCCGGCGGAATACCTCCCTCAAATTCTCTACATGCTGTTCTTTCGTTGCTCCTTTACCACGATGTCGTCTAGGTAGGCGAACGCATGGGGCTCCAATTCCGGTCCTATTACTGTATCCAATACTCGCTGAAAGGTCGCACACGCCGAGTGTAGACCAAATGGCATCGCCCGCCATTGGAAAAGACCTCTTCCAGGGAGTGTGAACGCCGTACACTCCCGACTATCGGCTGCCATCGGTATCTGCCAGTACCCGTGCTTCAAATCCAGAGTCCGGAGATGAACCGGGCGTGACGCAACCGCTCCAGGATGTGGTTAATACGAGGCACCGGATAAGCGTCCGGAATGGAATGCGCGTTGAGTTGTCGGTAGTCAATACACATACGCCACTCGCAAGTCTTCTTCTTGACTAAGACGATCGGGGCGCTGTGCGGACTACGCGACGGCTCGTCGGCATTTGCCCGGATCAGCTCATCCACTTGCTCGTCGATCACCCTCTGCATGGCCGGATTCTTGGGATAGTATCTCTGTTTCAACGGCTTGTCATCCTTCAGCCGGATTCTGTGCTCCGCGATATGTGAGACTTCCTGCAGCCCCTCGAAGAGAGCCAGCTCTGACTCCAGGAACTCCCTCAGTTCTGGATCCAGATCCGCTGGCCACTCCGCCTCTTCGATGCCGTTCTCGCCCCTCCTGGCACCACTTCGACTCCAGACAGAACTCCATGACCGCTCGATTCTGGCAGTTGCTCCTGGCCCCCTGTGTCCGTGTGGATTCTGGCCATTGCTCCTATTCCGTCCTTTCCCTGGCACGTTCCCGCCGTGCCGCTTCCGTAGCCAACATAAGTCTGCCTTTGCAGCTCTACGCGCTGCCTCTTGGGTTCTTCAGGCTCTCGATTTGAGCCGGACTTTACTTCATTTTTCCTGACCTTTTCCATCGGGTGCCGAGCAGGTGCTCCCCTTCCATTACCTGGGAGGCCTTCCTCCGACTCCCTCTGTCGCCGAGCAGGTGCTCCCTTTTCATGACCTGGGAGGCCTTCCTCCGGCTCCCTCTGTAGCCGAGCAGGTGCTCCCCTTTCATGACTCGGGAGGCCTTTCTCCGACTCTCTCTGTAGCCGAGCAGGTGCTCCCTTTTCATGACCTGGGAGGCCTTTCTCCGACTCCTCGCTCGTTCCTGGCCCCACGCCCGGTGTCGTCACTGCTTCTAGGACCAGTTCTGCCTCGCCGCAGCGTATTTTAGCGCCCATTGCACCCAAGAAATCCATACCCAGGATTACGTGGTCCAACATTGAGGGCATGATGAGCATCGTCATGCTGATCATTTTTTCCCCTAAGCTGACGTCTACTCTCAAAGCTTTTTCCACCTCTAGGGTGGACCCATCCGCCAGGCGGATGCGTGCCTGTATTTCCTCCGCTCTTCCCCGAATCGTCCACTTGCGTACGCAGTCTTCACTCATGAAGCTACGAGTGGCTCCAGTATCGATCGTGGCAGGCATCGTTCGTCCGCCAATCTCTACCGTAGCGACGACCCGGCCACCGTACACCTTCAGCGGGTGTCCTACTACTGCGTTCCGTGTGTATCGGCGCCGACCCGATCCCGGTCCGGGCGACGCCGTTGCCCGTTTCCCGCCTCCGCGCGGCGGCAACACTCCTGACTACTTCGGCACATACAACAAAATAAGACGGGGGCGTTGGGACATTCCCATTCATATCCGTTCCCGGCCTCTTGGGTCATCATGCGATGGGCCACCTCTGCGTGAGTTGCAGCGGGTGGGGCGGAGACCCTGTTGTCCACAACGGTTGTTCCGGATCCGCTGGGAGCAGACCGGAACGGATTGAGATGTCCCCCCGGGGACTGTGCCGTCCTCGCCCATTCTGCACTATTCGAGCTCGAGACACCCAGGGCTACGGGTTGGCTGCCTGAGTACTCCGCCCTCTGCCTCACGACGGTCTCGTATTCTACGGCCAGTTGAGTTAGCTGGGATAGGGTAGAGAAGTCTTGCCGTCGCACATAAAGCCTGTATTCCGGAGCGGCGTTCTCGTAGATCCGGTGCAGCTCTTGTGCCAGCTCGTATCTAGCGTGATGCATAAGAGCCCTCAGCTCTATTAAATATTCTTTGAACTCTTCGCCTACGCGCTGCCTCCGGGATCGGATCTCGTCCTCAAGCCTCTCGAAGTAACGTGGGGGTATGAAAAACTCCAGGAAACCCCTCCTAAACACGGCCCACGGCACATCCCTTAGCCCACTGCTCAGAAACCAACGAGCAGCCCTATCGCAGAACACTTCGCTCATTGCTCTGGGCATGCGGTCGAGGGCAATATCATAGGTGATGGCGCGCTCCTCGAGGTCCTCTAAGAACCCAAGGGGGTCGGAGCGGCCATCATACCTCATACCCCACTTCCGAACTTGCTCAGGGTCATTGGGAAGTGGCCTCGCCTCCGGGTGATGGTATGGTCTAGTGTGGTAGGGATCACCACCCGACAGTTGCTCCGCGTTCTTCATTCCCCCCGAGAACAGGAACCGCCTCCACGCCCGAGACGGACAAGCTCGGGGTGGGCGCCTGCAAACGCCCGTGCAGTTGGGAGCTCCTGAGGTCAGGCTCCGACTTTTGACGTGGCCGCCGACGTTCTTGACACTTTAACCCCTGTTCGTTTGATTCGTTTGGCGCTTGTTCTGTTCTTATTATTCACTTCGTTCGTTAACGGCCCTTCGACGCCGACGTCGACTGCGCCGTGCGTTTGTGCACCCGTGTGCGAGCGTGATCTCGACGTCGCCCGTCTGGCGCGCGCGCGCTGTACTTTTACGACCGACCGTTATGTTTTCGTCTCCTTGCCTTGCGTGCTAGATTTTTGCAAGCATTTTCGTCGCTAAAATTCTACACGTGTTCATTTTTCTGCCTCTGCCTAACACAGGGTATAAAAATGTTCGCTGGCGTATACTGGACTACTTAATCCCCTAGTTTTATATTTCACACCTATATCATATCCTCATTCTCTTGTTCTCCGCTAGGGTACTTTCCCTTTCGGGTATACCCGACTAAAAATACCCCTTTTAAAAAAAAATTTTTTTTTTTGAAAATACTTTTTTGGCTTTTTTTTGGCTTTAATCCGCTGACCACTCCCCTAAACGCCTCTTGTCCCTGCTGGGCGCCACTTGTAAAGATGCTACTGGCCGGGGTATAACTGTCTTACCAGGTCTAGCGAGTTACAAGATATTTATAATTTCGCTGGGAGAGAGGGCTTAAGGGGGAAGGGGGTGAGTATCCTGACCAGACCAAGCCTATCTCTATTCCTGCACGCCTACACTACCGGGCCGTGGCCTCGTAGCAACTACACCAGCGGGTCGTGGCCTCACGCCAACTACACTAACGGGCCGTGGCATCGCACCAACTACTCTAGCGGGCCGTGGCCCCGCGCCAACTCCACTAACCAAGCTCTCTATCGGGCCGTGGCCTCGCAACCAACCGGTAATGCCCACCCCGGGGCCACAATCTCGTACCACATGCTCCTGATCGAGGTTAGGTCGAACACCGGTTAATTCCGATGTTAAGGTAAGTCAGGTTACCAGAAAACAAAGAATTATCCGGTTTCTTCTCGATAATTATAACATATGTACTTTATTCACTCCTCGCTTATTGCTACTTTATAGTACCTCACGAGCTAAACCCTGCCGCACTGTTTTCTGGAGCCCTAGCCCTCCGCTAGGGAGCAACCGATCAACAACGCACGGTTGCAGCGGCGGCCGGCAGTTAAATTCAAATTTGCTCTTATAACTTTCGTGGCTCCTTGCCTCTTTACTCACTAATATAATTGATGATTATAATATAATTAATACACTGCGGCTTATAATATTGACGGCTCCTTGCCTCTTATATAACTAATACAATTGCTACTTGTAACATTGGCGGCTTCTTGCCTCTTATTTTTGCTCTGCGCTCTCACAACTTGCATACTCTTGTAGCAATTATGTCGTGCTGTAAGAAACCTTGCACGTTCAAGCAGGCTGATGATTCTGCACAGCCGCAATTTGTTAATTGCTGGCTGTGTGAGAATATGATGCATGCTAAATGTGCAGGTCTTACTGGGCGTGATTGCGACAAGATCGCTTTAGTTGCCAAGAAGGGCTGCGGTGGCTTGCGTTGGATCTGCAGGTGTACTGCTGTGGCTCTTCTGAGAGGGACCAATTCCACCCACTTCGAGAAAGCGTCATGGAACACCAGTAGCATCGTGTTTCCATGTCTCGACTGTGGAAGGGGTCCGACGAAGTCTGCGCAAAGTACCGCCATCGGCTCTGCCACCTGCCTCGTCAGCATGCGACCAGCCGGTTTGAGTTGCTCACTCTTGAATTTTTGACAGTCTTCGCAACATCTCACGTATCTGGCGGCATCGCGGAACATACCCGGCCAGTAGTACCGCTGGGCTAACCTCGACACCGTTTTCCTGACACCTTGATGTCCGGCCGTGGGAGCATCATGACATTCCCGCAGTACCCTCTGGCGTTGACCACTGCCTACGCATAGCTTCCAGGGGAATTAGTCCTCATCGTCTTTCCGGTGACCCAAATGCCTATATAGCTGTCCGTTTTCCTCGATGTAATCCGGGAACTTGGCTGGCTCTTCGGCGATTCTGGCACGCATACTCGCGACCCATAACGCCCATCGCGCGATTCTTCCGGACGGACTCTCGATCGAGATGAGCCACTTGAGTGCTAGATGGTCAGTAATCACGTCGAACCGGTACCCTTCTAAGTAGCAGCGCAACTTCCGGATCGACCACACTATTGTCAGGCACTCTTTCTCAGTGGCGGAATAGTTCACCTAGGCCTTCAGCAACTTCCAGCTCGCATACGCTATCACTCGCTCTTGGCCATCAATCGTCTGTGTCAGCACTGCGCCGAGGCCATACTCACTCGCGTCAGTCTGCAAGACGAACTTGGCGGAAAAGTCGGGGCAAGCCAACACAGGGGCAGTCGTCAAGCTATCCTTCAATTGACGCAATGCCTCCTCCTGTTCTTGCTCCCATTCCCATTTCCGCCCCTTCCTTAAGAGCGCTGTGAGTGGCTGTACTTGAGTCGCGAAGCGCCTGTACCATGACGCCATCCCGAGACACAGCCGCAGTTCTTTGCAATTTGTCGGGGCCCTCAGGCTACGTATCGCCTCCACTTTCTCCGGATCAGTACGTATTCCTTTCCCGCAAAGAAGCTGCATTTTTTCCTATTTAACCTGAGATTGGCCGCCCTTAGCCGGCGGAATACCTCCCTCAAATTCTCTACATGCTGTTCTTTCGTTGCTCCTATTACCACGATGTCGTCTAGGTAGGCGAACGCATGGGGCTCCAATTCCGGTCCTATTACTGTATCCAATACTCGCTGAAAGGTCGCACACGCCGAGTGTAGACCAAATGGCATCACCCGCCATTGGAAAAGACCTCTTCCAGGGAGTGTGAACGCCGTACACTCCCGACTATCGGCTGCCATCGGTATCTGCCAGTACCCGTGCTTCAAATCCAGAGTCCGGAGATGAACCGGGCGTGACGCAACCGCTCCAGGATGTGGTTAATACGAGGCACCGGATAAGCGTCCGGAATGGAATGCGCGTTGAGTTGTCGGTAGTCAATACACATACGCCACTCGCAAGTCTTCTTCTTGACTAAGACGATCGGGGCGCTGTGCGGACTACGCGACGGCTCGTCGGCATTTGCCCGGATCAGCTCATCCACTTGCTCGTCGATCACCCTCTGCATGGCCGGATTCTTGGGATAGTATCTCTGTTTCAACGGCTTGTCATCCTTCAGCCGGATTCTGTGCTCCGCGATGTGTGAGACTTCCTGCAGCCCCTCGAAGAGAGCCAGCTCTGACTCCAGGAACTCCCTCAGTTCTGGATCCAGATCCGCTGGCCACTCCGCCTCTTCGATGCCGTTCTCGCCCCTCTTGGCATCACTTCGACTCCAGACAGAACTCCATGACCGCTCGATTCTGGCAGTTGCTCCTGGCCCCCTGTGACCGTGTGGATTCTGGCCATTGCTCCTATTCCGTCCTTTCCCTGGCACGTTCCCGCCGTGCCGCTTCCGTAGCCAACGTAAGTCTGCCTTTGCAGCTCTACGCGCCGCCTCTTGGGTTCTTCAGGCTCTCGATTTGAGCCGGACTTTACTTCATTTTTCCTGACCTTTTCCATCGGGTGCCGAGCAGGTGCTCCCCTTCCATTACCTGGGAGGCCTTCCTCCGACTCCCTCTGTCGCCGAGCAGGTGCTCCCTTTTCATCACCTGGGAGGCCTTCCTCCGGCTCCCTCTGTAGCCGAGCAGGTGCTCCCCTTTCATGACTCGGGAGGCCTTTCTCCGACTCTCTCTGTAGCCGAGCAGGTGCTCCCTTTTCATGACCTGGGAGGCCTTTCTCCGACTCCTCGCTCGTTCCTGGCCCCACGCCCGGTGTCGTCACTGCTTCTAGGACCAGTTCTGCCTCGCCGCAGCGTATTTTAGCGCGCATTGCACCCAAGAAATCCATACCCAGGATTACGTGGTCCAACATTGAGGGCATGATGAGCATCGTCATGCTGATCATTTTTTCCCCTAAGCTGACGTCTACTCTCAAGGCTTTCTCCACCTCTAGGGTGGACCCATCCGCCAGGCGGATGCGTGCCTGTATTTCCTCCGCTCTTCCCCGAATCGTCCATTTGCGTACGCAGTCTTCACTCATGAAGCTACGAGTGGCTCCAGTATCGATCGTGGCAGGCATCGTTCGTCCGCCAATCTCTACCGTAGCGACGACCCGGCCACCGTCCACCTTCAGCGGGTGTCCTACTACTGCGTTCCGTGTGTATCGGCGCCGACCCGATCCCGGTCCGGGCGACGCCGTTGCCCGTTTCCCGCCTCCGCGCGGCGGCAACACTCCTGACTACTTCGGCACATACAACAAAATAAGACGGGGGCGTTGGGACATTCCCATTCATATCCGTTCCTGGCCTCTTGGCTCATCATGCGATGGGCCACCTCTGCGTGAGTTGCAGCGGGTGGGGCGGAGACCCTGTTGTCCACAACGGTTGTTCCGGATCCGCTGGGAGCAGACCGGAACGGATTGAGATGTCCCCCCGGGGACTGTGCCGTCCTCGCCCATTCTGCACTATTCGAACTCGAGACACCCGGGACACTTTTACACGAGACACTTTTACGACCGACCGTTATGTTTTCGTCTCCTTGCCTTGCGTGCTAGATTTTTGCAAGCATTTTCGTCGCTAAAATTCTACACGTGTTCATTTTTCTGCCTCTGCCTAACACAGGGTATAAAAATGTTCGCTGGCGTATACTGGACTACTTAATCCCCTAGTTTTATAGTTTTATATACCAGGTCCAGCGAGTTACAATATATTTATAATTTCGCTGGGAGAGAGGGCTTAAGGGGGAAGGGGGTGAGTATCCTGACCAGACCAAGCCTTGCTCTATTCGTGCACGCCTACACTACCGGGCCGTGGCCTCGTAGCAACTACACTAGCGGGTCGTGGCCTCACGCCAACTACACTAACGGGCCGTGGCCTCGCACCAACTACTCTAGCGGGCCGTGGCCTCGCGCCAACTCCACTACCCAAGCTCTCTATCGGGCCGTGGCCTCGTACCACTACTCTATCGGGCCGTGGCCTCGCAACCAACCGGTAATGCCCACCCCGGGGCCACAATCTCGTACCACATGCTCCTGATCGAGGTTAGGTCGAACACCGGTTAATTCTGATGTTAAGGTAAGTCAGGTTACCAGAAAACAAAGAATTATCCGGTTTCTTCTCGATAATTATAACATATGTACTTTATTCACTCCTCGCTTATTGCTACTTTATAGTACCTCACGAGCTAGACCCTGCCGCACTGTTTTCTGGAGCCCTAGCGCTCCACTTTACACTCTATGACCTTCCTCGTCTCACAATGCACGACTACTCACCCTTAGCGTTCGTTCCAAAGTGCCGGCGCGATCGCCGGCAAGCCATGCGCTTGCCTCGGCCGCTCAACTTCACCGCGAGCTTTCGTAACTTCGCCTCGGAGCATCCGCTCTTCGCCGCCGAATTGGAGTTGCGCTCTCGAATGCGGTGTTGAGCAACCGATCAACAACGCACGGTTGCAGCGGCGGCCGGCAGTTAAATTCAAATTCGCTCTTGTAACTTTCGTGGCTCCTTGCCTCTTTACTCACTAATATATTTGATGATTATAATATAATTAATACACTGCGGCTTATAATATTGTCGGCTCCTTGCCTCTTATATAACTAATACAATTGCTACTTGTAACATTGGCGGCTTCTTGCCTCTTATTTTTGCTCTGCCCTCTCACAACTTGCATACTAGCAATTATGTCGTGCTGTAAGAAACCTTGCACGTTCAAGCAGGCTAATGATTCTGCACAGCCGCAATTTGTTAATTGCTGGCTGTGTGAGAATATGATGCATGCTAAATGTGCAGGTCTTACTGGGCGTGATAGCGACAAGATCGCTGTAGTTGCCAAGAAGGGCTGCGGTGGCTTGCGTTGGTCGTGCCCAGATTGCATCGAAAAGCAAATTGATTTCTCCAGGATGTATAATTCTGTGAGAAATCAATTTTTAAAATTGAATAATGTGGCTAAGCAGCTGTCGAGTAATTTTGACTCGAATTTTGAGTTGCTTGCCAATTATAAATTCGAGTCCCCAACCAATCGCCGGTTGGAGCCTCAACTTTTGCAATTGCCCTCTACGTCTGTTCAGACACCTACGCCTTTCTTGTCCCTACCTAGCAACTTGGATTTATCTCCAATGTTGTCTTTATCGCCTTCTCCAAGCGACTGCCCAATTACCCCCATTTCATCCCCTATAGTAGTTCCAGTAGAGCCCGTACCTGATACTGTCCCAGTTATCCAAACTGCCTCAGCCCGGTCAGCTCCTGGCCGCAAAGGTAGACCTACGCTTAATCTTGCCCAGATTGTTAAACACAATCATGGTGCCTCTTTAGCTCCTCCAACTCCTGTATTACCTGCAGCCCCATCAGCACCTACTTTAACGGTTGTTGCCCCTCGTAGGCAAGTTTTTGTGTCTCGACTTTCATCGGACACCACATCTGAGTCATTGGCAGCCTATATTGCTAGCAAATCTTCTGCTAGCGTGTCAATAACCAAATTTAATTTCTCCACCCCTCGTGAAATATCATCATTCAAAATAAATGTTTCACATGATATGTTCCCAATCATTTGTGATCCCAAATTTTGGCCTCCACACATGATTGTTCACGAGCTCAAGCCAAAAAAGCGTAACCAGCCTGTCATCCTTCCAGTCCCTTCAAAACAGCGTACCATTTCTGCCCCAAAAAACTTACTTCATCTTCTGACCAAATCTGTATTCATTATCAGAATGTCAGAGGTCTTATTTCAAAGCTTAAAAATCTTTTCATGGCCAGTACTTCCTTCGACTCGGATATAATAGCTTTTTCAGAAACACGGTTAAATTAAACCATATCCGATTTTGAGGTATTTTCGAATAGTTTTATTTTTTAGTGGTAGGGTGTTAATTGCCGTTAAAGCCACTCTCCAGTCAGAACATTTCTGTTTTAGTACGCCTACTGACGCTGAGATTGTCTCAGTTAAGGTGTCTTTTCCTACACGGAATATCTATATTACATGCTCTTATGTCACTCCTTCTTCTGATATTCAAGTTTATATGAAACATATTACTTGTATTAAAGAAGTTTCTTCACACGTGCGTGATAATGACCTATTTATGGTGTTGGGTGATTTTAATTTGCCGAACATCTCTTGGTCATTATTCACTGCCGAAAATTATCTAGTGCCCTCAGCACAGCATGATTTTATAGACTGCATGCTTGATCTTTCGTTGTTTCAAATCAATTTAATTTCTAATCATTTGAATAGAACACTTGACCTTGTATTTGTTAACGACTACCTTATTTCGAATGTGTCTAGGTCCCCTCCCGTATCTCTTCCTGGGGATGTGTATCATCCTACTTTAGAGATTACAATGTTCAATTGTAATCGTCTTTTTTCGTGCTCATCAGCCAATAAGCCCCGCCGCTGCTTTCGCAAAGGAAATTATTCATTACTGAATCAGCTTATTTATGCAACCGATTGGTCTTTCTTATATGACTCGGTTGATATGAATACTGCTATAACTTTTTTTATAGCACCCTAAACTCCCTCTTAGATATGAGTATTCCCAAGTCAATTCATTCGACTACTTCTTCAAAACCACCCTGGTTTACTCCCAGATTGTCACATCTTAAAAACTTAAAATCTAAATATTTTAAAAAGTTTAAAAAGTCTGGTTCGTGTACAGACTTGGCTTAATATTCCATAGCCAAGTCGAACTTCTTTCTTCTGAATTCTCAATGCTATGAGAATTATCTAACTCGTTGTAAAAGGCAATTTGCCCAAAATCCGAGACAGTTTTACAATTTTGTAAACTTGAAGCGTAAATCTTCAAGTTTGCCAACTTCTTTTTCTTTCGGAATGGATAAAGCTAGTAATGACTCTGATTCTGCTAACCTCTTTGCTAACTTTTTCCAATCAACTTACTCCTCAGTCTGTCCTAAAAATAATTCTTACCCTTATACTATTTCTTCCTCTAGTTCTATACCTCCTCCTATTATTTCACACTCCTCTCTCCGTTTAGCTATAAACTCTTTAAAATCTTCTTACTCTCCTGGGCCTGACAATATTCCTAATTGTCTACTCAAGGAGTGTAGTTCTTCCCTTCTTTATCCATTGCAAAAGCTTTTTAATCTGTCTCTTGAATCTTCTTCCTCTCCACAAGAAAGGTGGAAAGTCTGATAAACAAAATTACAGGGGCATTGCAAAACTGTCCGCTATTCCAAAATTATTTGAAAAAATAATCACTTCCAATTTGCAGCATTTCTGCAAATCAGTCGTTTCCCCTGTTCAACCTGGATTCGTAAAGAATCGGTCAACTACGACCAATCTGCTGCAAACTGATGTCATTTATACTGACTTCAGTGCACCATGACATTTTACTTTTTAAACTTGACCAAATAGGTTTCCCTCCGTTTGACTCTGTGCACCATGACATTTTACTTTTTAAACTTGACCAAATAGGTTTCCCTCCGTCTCTTTTGCTTTGGATTAATTCTTATTTAAAAGGTAGGACCCAAAGAGTAATGCTGAGGCTGACTACCTCTAAACAAGTTAACGTTACTTCTGGTGTTCCACAAGGTAGTCATCTTGGACCTTTACTCTTTATTCTTTTTATAAATGATCTCCCCTCTGTTATATTACATGCCCGTGTACTCATGTATGCGGATGATCTGAAACTTATTCTATCATACACTAATCCCCTACATCATTCTCGTCTACAAGACGATTTGAACGCTATGCAACTTTGGTGTTCGGCCAATCAATTGCATCTGAATTGTTCAAAGTGTATGTTTATGACATTTAATCGTATCACACCTTATCTTGTCAGTTATACAATCGACAATACCCCTTTGCAACGTATACTAACAGTTAAGGAACTAGGCGTTCTTCACATAGATACCATCGTTAATGAGGCAAAAGGTGTACTTGGATTCATTAAACGATGGTCTAAAGAGTTTAACGATCCTTTTATAACGAAACTTCTGTACATCTCTCTTGTTCGCCCTATCCTTGAATACTGCTCTTGCATCTGGTCTCCGCAGTATAACAATAGCCAGGATCGTATTGAATCTGTTCAGAAGCAATTTCTGCATTTTGCCTTACGAGGTTTAAATTGGGACCCTAATCTTCGGTTGCCATCCTACTCCAGCAGGCTGCTTCTTCTTAACCTTCCGTCGTTAACCAACCGTAGGACAATTCTCGGTGTTGTTCTTCTACATAAGTTGATTATTAACGATATAGATTCTTCTTTTCTGCTAGGGCGTCTTCAATTCTCTGTTCCGTCCAGACCAACCAGAAATTACCTACTTTTCTGTCCTATCTACTTAACACTCTATATATCTAGCTTACATTTCTTTACTTTATTAACAATCTTCCTACTTTCTTTTTTCCTATTTATTGTATTTTATTAATTAATATAGCAAACTAAGATTATTTTTAATTTTACTTAAGAATACTTTTTTCCTACTTACACCCTTCTGCTTAGATGTAGGCTCTAATAGAGTCACTGACAAATTTAGCTGTAAAAAGGGGCACAGCTGGCCGGACTGGCAACTAAAACACCTCCATCGGTCGGTGATGCTATTTAGAGAACTGTGTTATCTAACCAGGCTTTTAGCATATAATTGCTTTATCTATTTTATGTATAATCTACGGAATAATGGGGAAGACACTCGTTTTGTCGACCATAAATAAATAAATAAATAAATAAAAAAAATATAACTAAATATAACCCACATTGTTGGGTTGTCCCGCCAGCGGCTCTTCGCCGTAATTTGGCCATGGGAACGATGGCTCCTCGCCAAGAAAACTGTAGGGCGGCGGACCTCAGTAGCCGCCTCACAAGTCATTTGTTATATCCAATAAGTTAATACTATAAGACAATCAGATGTATACCATGTTGTATACAAATGCATTAAAGAACACAGTTAAAGACGTTATTATGAGGAAGTTGCCCGATAGGTTATTCATAACATTAGCTCGTCATAATATAACGACAGTTTCAAAATTAAAACAGGTAGCTCAAAGTTTAGTTTAGTTTAGTGTTGTCCGATAGAAATAAAAACCCAAACAATCAAAACAATCCAGCTAAGTCCAGCAAAAATCGAAGTAACATTAAGTACGGGAAAACTCCAAATCATAATCAATCAACAAAACAACAAAATTATAGTAACACTATACAACAAGTAAAAGGTTCTAGTCGGGAGCTCCCGACTAGGGGATACCCTGAACCCTCATATTCCAACACCAAATGCAGCGCGCGCTTGTAGATAGAGAGTAGCGGGGAGGTGGCGATAGGTATAAAATGAAAGATAATCGATATATATATACTTTTCTAGAAGCTACATGTCAAGTTTGGTGACTCTAGCTCTTAATATTTACCAAAATTGCTTAAAAAACAGGATTTCGATATACATTTTTATCGATTACTTGGAAACGGGGCAAATTATCGATTATCGGAAACAAACTCGATCTGCGTAGGAACTAGGAGCACCTACATCTAAAATTTCAAGTCTCTAGCTCTTATAGGTTCTGAGATCCTTGCGTTCATACATACGGACGGACGGACGGACGGACGGACGGACAGACAGACGGCTAGATGGCTAGATCGACTCGGCTATTAATGCAGATAAAGAATATATATACTTTATGGGGTCGGAGATGCTTCCTTCTGCCTGTTACATACATTTGGATTTTGCACAAAAACATAATACCCCTTTTACCCATTTTTAATGGGTTCAGGGTATAAAAACTAAAATCCCAAGTTGATTGTAGTCCACAGATAAACTTAGAGTTTAGTCGAAATCTAAACAAAGGCAGGGCACAAAACCCCCTTAATTACCAAAATCACCAAAAACATTCATTCGCCCCCAATCCGCCAATAAAAAGGATACGCGAAAGCGGTAGTGGTCACATGAAAATGGACACGTCCGAAAATTTTCTTCAGACTGCCTCGGATAAATTTACCATGCAAAACAATTCGGAAAGTGAATTGCCAGCGAATGAGTCAAATACTGAGTATCTCGTTCCGCCCCCATCAGATGACGAAAAGTTTGTGTTCGCGATCAACAACGAACTCTCAGAGTTCAACGAATTCCGCCTAGATCATCTGAACATGAAGAGAAAGGCAAATCAACAAGAATCCTACATGAATTGACCTTCACTAGCACGGTTAATCATGTCATCCAAACCAAACATGAAGATCCGGTTTATAAAAAACCATACAAATATGCGCAAACATTCGAGCAAGAAGTCGAAAACCAGATCAAAGATATGATCAAACAAACAAAGATACAATCAAACAATTCGCAAGTCGAAATCCCCTTACTGTTCGCCAATTTGGATCATACGCAAAAAGAGGGATGCAACCGGCAAACAAAAATTTAGGATAGTCATTGTCTATCGAAACCTTAATGAAATCACAATTGACGACCAATACCCCATACCAGCAATGGATAGTATACTAGACTAATCTACACAGATTGTCTTGCCTACATGGACGACATAATTGTATACTCCACTTCATTGGAGGAAAATATATTGTCATTGAGGATTAATTCATAAAATTAAGGGAAGCCAATCTAAAACAAAACTGAATTCCTAGGCCACATAATAACAACTAAAGGTATAAAGCCTAACCCTTCCAAAATTGAGGCAGTTCAAAAATTCCCAATACCTAAAACAACGAAAGGAATGAAATCATTTTTAGGACTGTGGATTTTACCGAAAGTTCATCACAAATTTTGCGAAAACAGCAAAACCAATGACAGCAAAACTAAAAAAAGGTGCAGTCATAAACATAAAAGATAAATTATACACGGAATCATTTGAGGACGTTAAGCCGTCAAGTTGCATCGTGCACATATTGTAAATTCCAATAAGTCGCCTGTTGAAATAAAGTTATATATTTTTTCTAACAACGCGTATTGGCTTATGTAATTTTATATATAATTATGTTTTACACGAATAGTTACTTTAAAAAAATATATTTCATTTCTTTATTTTCACTATTGGCTACTACTTATAACGAGTACATTCAGATTTGACTAACGAATATGAACTAATTTATCTATCTGTTGCGGTCGCTTAGCAAACTTCGCTTTGAGAGAGCTTGAGTCAAAATTGAGTGAGCGTCAGCAAATATGCGTGGGATAGTACTCTGATGGGAACATTGACAGTGGTGTGATATTTAGGGTGAATTGTTTATGTCTACCAAAGGGGACAGTTTGATCTTGACCAATGTATCCACGTATGCTTGTATGCTAAGTTATGTTAAAGGGTGGGTGCGACTATGGATATGTCACTCCCCCAACCATTAGAAAAGTGCCTGTCCTCAGGTGTTTAAGTTTGGGTATAGTGTAATATTTTCTTCTTTTTTTATTGGTGTATCTTCTACTATTTCAGGTGTTTGTTCTACTTTTGGTTTTTTATATTTTATTATTAATTTCTTAGGTATGCTTTTGAACTTATATGTTAAATATAGTGTTAAACTTATTAATATGATTACAAATATGGTTATTGTAATTATCTGGAATACATTATTAAATTTTGTGTGTTCAATTATAATTTGTTTCGTTTGTACAAGCGAAATTGGTTCTAATTTTATAACATCATTGCTTACATAAATGTTTTGAGTATAATCTAACATGTTGTTTGAAATTGAAATTTCATTAATTTGCTGTGAACAATTAAAGATTTTTATTAAATTGTTTCCTTCTATTGATATTTCGTTATTTATACAATTGTGGTTTAATATAGTTTTTGGTAAATTCCAAGTTAAAATTATATTTGGTTCTACATAGTTAATTTGAAAATTTTTAAAAGTTTTGGTATAACTTCATTCTGATGTAATTTGGTTTAAAATTCCTGTCATACATTCATTATTAATTAATTTTTTTGTTTCTTTGCTATAAACTTTTTTGTCTTGTGTAAAATATTTTTAAAGAGCTATTTCTTTCAAAATGTTATTATTTTCATCTGGGTATGGAATTATTTCAAATACCGGATTTTTTATCATTTCTCGAAAAATATAGGATATTATCAGTATTTCGTTTGTATCTGATTTAAGCCAAGTAGAAGTTTTTACATTTAACAATTTCTCAGAGTTGACATGCAACAAATAGTCATGTTTTAATAATTTCGGGTTAAAAATACCTAATCTTGTGAGCTGCAATCCCATCTCTATATCTTCTATATATTCTGTAAAGTGTTGTAAGTTAAATATAAGCATATTTAATTTCTTTCCTTTTTCTGTCTCTTGATTTAGTTCGTTCATGATTTCTATTCCATTGTTTATAACTTCTTTTATGTGATTTAATTCATTAACCTGAACGGTGTTTTCTGCTAAGCTGCTTATTTTTTGTTCAATTTCTGTTTTGTCTTCTTGGTCTAATGTTCCAAATAAGTATTTGTATGCTGTTCCTACTATGTTTATGAAACCTCTTTTGCTGCGTTTGGCTATTTTTAAGCCGTTTATTTCTCTGCTTAACTTTTCTACTAGGTATTCGATTTGTAGTAGGTTATTAAATTCTTTAGATTGTTCGGTTAAATTGTTAATAGTTTCTTCGGTTTTTGTTATGTTAACCGTTAAACAATGGTATTCGTAATTTGTTGGAAAGTCTATGGCTCCTGTTTTAAATATGAGATAACCGTTATGGGCTTTAATAGGGTTAATTTCAATGCTTTGTGCATTTATATGGTTTATAGTTATTGATAGTAATATTATAATAATTAGTTTAAGCTGGTGCTTGTATGTTCTGGTCGCTGTCTGTTGTTGACCTGTAATTGTCATATTTACTTTGATTATTTTTTTTTTTTTTTGAATTTGGTTTTGTAGTGTACTATCTTCCTGCCTCTGTTTGTTTCCTCTAAATGTTTATCATCGATTTGTCTTAGTTCTCCTGTTTTCTTGAACGGGGTTGTTGTCTTTGATTTAACTAATGGCGAGTGCTTGTATCTAGTGTCAATTTCATAATTTGTTCGTTTTTTGTTGAGGTTATTTATTAGTTTTTCTTTATTAGATTGAGTGTCATACTCTGGTGTACCTGCGTATATGAATATGTCCGCTGGTATTCTGTTAGTCGTTTTGTGTTTCGTCTTATGATTGTATGTGTAAAGTATAGTTTCAAATTTTGTAAGTTTATTTTCGACGTCTGAGTCGCTGTTAATGATTCTTAATTTTTCGTTAACTGTCTTATGAAAGCGTTCTACGTCGGATATGCCATTTTTACTGGTGGTTATATTAATATTTACTGCTTCTGATTTTAGCCATAATTGTAAAGCTGTGCACATAAAAGCTGAGTCCTTGTCTGCTTTTATTTCGATAGGCTTACCCATTTGGTTGAATACTTGTATTATAGCTCGTTTGGTTTCTAACCAGTCTCTACTTTTTATTTCTATTAATGATTCAAATTTTGAATAGATATCAATGCAAGATACATTTTTCTTTTTTTTTTTTTTTTATTTTTATCGGATAGGAGCGGTTTCCGGAGTTCAAATCTCGCATTCGTTTATTAGATTTTGAATTAAATTTTGATAATCTGGAAAATAATGGGTTTCTTTGAACCAATTGATAGTTTTTTCAATTCCTGGATGTAATAATTCTTTGTGTTTTTATACCCTGAACCCATTGAAAATGGGTAAAAAGGGTATATTGTATTTGTGCAAAATGTAAATGTATGTAACAGGCAGAAGGAAGCATCTCCGACCCCATAAAGTGTATATATTCTTGATCAGCATCAATAGCCGAGTCGATCTAGCCATGTCCGTCCGTCCGTCCGTCCGTCCGTATGTATGAACGCAAGGATCTGAGAACCTAGAGGAGCTAGAGACTTGAAATTTTAGCTGTAGGTCCTCCTGGTGCCCGCGCAGATCGAGTTTGCTTCCGATAAACGATAACTTTCTCTTTTTCCAAGTAATCGATAAAAATGTATATCGAAATCCCGTTTCTTAAGCAATTTTGGTAAATAATAAGAGCTAGAGCCAACAAACATGACATGTAGCTTCTAGAATAGTATATATATATCGAGTATCTTTCACGTTATACCTATCGGTATTCAGGGTTCAGGGTATCCCCTAGTCGGGAGCTCCCGACTCGAACCTCTAACTTGTTTTAATATTAGTTCCTTGAATTCTGCAAATGTTTGAAGATCTATTAATTTTTTACTAGTTTTCATTGCCTTTGTCAAATTATTCGGACTTATTATTTCTAAGTAGGCTTCTTGAAAAATTGGAAAGTCTGCTTCATTGTGGAAGTATAGCACACTTTTCTTTGTGCATAAATATTCTTTTATTAATTCATTGGCATGTGCGTTAGTCATGTCTTTGTATGCAATTTTTATGTTGGTTTTGTGAAAGTAATTTGTAAGTTTTGTTTCGTTCTCGGTTCCTTTTTCAAATTCTATTTGTCTATTATAATAATTAAGAGGTCTTTCTGTGATTTGCAAATGGTTACTGTTGTCTTCCTGAGCACTATGTATAGTTGCTCTTGTGCTAATGGTATCTTCACCTAAAAAGTTTTCGTTTAATTGAATTCTTGACAGAGCATCTGCCACATAATTTTCTTTTCCTGGGACATATTTAATTTGGAAATCAAACTCATTTAACTTGATTTTCCATCGTTGTAATTTCATGTTAGGTTCTTTCAAATTATTTAACCAGACGAGTGGTCTGTGATCACTAAGGATTTGAAATTGACGACCAAAAAGATAGGACCTAAAGTATTTAGTGGCCCAAACAATTGCTAATAGTTCTTTTTCAATCGTTGAATAATTAATCTCATGCTCGTTGAGATTTCTGCTTGCATAACATATAGGCTTATGCTCTTGCGAAAGGACGGCCCCTATTGCCATATTACTCGCGTCTGTGGTTAAAGAAAATGGTTTTTCGAAATTAGGGTATATTGGCGAAATTTGGTATAAATTTCCTATAGAAACCACATAATCCTAAAAATGATTTAATTTCTTTTGGGGTTTTTGGAATTGGGAATTTGACAATTGCTTGTATTTTGTTGGGATTTGGTTTTATACCCTCAGTTGTGATGATGTGACCGAGAAATACAGTTTCTTTTCTCAAGAACTCGCATTTATCCAACTGTAGTTTTAAGTTAGCTTCTCTAAGCTTCTTAAATACTTTTTGTAGCGACAAAATGTGTTTCTCCAATGAAGTGGAAAAAATTATAATATCGTCTAAGTAGTCCAGACAATCCTTAAAAATTAAATCTTCTAAGAGATTGTTCATACAACTTTGGAACGTTGCAGGTGCATTCTTAAGACCAAATGGCATGCGAGTGTACTCGTAATGGCCATGTTTAGTCGAAAATGCGGTCTGGGTATTGAACCAGGATCCATTTGAATTTGGTGGAAGCCCTTGGCTAGATCAATGGTTGTGAAATATTGACATTTTCCAAGTTTGTCTAATATTTCATCCATGATTGGGATAGGGTATTTATCATTAATAGTTAGTTCATTGAGATTGCGGTAATCTATGACTAACCGGAACTTTTGCTTTCCAGATGCATCGTTTTTCTTTGGAACGATTTTTACTGGTGAGCAGTAAGGGGATTTGGATTTACGTATGATATTTTGTTTTATCATATCGCTTATTTGTTTATTTACTTCCTCATCGTATATTTGAGGATATTTATATGGACGCTTGTAAATTGGGTCCTCATGCTTTATTAGAATTTTGTGTTTAATTGTACTAGTGAAAGTCAAATTGTCACCTTCATGGTACTGGATATCACGAAATTCATGTTAAACATTTTTAATTTTTTCCTTTTCTTCTGAGTTTAGGTGCTCTAGCCTATACTCATTATTTTCTGTTAATTCGTTATTAATAGCGAAGTTAAATGGTCTATCCTCTGTTGAGGGTGGATCAAGGCACTCTTGTGCGGTCATGTCCTCTTCGACCTCTTCGTCATTATATCTAAAACAAAAGTTCCATTCTCCTAAGGTTACGGATCCTTGTGCATAGTCTATTTTTGCTTGACATGCTTCAAGGTATTCTCTCCCAATCAGAACATCATAATGCTCTGAGAAGTCGTGAATATAGAATTTTTGTTTACTCGGACAAATTTTACTTGCTCCTAATTCTATGCTTTGTTTTAATTCAATAACACCATTTATGGTGTGAACCTTTAGTGTTTCGTTGTATATTGGAAAATTTAAGCGGTTTGTTTTCATAAGGTTTATGGTTGAACCTGTGTCTATGACACATTTTAAAACTTCGTCATTCATAATTAATTTTATGAATGGATTTCTTCTGTTTGTTCCGAGGCTTGCTGATGAAAATTTTCAGATGTGTCCATTTTCATCTGCCCACTGTTACTGTCTTTTTGACGTTTAGTCGGAGGGTTTGGAGCATTCAAGCGTGAATGGGACTGATTTTGATAGTTTAGGGGTTTTGGGTTCTACCTTGACTTAATTTCTGTTGGATCTCGTGGTGAGCCTTTTGATTGTCTTCGGATTAGTGTGTTGTTTGTTTTGTACATGATAACTCTGATTCGTGTTGGAATAGCCACTTGAACTGGTGGCTGTGTTAGTGTTCTGCTGATAATTTCCCATGTTTCTACGATTGTTATTTTGATTTCCCTGAACGTTATTAGTTTTAGGTCTATCATTTACGCTATTTTCGTATAATCCTTCTCTTTGTGCTACTTGTTTAAGTTTTTGTGTCGACGTAATGTCGTATCTAGCTAACATCATGAAAAGCCTATCTGGTAATTTTTTTGTAATTACATCTTTAATTGTGTTATTCATGGCATTTGTATAAAGTGTTGTGTTGCCAGGTATATTTTCTAAAGCTTACTTTTTAATACGATATAAGATTTATTTTCGAGATCCTCGATGAACTTAAGGACGTTTCCCTGGAAATTCGTGTTGTATAGACGTCGAAGGAGCTCTTCAAATGGTGTTTGCACTTTATATTCTTCGATCAGTGCATTTCTCAACTCCTGCCAAGTGTTGGCCGCTGTCCTTTGTGAAACTCTCTGAGCATCTCCAGCAACTTGTAATTCGATGGCTCCATATAAGATGCTGTGTTGTCTGACATCTCGGGTTGGATACAGATGTAGGATGTAATCGATCCTTTTGATAAAAGCGTTGAGATTTTCTGTTGATCCGTCAAAACTAGGCACCTGTCTCAGTTGTGAGAGGGCCTGGTTGAGGTGTTGTTCTGATAATTCCATAGTCATGGTTTTGTTGTAATTCACGTTTTGGTGGTTGATTAAAAAATGTTTTTTTTTTTGAGTTAATGGTACTCGAACTTTTTTATTGGTTCTTTGATTTTGCACTTTTATTTCTTTGCACTTGGTTTTTGTACTTTGTACATTTAATTTAGTTTTAGTTTGTGCTTTTTTTTGTTTATTGTTTTATACCCTGAACCCATTAAAAATGGGTAAAAGGGGTATTATGTTTTTGTGCAAAATCCAAATGTATGTAACAGGCAGAAGGAAGCATCTCCGACCCCATAAAGTTTTTTCTGATCAGCATCAATAGCCGAGTCGATCTAGCCATGTCCGTCTGTCTGTCCGTCCGTCCGTCCGTCCGTCCGTCCGTCCGTCCGTTGTATGAACGCAAGGATCTCAGAACCTATAAGAGCTAGAGACTTGAAATTTTAGATGTAGATGCTCCTAGCTCCTACGCAGATCGAGTTTGTTTCCGATAATCGATAACTTGCCCCGTTTCCAAGTAATCGATAAAAATGTATATCGATATCCTGTTTTTTAAGCAATTTTGGTAAATAATAAGAGCTAGAGTTACCAAACTTGACATGTTGCTTCTAGAAAAGTATATATATATCGATTATCTTTCATTTTATACCTATCGCCACCTCCCCGCTACTCTATATCTATAAGCGCGCGCTGCATTTGGTGTTGGAGTATGAGGGTTCAGGGTATCCCCTAGTCGGGAGCTCCCGACTAGAACCTCTTACTTGTTTTTTTTGTGTATGTGTCTAATTGAAAAGACCCAGTAATAACGTATTGCAGGGATCGAAAGATATGCAAAGCCAGTCGTTATTAACTGTTGTAGCTTTATTGCCCGAAGGGTCAATGTTAATAAACTACGAGTGGCCCGAAGGTTCTTATGCGGATACGTATTCGAGAAATCGTTAACTACACACCGACAACAAATTCGGTCGCGATTGTGCTTTAGATCTAGGAATTAATTATCCTTTAGCGATCTTTACTTTTTCCCGACGTATCCTACCGGCTGCGCCAATTAAGTTTTACACGAATAGTTACTTTAAAAAAATATATTTCACTTCTTTATTTTCACTATTGGCTACTACTTATAACGAGTACATTCAGATTTGACTCCCGAATATGAACTAATTTATCTATCTGTTGCGGTCGCTTAGCAAACTTCGCTTTGAGAGAGCTTGAGTCAAAATTGAGTGAAGTTTGAGCTGCGTCAGCAATTATGCGTGGGATAGTATTCTGATGGGAACATTGACAGTGGCGTGATATTTAGGGTGAGATGTTTATGTCTACCAAAGGGGACAGTTTGATCTTGACCAATGTCGATGTTATCACCAGGCTTTTTGTTTACAATATTAGACATGTTTATACTTATGCTTATACGTATGCTTGTGTGCTAAGTTATATTAAAGGGTGGGTGCGACTATGGATATGTCACTATATATTTTAGAACAGCTGTAATATTATATATGTGATTGTGTGTGCGCATACGTATATATGCGATTATATTTATGCTATGCGTAGTTTTGGTAAATAATTAGAGATAGTCACCAAAACTGACATGTAGATTCTAGGATAGTATTTATATTTGCATTTGATGTTGGAAGAAGAGGGCTTAGGGTGTGCCCTAGTCGGGAGCTCCCGACTAGAACCTCTTGTTTAGTTTCACTATACCCCTTACATATATGCTAAATCTGATCCGCAGCGGAACACTTCATCATATCTTTTCACCTGTTTTCCA
The DNA here is from genome assembly GCA_035045725.1 of Drosophila ezoana. Lineage (NCBI taxonomy): Eukaryota > Metazoa > Arthropoda > Insecta > Diptera > Drosophilidae > Drosophila > Drosophila ezoana. The sequence continues at coordinate 183,389 of JAWNOU010000145.1, forward strand.
CAAATTTACCAGAATCGCTAAAACACGTGTTCATTAAGTTCTTATGTGTAGAGCTTTGAAAATAAGCTTTAAGCAAATCGGACTAAGCTTAAAACTTCGCCAAACAAATTTTAGTATCGCACTTCCCCCGAAAGAGTTTAGATTTTGCGATAAATGTGAAATACGTCTCAAATGATTTTTCATATAGATCCTTGGATGTAAATTTGAGAGCGAAACGTCACCCACCAAATGCTTAACCCCCATTTCCACCAACGAGGAATGCATTTTTCGAAAAAAAGTGAAACAAACCTCAAATTAATTTGAGCAAATATAGTTGAATATGAGTTTGGGGCTGATCGGAGGGTAAACAAAAAAGTTTCATTCAAATGTATTTCGCGATTTTTTAACACTTGCTGGTGGAATTTCCCAAAACCCTGCTGACGATAAAACTTCCTATAAGACACCCAGGTTGTTCAATTGTTTTTGGCATTCAATTATTCACCATAACAGCGGAGTTGGCACTCCTAAGGTTAAATACCGACCTTCGCGAAGTGTATTTAGGCTAATCCTTCTCTCCTATAAGGGAAACACATTAGATCTTAATAAATACATGCTTTAGTGATTTTGCCAATTCCACCTGCCCCTGGGGTAAATTGATCAAAGAAGGTTATAAGGTTTCTTGTTTTTCAACTAATCTTTAGGAAAATACATATGAGGCATGTTTAACACCTTTTGTAACCTTCACTTTCCAATGGGATATCAAATGCATTTCCAGGCACACCTATTTTAGAGAATCCTTGTGGAAGTAAGACGGAAAAGGGGAAAAACCTATTATTTTAATTATAAAACAGGTTGGATCCGATCAACAAAGTATTTTTTCCATCTTTTTATATGTATATCTACATTTTACGTAGAATTATTTAACTTCGGAGCCCGGATTTATTATTTCTTTATAAAATATGTAGTTGTTACTAAAAATGTATATTTTCAGGTTGCGTGGACCGACGTTCGTTTGGACTTTTAATTTAAAGAGCAAAGAACGGGATAGCAAATGGACCTTGGCTGGAGTTTGCTTACTTTTGCAGACATAAAACCTTTAATAACCTTGTGAATCATACATTTTTTTATGCATACTAATAAATTGATTGTTTTGTCTGTTAGTGTTAAAACACAATAAACATGTAATTCCCAGTAATAAAATGCGTATATCGTCGTGTCATATATACCCGTTTCAATAAAAAAAACATAGCACTCTACACTCTGGTTCAAATTACTTTTTGTGTAACAAGAAGACCGCAACTATTTCTTAATTATGGTTTCGCAGTATACAATGTAAAGGTGTATTACTTGTAGTGCGTTGGTCAAATGGTGGGTGGCTATGTCTCAAGACCAGACAGCCTCCATTCAAAAAGAATGCAGGACTAATGCTGAGGTCTTTACCTCAGGTCGCATTCCTCACATTTACACCGTTCGGCCGGAGAATACGATGTCGAGTAGGTACCAAACTGCCTTTCAGCAGCAATGACACTGTCCTGTCCCCTATTTTACTGATCTTAATACTGAAGACCCGACCAAAATTTGCATATTCTTTCGGGCTTATAAAATCCTTCAAAGTCGTTAACTGGATGCACTCTAAGCATTGGCTGTTCTGACCTTTTGGATATTCTTTCGCGGAGTCCGAATCATCTGTTTCGTGCTTAACTCTTGAGTCCACCCATTCTTCTTTTAGACAGTATTGTTCCACGCACAATCTCGACTAGCATCCCCCGATTCTAGCAGCTATAGCTCTTGGGAGTCTTAAATTTGCCAATAAATAATGTTTTGAAACACAGAAGCACGGCAGTGCTGATTTACTTGGTTCATGAGAATGACTTTTAATAAAGTTAAGGGAATGTGCGTAGCCTATGGATACATGTACGTACTTTTGCTGTCATTGGTTAACAGCTACAAAGAGAGAGAGAGAGAGAGAGAGCAGGTGTACTCATATATATGGGCGCTCACTGTCGGAGCGGGTAGGTTATCCGTTGCAAGAGGTTATCCGTTGGTCAACGGTCTCACGCTGTCTTGGCCTGCCAAAGCGGCATCATGTTACTTAAGTGCCTGTATATATATGTGAATGTGTGTGCGCATACATAAATATACGATTATATTTATGCTATGCGCTTGAGTCTTTTATATTTGTTTATACTTGCAACAAAGTGTTACAAGTTGAGTTATGTATTATATATATGAACACACTACACAGCATCAACAGTTGGGATAACCACGTACATCTGTTTCTATGCGAGACTAGCTCCCAATTTTAATCGTATTGAAACTTTGAAGGTATTAGTGATACTATGCTAATTATCTGCTAAAAGGAAATGCCTACAAAAGTTAATAAATCTCTTTTCGTGTATATATAAGTTTTCCACTGACTTGGTATTTGCTGACCCAGCGTTCTGGGGAAGCCAATGACCAGAGTCATGATCGCGGCGGATATGTCGCAACTATGTTGCCAGCCGCGACGGTCATCCGACACCACACACGAGGCTCTAACGCTGTACTTCTGAGGGCAGCGACGGCGACTCTGAGACACCGACGGCGGCTCCGCGGCAGCGACGGCGACGCAGGCTAGCTTTGCTTATTATAACTAAAATTGTATTCCATTAGTTTTGGATACGAATAAAGCAGAGCGTACCGCTCCCTTTTGATAAACCGTCGTGCTTAGATAACTCAACTGCATTTGTAAATGCAAATAACAAAGACATACAAAACTGCATTTATAAATGCACTAATTGGCTCCCAGCGTATAAAAATAAACTGAAAATAAACATATTGGATATAGTTTAAAGCCGATACGCTATTTCGCTGCTTGAGACATATCATATAACAGAGTTTTTGGAAAGAAAACATAATAAATAACGCTTTTATAAAACAACACTATTTTCGTTAAACCTAATTCGCCACAAAAGAAAACAAAAGGAAACCTATTCTGAGAATCTTTATTATACAACAGTTCGAAAAATTTTAAATCACTCTGTGTGACCAACGGGCTTGCTTAGAATTTTGTTTAGGTGCGAAATAAGTGACTGTGCCTCGGACGTACACCATCAGGGACACTACGACAGCGCCGATAGTGTTTTTGCTCGTTAAATAGGAGGATTTGATACATTACAGATATCAATGTGTGCTGTTCCAACTAAGCAAACACAGATTTAGCCATGGATCCTAAGCAGTTGCGCATGATAATTGCGCTTGCAGCACAAGCGCAGGAATCCGCGAATAGGGAAGCTAGGCAAAGGCAGGAGCTTGAACACCAAATTTCACAGGTGTCAAGTAGGTTAAGAAACACACAACTTTCGGTACCGGAGATGAAAGTCTACAAAGAGGCCGACATCATGGACGGAGGAGTTGAATGCAACGAGCCCCTTGACGCAGTAAAGTGCCTTGCTGATTTCCACGGAACGTACCGTGGAGGCAGAAAAAACGACGGAAGCTCCCGTCACTACCAAGCCATCTCAATAATAAGATTCAGTTCTCGGTTCGTTTAACACACCGTTAAACTTCGAGGCCGTCTTTGCAAGGTTGGACTTCACGTATAGCGACGAGCGGCCCATCCATGTGATCGAGCAGGAAATGGGCACGCTTAGACAGGGCGAGGTTGAAAAAAAAAACTCACTTTACTCACAAACAAGGCCCATATGACTTATGATATGACTCTGGCAACGGTCATTTGAGAGAAATTCGGGGCTAACGCGCTCCGCGTATTCGACTCTGGGCTTAAGCGCAGTTTAACCGACGTGCTGTTTGCAGCTCACCCTTCGGATTTGCCGACGGCGCTAGCTCTAGCCCAGTAAGGCTAGGCTAATCACGAGAGATACGCTTTCGCGGCAAGCTTTGCTAGGAGCCAAGAAGAGGGGCTAGGCTAGGCTAGGGGCCAAGAGTAGAGAAGTCATCCTGAGCAGCGACCACAAGGGCGCCAGCAACATCAACATCAGGGAAAAAACAATTCCCTCTGTGAAGGGCAGGAGTCCTCAAAGAGGGCATACTAAAATATGGTGCGACTTCGGAGCGTTGCAGTACTACAAATGTACGAACGTAAATCACACGAAGAACAAAGAAATCGAGGCACCACCTGCGGTGAAGGCAGATTTCCTGCGAGTGCTTCACCGAAACAAAAATGATTTTGCGGACTCTAACGAGCCGTTGGCTTATGACATGGCTGTTGTCCGTACCCCTATCCGAGGGGTGTGGAGGTTTTGTCATTTCAGAGGTTAACGAACTACTCAGAAATGGCATAATCATTTTGGGTGGTTAGACTTTAGGAAGCTTAACATTAAGACTGTCGCCGACTAATACCCAATGCCAAGTATCACGACGCTCAACCTGAAATCAGGCTATCACCAGTTTACTCTGACAGAGCACGATCGTGAGAAGACGGCTTTTTCGATTAACGGTAGGAAGAATGCAAAGAGCATTTTTCAAAGAACCATAGATGACGTTCTTCGCGAGCAGATTGGAATGCCATGCTATGTTTACGTCGATAACGTCATCGTATTTATCGGAAAACGAGTCGGACCATGTGAGGCATGTCGACTGGGTTTGAAAATGCCTTTTAGACGCAAACATGTGCGTGGCGCACGAGAAGTCACAATTTTTTAAAGAAAACGTCGAGTATCTCGGCTTTATAGTGACGAAGTCAGATCCGGTAAAAGTAAAAGCTATCCGGCAATATGCGAACCGACTACAGTATTCGGTGTAAGATCTTTTTTGGGTTTGGTAAGCTATTACCGCTGCTTTGCGTCCATAGCAAAACCGATCTCCGACATCCTGAAAGAAGAAAACGGGTCCATTAGCAAGTACAAGTGTCGAAAGATACCAATACAGTTCAACGAGGCTCAGCGCAATGCGTTCTAAAAACTCAGCAACATTTTAGCGAAGACGTTATACTAATGTAGCCGGACTACAAAAACCCTTTGATTTGACTACAGACGCCTCGGCCTAGGGCAGGAGCAGTTCTGACTATAACGATAACGATGACTTCCTGGTCTTTAAAAGATAGTGAAGCCAACTACGCTACTAACGAGCAAGAATTGCTCTCCGTCTGGGCATTGGGCAAACTGCACAACTTTCTGTACGGGGTTAGGGATATAAACATTTTCACTGACCACCAGCCTCTCACGTTCTCGGTATTCGAGTGCAATCCCAATGCAAAAATAAAACACTGGAAAGCGCGCATTAATGATAAGGGGGTCCAAGATTTTCTATAAGCCTTGTAAAAAAAATCATGTAGCTGACGCGCTGTCGCGATTAAACGTTAACGCCCTGCAGGGCAACCGCGACGAGCCAGAGTCTGACGTTCGCTACAATTCACAGTAAATTGCCCCTGTCTTACACGATCGATTCGACGGAGGAGCCTCTAAACTGCTTCCGGAACCAGATTGTATTAGAAGAGGCTCGCTTTCCAATTAAAAGGAATTTTAAACTTTTCGGCGAAAAAACTTGCCATATAATAAATTTCACCGATAGGGACGTCCTTATCGAGACAATAAAGACCGTCAGCTTTGGCCAGTTTCCAACACGAGCTGGTACGGGCCTTCCCAACTACGAAGTTCTGATATTGCAAAAACTTCCTAGCCGATGTGTTCGACGTCGGTGATAGAAGAAAAATCGTCACCAAAGAACACAATCGTGAATGACAAAATTAGCTAACGAGGTTTACTTGAATTGTAAAATTTGTACAAAAACAAAATACGACAGACGCCAGTCCCCTCGCAAACGGGAGAAATGTTGCATATCGACATTTTCTCCACGGGCAAAAGATTTTTCTTGACTTGCATAGACAAATTCTCAAAGTTCGCGGTTGGCCAGCCTATCGCATCTCGAACGATAGAAGACTCGCGACCGCCTCTACTGGTTTTAATGAATATTTTCCCGTTGGCAAAGCAAGTATATTGTCCATTAAGTCTCTCCTATTGAATAATTACGGCGTAGTAAACGCGCCTCCCCTTCATAGCACGTCTAATGGCAGGTAAAACGCTTTCACAGCACCCTTCTGGAAATAGCCAGGTGTTTAAAGCTTCAAAGGGATATAGTCGACACAGTCGACCTTATCCTGCAGGCCACCATCACTATCACTATCGGCTCAATCCACTCAGTAATTGAGAAGAGGCCTAAAGATATCATGCTTAACTCCTCACCGGAAGGTACCCGCGAGGTTAGGGGTAAGATAGAAGGGGCCCAACTTCAGCAGAACGCCAGGGCTAACCAAAGTCGTCAGAACATTGTAAAGACAAACCGCAGATTAGGCAACAAGCTATCGCCCTTGTGTGTCGAAAAAAAAGTTGAAGCGGTCTTGGGGACAACGAGGGTGGTCCACAAGGTCAACCTACGTTGACGTTTAAAAGAAAGAAAAAACATTTTACCTTTTTATAAGTATACTAGCGGGTATAGCCCGGCCTTGCCCGTAAAACGTATAAAAGAAATGTTCTCAAAAAAATGTCAAAATGATTTTGAAACTGATCGGACTCTCATACAAACGTTTTCCAGCAATTTACCACTGTTGCTGTTGGCCACTGTTGGAATTTCTCAAATCGTTGAAACAAGTACAGCTTTGAAAATAATTTTGAAGCAAATCGGAAAAAAATTAAAACGTCACCAAAAAAATCTTTGAATTGCACTCTTTACCGAGGAAAATGCCTTTTCTTATGGATCCTTGGAAATGAATTTAAGCGCAAAACGACATTCCCACCAAGGAGGGATGGATTTTCCAAAAAGTGCGAAACACCTCAAATGAATTTGAGCAAAGATCTTCGAAAATGAGCTTGGAGCCGATCCGATGGTTAACAAAAAAGTTTCATACCAACGTTTTTCGCTAATTAACCACTGTTGTGGGTGGAATTTCCCAAATCGCTGAAAATAAGTTTGAATCAAATCGGACACCACTTAAAACTTCGTCCAAAAAATCTTTGAATCGCATTTCTATCGAAGTATAGATTTTGGGGAATATGTGAAACACGTATAAAATAATTTTTCATATAGATCCTTGAAAATAAATTTAAGTGCGAAACGTCATCCACCAAATCTTTGACCCCCATTTCTACCAAGGAGGAGTACATTTTTGGAAAAGTGTGAAACACCTCTCAAATGAACTTGAACAAACAACTTTGAAATTGAGTTTGAGGCCAATCGAATGGTAAACAAAAAAGTGTCATACAAACGTTTTTCGTGATTTTTTATACTTGCGGGTGGAATTTCCCAAAACCCCGTCTTAACGCGATGCACCTTCATTACATTAGGTAACTACAGTGAACATTTCAGCTTCCTAGCTTTAACGGTTTGGACTGTGCGTTGATCACCAATCAGTCAGTCAGTCAGTCAATCTGGACAATCAGTTTTACATATAAAGATTATTATTATTATTGTCCAAATATAAAGTTTTTGTGCAGAAAGAAGCATATTTGATCTCATAAGGTACAGTACATTTTCTATAAGAGAGAACAAATTCAATCTTTGCTATTCCTTTTTGTTTTCGGCTTCAGCGTATGAACTAAGCTACTGCACTCTTCTAACTCATTGCTCTTTTTCCTAAGCACTGCTATGCCTGTGATTCGCATGTTTTCTCGTTCATGACTCGCTTTTAACATGCAAGCACCCCGGCATATTTTTATAATTTTTCTTTTTTTGGGCCAACAAAATACCCTTTCTCAAAGATTGTATTTTTACTATTGACCAGTGCTGTTATCGGCTAATTGTTGTTGGGATGTGTGCTCACATATTTTGCTACAAGGGAAGTATATGGATTTACGAAAATTGCAATATTTTGTTCCGCAAATTTTAGTCATTTTGTTAGGGCAGTGCTAACCCGCAGAGCAATCGCGCCGGCCCAAGAGCGCATATTATAAGAGAGTGCATAAAAAGAGCAAGTGAACAACGAAAATGTCGTATGTCGTATATCTCAAGGGATCACGCGCTATCACGGTAAAGTTAGGTTAAACTTAGTAACTCTCTCAAGCGGTCGAGCTTTAGGTCTTGTTAATAAAGCAGCTCATATTCGACATTGATTTGATCAAAGTTTTCGCAATAGCTCCGTGTTCATTTCCTATGCGAATTTCTCTACCCATCTTGTTTTTTTTCATGAATACTGTTAATTATTTGTGTAACGCATAGAAGGACTATGTACTCCTCATATATATGTAAAGTCCTGTTATGATCGGATTACTATATAATATGGCTGCCATAGAGACGATCGTTCAAAAGTTAAGATGTTGTATGAAACAAAATTTTGTTTATTAAGATAATTTGACCAAACTAGGCATTTGTTAGTTTTATTATGTATCATTTATATGCAAAATCCTATTAAGCTCGGAATACTATATCATATTGCTGCCATAGGAACGATCGGTCGAAAGTTAAGATGCATGAACAAAAATTTTGTTTATCAAGATATCTTGACCAAACTCGGCATTCATTAGTTTTACTGTGCTCCTCATATATATGCCAAATACTATAAAGATCGAACAGCAATATCATATAGCTGCCAAGGAACGACCGGTCGAAAGTTAAGTTATTGTATACAAAAAATTTATTTTATCAAGATTTCTTGACCAAACTCGGCATTTATTAGTTTTATTATGCTCCTCATATATATGCAAAATCCTATTAAGATCGGACCGAAGCGAAACCGAACGATTGGTCAAAAAGTGAGGTGTATGAAAAAAAAATTGTTGTTTGTTTAGATATTTTAACTAATCTCGGCATTAATTAGTTTTATTATTCTCCGCATGCATATGCAAAATTATATTAAGATGTTATATTAAGAAGTTGTTGTATGAAAAAAATTTTGTTTATCAGGATATCTTGACAAAACTCGGCATTTATTAGTTTTGCTCCTCACATACACGCAAAATTCTATTAAGATCGGACCACTATATCATATAGCTGCCATAGAGACGATCGTTCAAAAGTTAAGATGTTGTATGAAACAAAATTTTGTTTATTAAGATAATTTGACCAAACTAGGCATTTGTTAGTTTATATGCAAAATCCTATTCAGATCGGACCACTATATCATATAGCTGCCATAGGATCGATCAATCGAAAATTAAGTTGTTGTAAGAAAAAAATTTGTGATTATCTTGACCAAACTGGGCAATTATTAGTTTAACTGTGCTCCTCATATATATGCAAAATACCATTAAGATCGGACAACAATATCATATAGCTGCCAAGAAACGAATGTTCGAAAATTAGGTTGTTGTCCAGATATCTTGACCAACCACGACATTTATTTGTATTACTATGCGCCTCATATACATGCAAAATCCTATTAAGATCGGACCACTATACGATATAGCTGCCATAGGTACGATCGGTCGAAAGTTAAGTTGTTCGAAAAAAAATTTTGTTTATTTAGATATCTTGACCAAAATCGGCCTCTATTACTTTTACTATGCTCCTCATATATATGCAAAATCCTACTAAGATCGGACAACAATATCATAAAGCTGCCAAGGAACGATTGGTCGAAAATGAAGTTGTTGTCAAAATATTTATTTATTTATTAATGGTCGACAAAACATTGTCTTCCTAATCATTCAATACAATTTACATATATAATAAAATGTAATGCTGATAGCCTAGTTAGAGTACACAATTCTCTAAAAGCATCACCAACCGATGGAGCTGTTTTATTTGCCAGTCCGTCCAGCTGTGCCCCTATTCACAGCTAATTTTGTCAGTGACGCTATTAGTAGTTGTAGTAGAGAATATAGTGTTCTTTACTTCAAATTAAAAATAAGAAAATACCATAAATTGGGTAAAAGAAAGAGTGAAATTATTAAAAAAGTAAAGTGATAAGTGATAAAGTGATACATAGCACGAAAAAAGAATTGTACATAGCGTAGTCTGTTGTGCATGTAGATAGGAATAAGGGGCGATAATTTCTAGTTGGTCTGAACGGAACAGAGAATTGAAGACGCCCTAACAGAAAAGGAGAATCTAAATCGCCGACAATCAACTTATGTAGGAAGACAATACCGAGAATTGTCCTACGATTGGTTAACGACGGAAGATTAAGAAGAAGCAGCCTGCTAGAGTAGTATGGCAACCGAAGATTAGGGTCCCAAATTAAACCTAGTAAGGCAAAAGCAGAAATTGCTTCTGAACAAATTCAATACGATCCTGGCTATTGTTATACTGCGGAGACCAGATGCAAGAGCAGTATTCAAGGATAGGGCGAACAAGAGTGATGTAAAGAAGTTTCGTTATAAAAGGATCGTTAAACTCTTAAGAGATGCACTAGATAATTTTCGGGAATGAATAATGACCAAGAGATGTTCGGCAAATTAAAATCACCCAACACCATAAATAGGTCATTATTACGCACGTGTGGAGAAACTTCTTTAATACAAGTAATATGTTTCATATAAACTTGAATATCATAAGAAGGAGGAACATAAGAGCGTGTAATATAGATATTCCGTGAAGGAAAAGACACCTTAACTGAGACAATCTCAGTGTCAGTAGGCGTACTAAAACAAAAAAGTTCTGACTGGAGAGTGGCTTTAGAAGAGCTGGCCAAAAAAAGATTTTTAAGCTTGGAAATAAGACCTCTGACATTCTTATAATGAATACAGATTTGGTTAGGAGACGAAATTGGTTTTTTGGGGCAGAAAAAGGACCCTGCATTGAAGGGACTGGAATGGTGACAGGATGATTTCGCTTTTTTGGCTTGAACTCGTGAACAATAATGTGTGGCGGCCTAAACTAGGGATCACAAATGATTGAGAACATATCATGTGAAACATTTATTTTGAAAGATGAAATTTCACGAGGAGTTGAGAAATTAAATTAGCAGAAGATTTGCTAGCAATATAGGCTCAGGAGTGGTGACAGACGACAGTCGGGACACAAAAACTTGCCTACGACGGGCGCTGCAGGTAATACAGGATTTGGTGGGGCTAAAGAGGTCCCATGATTGTTTTTAACAATCTGGGCTAGATTGTGCGCAGGTCTACCTTTGCGACCAGGAGCTGACGGGGTTGAGGCAGTATGGCTAACTGGGACAGGATCAGGTACGGGCTCTACTGGGACTAATACAGGGGATGAAACAGGGGTAATTAGGCAGTCGCTCGGGGAAAGCAATAGTGACAACATTGGAGATAAATCCAAGTTGCTAGGCAGGGACAAAAGAGGCTTAGGTGTCTGGGCAGACGGATTGGGTAACTGCAAAAATTGAGGCTCCAACCGGCGATTGGTTGGAGACTCGAATTTGAATTTGCCAAGCAACTCAAAACTCGAGTCAAAACTACTCGAGAGCTGCTTAGCCACGTTATTCAGTTTTAAGAATTGATTTCTCACAGAATCTCGATGCATTCTGGGCACGACCAAGCCACCGCAGCCTTTCTTGGCCATTGCAGCGATCTTGTCGATGCATCGTTTTCACACATCCAGCAATTAACAAATTGCTGCAGTACAGAATCATTAGCCAGCTTGAACGTGCAAGGTTCCTTACAGCACGACATGATTACTAAAAGCGTATGCAAGTTGCGAGAGTGCAGAGCAAAACGAACAAGTCAGAGGTTCTAGTCGGGAGCTCCCGACTAGGGGATACCCTGAACCCTCATATTCGATTATAGATAGAGAGCAGCGGGGAGGTGGCGATAGGTATAAAATGAAAGATAATCGATATATATATAGTTTTTTAGAAGCTACATGTCAAGTTTGGTAAATCTAGCTATATCGATATACATTTTTATCGATTACTTGGAAACGGGGCAAGTTATCGATTATCGGAAACAAACTCGATCTGCGTAGGAACTAGGAGCACCTACATCTAAAATTTCAAGTCCCTAGCTCTTATAGGTTCTGAGATCCTTGCGTTCATACATACGGACGGACGGACGGACGGACGGACGGACGGACGGACGGACAGACAGACGGACGGACGGACGGACAGACAGACGGACATGGCTAGATCGACTCGGCTATTAATGCTGATCAAGAATATATATACTTTATGGGGTCGGAGATGCTTCCTTCTGCCTGTTACATACATTTGGATTTTGCACAAAAACATAATACCCCTTTTACCCATTTTTAATGGGTTCAGGGTATAAAAAGGTGCACAAAATAGAGCAAGTAAACGCTCAAAAATAACTATTAGTACACAAATTGTTTGGAGCGAAAAGCAACAGCAAAAATTTGCGAGAGCGCGATGCACAAGCTGAAATATGCAGCAGCGAACACACGCACATACAAGTATATGCACAGGGGAGCACCAGAAAGAAATCAAAACAGGCAATAACAACAATACGGAACTGCAATAATTAATAGACTTACGCTGCACAATTTATAAAAGCTTTTTAAATAAAGCACACAAAATTCAAAATTAAGATATAAAAAGCAGGATTAAAACGCAAATATATATAAAAATCTTGGAGCACAAGCAAACACGTCAATCACTCTCAACTGAGAAATTTCTCGATATTTTGAACAAATAGGGCATTTATTAGCATTACTATGCGCCCCATATAAATGCGAATTACGCTTCAGATCGGACCACAATATCATATAGCTGCCAAGGAACAATTGTTGTCAAGATATCTTGACCAAACTCGGCATTTATTGGTATTACTATGCGCCTCATATATATGCAAAACCCTATTAAGATCGGACCACTATACCATATAGCTGCCACAGGAACGATCGGTCGAAAATTGAGTTGTTTTGTTTAACAAGATATCTTGCCCAAACTCGGCGGTTAGTTTTTTTATACTCCTCATATATATGCAAAGTCCTATTAAGATCGGACCACTATACCATAAAGCTGCCATAGGAACGATCGGTCGAAAGTTAAGTTAATGTATACAACAAATTTATTTTATGAAGATATCTTGACCAAACTCGGCATTTATTAGTTTTAATATGCTCCTCATATATATGCAAAATCATAGTGAGATCGGATCACTATATCATATTGCTGCTATAAGATCAACCGGTCGAAAATTAAGTTGTAAGAAAAAGAGTTTTGTTTATCAAGATATCTTGACCAAACTCGGCATTTATGAGTTTTACTATACGCCTATGCCGACCACTATAGTATCATATTGCTCCCATAGGAACGGTCGGTCGAAAGTTAAGATGATGACCAGATATTATGTTTATAGAGATATCTTGACCAAACTCGGCAGTTAGTTTAAATACTCAACATATATGCAAATTACTATTAATTCGGACCACAATATCATATAGCTGCCAAGGAGTGTGTTCGCAGCAGAACGCCCTCTGAATAATATTATATCTGAATTACAATATATCTTTACTTCTCAAATCACGATATTAAAGTCACATACTATTATTTTTAAACCACCATAAAATACCATTGTAAATTGCTCATCACTAATCTATCGATAGTTATTGTTGAAAGTTCGAGATGTAAATCACGCATTACAAGCAGTCTAAAGGCTCCTTTGATTTTTATTAAAATTTATAAAACATAAAAGGGGCCGAAGTGGGGTGCAAACTAGCATCTCCTCAAATCATTGGTGACCCCGACGTGATTTTCTTTCTTGCTTCTCGTCTTGCCGCAAATCTTACTTTCGTTGTTCATCGCTCTTTTGCTGCTGCAGCATAGGCACTTAACTCAAGTACAGACATATGTACATATGTATGTACATATTTCGCACACCGGCTCGAGTGCGCGCTTCTCTCTAACGATCTTATCGCGTTATTTAGCAGATCGGCTATTATAACCAAGCTGTTTTGTGCCAAGCACAACCGTTTGCTTAGAAAAGAAGCCGTCGAGCAGATACCTACATACTTACATACATACATATGAATGTGAATGCAAGTGCCGCTACAATTGATCTCGATACATACACATACACAAGCCGATGCACACATAAAACGGTAATCGCATTCTCGCACTGCTCACTCTGTGACATTCGCAGTGGTCAAGGGCAAAGCTCTTCTCCATAAGTGAATTTTGGTGACAGGCCGGAGTACAGTGAGCACTCAACAAAACGTGCCAACCGAACATTACCTCGCCAACAACAGAATGGAAAATTCGACAAGTGAAAAAGACTTTTGCAAAGCCAAATGCGCTTCTGTTCAACGCCAACTATTAGCAATGAACGAATTCTTCAGCGCTGGTGAGTTGATCAGCTTTGACGAGGCCGATCTGATGGTGCGTATAGAATCTGCGGAGAGCATGAAGGCCGAGTTTGATATCAGCCAGTCAAGGCTAGAAAAATTAGTTTTGCTCGAGCTTTCAACGGACGCACGCTCAGACTTCGAGAAGGTTTACTGGAAGATCAAATCCAATCAAGCTCGTCAAATGGATGTAGTCACTAAGGGGCGTATAACTGACGCCAATTCAACAACTATCCCACGCTTTGCTGAAAGTACGCACACATTTGCTCACTTGTTCAACCCTAAGTCTCGCCTACCGGAATTGCAGCTGCCCAGGTTCAGCGACTGTACAAGACTGTCATTGGCAGCAATGAGGACCTAAGTAAGATTGAGAAATTACAACATTTACGTGCGTGCTTGGATGGTGCTGCTCTCAACACAATCAAATCGTTAGAGCCTGTCGACGTGAATTACGACAAGGCGTTGGAGTTACTCATAAAGCGTTTTGATAATAAGTTGCTACATTTTCAGGGCCACGTGCGAGCTATAGTCGGGCTGCCAGGTGTTGAAAAGGGATCAGCAGAGGCGTGCGTGAGTTGAGTGACAAAATTAACTCGCATCTTCGGGCGCTTAGCACCATGTCAACAACTGAGGACCTGGCTGACGGATTACTCATACACACAATATCGCACAAGCTCGATCACCACACCCAGGAAAAGTGGCAGGTGGCGCTTGCAACGGATAAGCTACCCAGGTGGACGGATATGTCGGCGTTCTTAGAGAAGAGATGCCGCATGATGGAAAACTTGAAAGGCGCTACGGCACCTACGCCTAGCCACCAGGTTACCAGAAGTGTACAAAAATTGAATCGTAACACATTCATTGCATCCTCATCTAACAATTACCAGCAAAATTGTAATTTTTGCGACTCAAAAGAGCATTTTCTTGTTATATGCCCGTTGTTTTTGAACCTGTCCCCAAGTTTGCGCCACAAGCAGGCCAAGCGATTGCATCTTTGCCTAAACTGCTTGCGCAAAGGCCATGGCTTGCAGCAATGTCGCTCAGGTCACTACAGGCATTGTCAACAAAAACATCATTCGTTGCTGCACATGAGCCCCATCACAACTCAATCATCTGCCCTGTGTACACCAAGCTTGCAGGCTGCAACCACGATCCAGCCTCACGCATCGTCTTTAAGTAATCCACCATCTTCAACTCTCGTCAGCACTGCTCTTGAATTCGCACCTGAAGCCACGAATGCCCAGCCTGTAGACTATGTGGTGCTCCCAACCGCCATCTTATATGCCAAGAGCCACTCAGGTGTATTCATACCCTGCCGCGCATTACTGGATTCTGGATCTCAACTCAACTTTATCACTGCTCGTCTAGTAAAGCAGCTCCAACTCAAAACTCATCATGCTGCCGTATCAATATCTGGTATAGGCGAATCAACCCTATCTTCTAACATGTCCACTGACATATCAGCGCAGTCACGTGACAGGAGCTTCAGCACATCATTTTCAGCAGTCGTAACTCGCAGTATAACGGATTATCAGCCCCACTTTGGGTTAGACATCTCTGGGTGGAATATCCCCAAAAACATCTCGCTCGCGGATCCAACGTTTTTCAAATCTCAAAGAATAGATTTATTACTTGGTGCCGGACTATTTTTCGATCTCATTTGCATCGGCCAAATTCGAATGGCGGATAACCTACCAACGCTCCAAAAGACCAAGCTCGGATGGATTGCGTCTGGCGGACTCTCGCGTACACAACAAACACACATCCCTTTCAGCCTTTTACGAGGAACCTAATCCATGGGAGGATCCACTGTCGGATATTGTAAAACGATTCTGGGAAGTCGACAATTGCTGCGGTACAACCCCTGCGCTCTCTGATGAAGACGCACTATGTGAGCAGCTATTTCTCCAAGGCTACACCCGACTAAAGTTAGGGCAGTATTCAGTTAGGCTTCCGGCAAAGCTCAGCTTCGACACGCTAGGAGACTCATATCAACGTGCTCTACGACGTTTCGGAATACATTTGTGGAGCACTCCCGTTAAGAAACAAATCAAGCGAAAGCGGCCAGGAATTTTTCGGTGGTCAGGTCCGAGGTGGCTTCTAAATGTATGGCTCGTGTTCTGAAGCATACAAAGACGCATACATAGCTCTTATTTATTAGGCATGCTCGACCTGTGTAGTTTTTTATATCGAACGGTCCTGCGAAATCGACGACTGTATGCGTGAACGAACGGGAGAACGTGGATCGTTCTACTTGGCAAATCACCCATGAGTTGGGTTTGCAACTTCTTCCGATAAACTACACATACTCGACAGGAATTTATCGTGACCTTAACTAGATTCCTGAGTTTGGGAATCTCCGGATCGTACGCATCATTATCAGGTTTCTATCATGGAGGGAGATGCGATGCGAGAAACGAAGAAGGAGAAGTGTGAGGAATGATGGGATGTCCTTCGTCATAGCGCAAAGACTCCAGTGCGATTATTGTTGAGTCGGTTTAACAGAAAAGCTCCTGTTTTTCGACCGACAGCTGTGGTAGGAGTGCTGCGGAGAGTTCCGCAAACAGGACAGCGCCACACAACTCTAAACAAGGGAGGGAGGCGCTCTTCACCGTAGCAACCCTGGTTTTCGCTGTCAGCTGATGGACTGAAACTTCATGCGCAGTTTCAATCCGGGTGTATATTGCTGCTCCGTAAGCGCTCTGAGATGCATCGCAAAAACCATGTGACTGCATTTTTGTCTTAGGGGAAGATTGGACCCATCTGGGCATGCGTATTTTTTTGACAGTTGCATACCTCTCGAGGAATTCTTGCCATCTTTGTAGGAGTTGGCTTGGCAAGGAATGGCCCCAACCCAGATCATACAGCCAGATCTCTTGCATGAAGATCTAAGCACGGACCACGAATGGAGCTAACCAACAGCTTGGCGATTTGGAATAGCACCTCACCTTTTTATAGGATTGCTTAACTTTGATGTCAGAGGGGGCGAAGAGGAACTCGTCTGGTTGTTTGCTAAATTGTTATTATTGGCTTGGCCTGGGTTTTTGCCTTGATAATTATGCCCTGCCGCATCTGGCATTATTTGTCACGAACGCATAGCGATCAATGCTCATCTCTGCCTCCTGTGCAAGGGGCAGAGCTGTTGGCAAATATTTTGGCTTCACTCCTTTATTTTTCATTCAAGATCGTTTTTGTAAGAAGCGTAACCTTCTTTTCAGTTTCATCGTAATGTTTGAGTAAGGGCACCTCGCCCTGCCTCAATTTACTCAGCTCTTGTTGAATGACACACACTGGTGTCTTGTCTGAGTACGTGAAATCTAACCAGGCGATAATCGCATCGAAGTTCAGGACAGTGTTATAAAAGGCTATCGTTGCGTTTGCAGAACCTCTCACTTTATTGCGTATAATAGAAACTGCCTGGTAATGTTTTGAGCTGCCATTGAAAGGTTTGAAAATTTCATGGGCATCGATCGCTGCCTGTAGCCAAGACACATAGTCTTCTTGTTTTCTATCGAATTCTGGAATATATTGTACTATATCTAGTGGTTCGTCACACCCAATTCCCTTGATAACTTATACTTTTTGGTAAACTTCTACTTGCGGAGTATTGGCTCTTACAGAGGGAATATGGTCTGTAATTGTTTTCAATTATTCCTTAACAGTTGTCTGTTGTGTGATAGCTGCTAATTCATGTTGAGTATTTTTTTATTCTGGCTTGTCACACAGCGTTAGCACGGTGATTATTATTTAAACAAATTTGTCGCGGGAGCGATCCTTTATTAAGTTTTTCTTTCACAATTTGAAATACTCGCGGCGTTAGCTGAAGCGATCACTATAATTGTGGAGTTTCCCAAACTGTTGGGCGCCAAATTTAATAAAAACTGTTTAGTTATTATCTTTTATTTGAGAATCCGTCAGGATTGTTTCGCGGGTAAGAGAAAACTAATTTAACAATGATATCTAAAGCTAGAATGAAGCCGCGATGTTCCGGCCGCGGCGTGGGAAGATCGCTGACTCTGCTCCTCGTGCCTTTCCTTAGCAGCGTGATAACTTCTTTTCCAAACGTAAGAAATCTATTATGCCTTCTTCGGATAAGTTTGCAGATGAGAGCGCGAATACTGATTCAGGCATAGCCGATCTCTTCGCAAACATTTTTCAAACTACCTAGTCTTGTAGTCATAATAAAAATCAACCTTCACTTCTCGGCGACTTTAACACAATCAAGCCGGTTTACTCACTGTTCCCTGATGGTGTTTCTGCCTGTATGCTCAAACGTATTCTAGTGTCTTCCGGTGTTCCTCAAATTAGTCATCTTGGCCCCCTAATCTTTACTCTTTTCTTATCACAAGCTAACATTGATGCGTTTCAGGCTTAGTGTCTAGCCAACCTCATAAATTTAATTTGCTCCAAATGTATGGCAATGACTTTCTATAGAAGTCCTCCCCAATTGGTTTCTTATATCCTTGATTGCTGACCGGTCAAGCGTGTCAACAGTACTTGTAATGAAGTTAATGATTTAAGTGTCATTCTTGATCATATTTCGACTCTCATGCTACGACCGTGGCTAATAAGGCCAGCATTGTTTTGATTTTCATAAGGCGATGGTCGATAGAAAGACCTTTTATATATGTTTGGTACGACCTATACCTCAGGTATCTGGCCACCACAATATTCTATCCATCAAGACAGAATTGAATACGTTCAGAATCCGTTGCTGTTTGCCATTCGGTTATCGTCATACTCCAGCAGACCGCTGTTGATTAATCTTCCTTCCTCAAATGTTCGTAGAACCATGATTGGTTTAATATTTATACATAGACTAATTTCTTATGATATCGACTCTTCTCTGTTGACTATCCAATTAAATTGCTCTATCCATCATTTGAGAGAGGAGACTTGGACACGATTGCCTTCGCTTTCCCGCCTGTTTTTGTTGTGGTGAAATAGTTATTCAGAATTTCCGTATTTCCGTACACACACTCATTCATGCGCGTCTGCTTCGAATTCTGTCATCTCTGCGATTGTTTTCTGTAATGCTATTTTAGTTCGGTTTTTTTCTCAATAATACTTATTTATTGGTGTGGCTGTTGAGTAGAGGCATGATGAGCATAAGTGCGGTCTGTCGCGAAATCAAGCCTTACCGAAGAAGCTTTTTTCTTTTTTTTGGCTGGTTGGCTGGTTGGCTGTTGAGTAGAGACGGCGGCAGGTAGTTCGAATCCTGGCAAAGGAACCTTCTGTCCGTATGTATGAACGCAAGGATCTCAGAACCTATAAGAGCTAGAGACTTAAAATTTTAGCTGTAGGTCCTCTTAGTTCATGCACAGATCGAGTTTCCGATATTAGATAACTTAGCCCCTTTTCAAGTAATCGATAAAAATATAACGATATATATCGATATAGATATATCATATATTTTCACCTGTTTTCCACAAATTTACCAGAATCGTTAAAACACGTGTTCATTAAGTTCTTATGTAGAGCTTTGAAAATAAGCTTTTTGCAAATCGGACTAAACTTAAAACTTCACCAAAAAAATTGTAGTATCGCACTTATCACCGAAAGAGTTTAGATTTTGCGATAAATGTGAATATGTACTTTGGGGCCGATATGAGTTTGGGGCCGATCGGAGGGTAAACAAAAAAGTTTAATTCAAATGTATTTCGCGATTTTTTAACACTTGCGAATGGAACTTCCCAAAACCCTGCTGATGATAAAACTTCCTATAAGACTCCCAGGTTGTTCAATGGTTTTTTGCATTCAATTATTCACCATAACAGCGGAGTTGGTACTACTAAGGTTAAATACCGACCTTTGCGAAGTGTATTTAAGCTATTCCTTCTCTCCTATATGGGAAACACATTAGAGCCTAATAAATACATGCTTCAGTGATTTAGCAAATTCCACCTACCCCTGGGGTAAATTGATCATAAAAGGGTTTAATAAGGTTTCTTGTTTTTCAACTAATCTTTAGGAAAATTCATGTTGTTATACATATACACACACAAAATACAATACACAATATCATATAGCTGCCAAGGAACGATTGGTCGAAAATTAAGTTGTTGTCAAGATATCTTGACCAAACGCGGCATTTATTAGTATTACTATGCGCTTCATATATATGCAAAATCCTATTAAGATCGGACCAGAATACCATATAGCGAATACCATATAGCCATAGGAACGATCGGTCGAAAGTTTAGTTGTTGTACGAAAAAAAATTTTGTTTATCCAGATATCATGCCCAAACTCGGCAGTAAGTTTTACTATGCATATCATATATATGCAAAATACAATTAAGAACGAACAACAATATCATATAGCTGCCAAACAACGATTGGTCGAAAATTAAGTTGTTGCATAAAAAAAAATGTGAATATCAAGATATCTTGACCAAACTCGGCAGTTGGTTTAACAATGCTCCTCATATATATGCAAAATCCTATTCAGATCGGACCACAATATCATATAGATGCCAAGGAACGATCGGTCGAAAATTAAGATATTGTCAAGATATCTTGACCAAACTAGGCATTTATTAGTTTTACCATGCTCCTCATAGATATGCAAAATCCTAATAAGCTCGGACCACTATATCATATAGCTGCCATAGAATAATCGGTCCAAAAAATAAGTTGTTGTACGAACAAAGATATCTTGACCAAACTCGGCATTTATTAGTTTTACTATGCGCCTTATAAATACGCAAAATCCTATTAAGATCGGGCCACTATATCATATAGCTGCCATAGGAACGGTTGGTCGAAAGTTAAGATGTATAAACAAAAATTTTGTATATCAAGATATTAAAATATTATTAAGATCGGACAACAATATCATATAGCTGCCAAGGAACGATTGGTCGAAAATTAAGTTGTTGTATAAAAAAAAATATTTGTATTATCAAGATATGTTGATATGGTATATATCTTGACCAAACACGTCTTTTATTAGTTTTACTATGCTTCTCATATACATGCAAAATGCTATTAAGATCGGATCACTATATCATGTTGGTGGCATAGGATCGATCGGTCAAAAATAAAGTTGTAAGAAAAAAAATTTTGTTCATCAAGATATCTTGACCAAACACGTCTTTTTTTAGTTTTACTATGCTTCTCATATATATGCAATATGCTATTAAGATCGGAAAATCTTGTTTATCAAGATATCTTGACCAAACACGTCTTTTATTAATTTTGCTATGCTTCTCATATATATGCAAAATGCTATTAAGATCGGAATGGTAAAAGGGGTAGAATGTTTTTGTGCAAAATGTAAATCCATGTAACAGGCAGAAAGAAGCATTCCACAAAGTATATTTATTCTTTATCAGCATCAACAGCCGAGTCGATCTAGCCATGTCCGTATGTCTGTCTGTAAAGAATTAATGAAGTGGATGGCACAGCTTGCGGAAGGTTCAAGAATTTATGTATACTTGTACAAACACACATTCATGCGTGTTTTTATGAATTTTATTAACGACATTGCAAATGCGATTATATTGTATTTTGCGCTGTGTGCATGTGCTGCTATTTTAATATTTTTGTTTCCCATGGAAACTAATTTCTTTTGGCCGTCGAAGTAAAGGAATCAGCAATTTGTGCGATTTGTTAGGGGTTCAATCCTTATGGACGGAACTAATTATTTTATTTTTTACCCTGAACCCTTTGAAAACGGGTAAGAAGAATAATAAAGAAAATCTGCTGTTAAAAATTTCATCAAGATCGGTTAATATACACAAAAGTTTGCGGCAGCTTGCGCGAGCTGTAAGAATTTTATTCTTGATGTACACACACACATTCATGCGCGTCTTTATTGAATTCAATCATCAAAATTACAATTTCGATTGTATTGTGTGTGCTACTATTTTAATTAAGTTTTTTTTTCGTTCGATAAAAGTTTTTGGTTTGGTTGTTAGATGTTCGACTCCCGAACATGGAAAACCAAACATTTTATTGAGAACGGGTTAAAAAAAGAGAGGGTATAATAACAACAGACAGATATATAAAGAACAAGTAAGAGGTTCTAGTCGGGAGCTCCC
This sequence comes from Drosophila ezoana, assembly GCA_035045725.1. Lineage (NCBI taxonomy): Eukaryota > Metazoa > Arthropoda > Insecta > Diptera > Drosophilidae > Drosophila > Drosophila ezoana. The sequence goes on from JAWNOU010000145.1 coordinate 205,548, forward strand.
GACTAGGGAATACCCTGAACCAAAGACCATATAAACACTAAGATGAGTAACGCCTATACATTTGAATGCGACGCAAAATTTCTAGCCTGGCCTTTGATCTGGCCTTTGAGGTTTCGTACGACATGCCTGCCGACTGACTGTTCGTTCTCCAAAGACCAGTCGAACGAATGCCGAAGTCGCGGCTTGCTGATGCTGACACGAGCAACGAAGTTAGTCGCCAGCCTGCCTTCAGCAAAGCTGGTCGATGGTGCTTTGCGTCGCTTCGTTTTCGAAGTACATTGAGCGAAAATGTTTAAAACTTACGATCGACGCAAAGTGCTTGTTCTTTATCCATGAAATGCATGCTTTAATAAAATTATATATTACTCCAGATACTAACGATTAATTTTACAGGAAAATTTAAGAATAAAATAATTTTTACACAAGGCGCATCTTGTGCAATAACTACTATAAGAAAATAGCACACATAGATTGATTTCACTTTTGTTTTTGAACAGTGTATGCTCGAAAAAAGTTCTTGTCTCAGCCAATGGCGTGCAAGCACCTTCGGTTGTATGCGTGAATTATGCATGCATAAGAACTTAAAAGTATGTATGTATGTGTTGTTATTCACTTCTCTGGCTTTAGCTGGCAAGAAATGAATTTTGTTAGTTTTCTAGCGCTGATCACGACCTACCCCAAATTTGTGTTGATATATGAGTGCATGTTGTGTACTGAGGTTGGCTCCGTACAAAATATGTATTTTTAAGTCGATGCAAAATTTTTATATAATTTCTTAAAATTAAATTAATATTATTTTTATTCCCCAATTATAAAATAAAAAAGTGCTAAGAAATACAAATCAAATATTTAGTTGTATAAATAAATATGAATTATGACCCAATATTTAATTAGATAGTTTATTAATTCAATTAAGATAATTGCGCTTGCAACTCTGTGGGCCAAAAAGGGCGCCAAGCTTTGAGAATATGGAGCACAAAATGTAATTTGGGGTAGGTCGTGATCTGCGCTAGAAAACTAAGAAAATTGTTTCTTTGCCAGCCAGAGACTATGCCAGAGTTCTACTTGGCAAATCACCCATGAGTTGGGTTTGCAACTTCTTCCGATAAACTACACATACTCGACAGGAATTTATCGTGACCTTAACTAGATTTCTGAGTTTGGGAATCTCCGGATCGTACGCATCATTATCAGGTTTCTATCATGGAGGGAGATGCGATGCGAGAAACGAAGAAGGAGAAGTGTGAGGAATGATGGGATGTCCTTCGTCATAGCGCAAAGACTCAGAAGCTCGCACACGCCCGCGTGCTCTCATGACTCCAGTGCGATTATTGTTGAGTCGGTTTAACAGAAAAGCTCCTGTTTTTCGACCGACAGCTGTGGTAGGAGTGCTGCGGAGAGTTCCGCAAACAGGACAGCGCCACACAACTCTAAACAAGGGAGGGAGGCGCTCTTCACCGTAGCAACCCTGGTTTTCGCTGTCAGCTGATGGACTGAAACTTCATGCGCAGTTTCAATCCGGGTGTATATTGCTGCTCCGTAAGCGCTCTGAGATGCATCGCAAAAACCATGTGACTGCATTTTTGTCTTAGGGGAAGATTGGACCCATCTGGGCATGCGTATTTTTTTGACAGTTGCATACCTCTCGAGGAATTCTTGCCATCTTTGTAGGAGTTGGCTTGGCAAGGAATGGCCCCAACCCAGATCATACAGCCAGATCTCTTGCATGAAGATCTAAGCACGGACCACGAATGGAGCTAACCAACAGCTTGGCGATTTGGAATAGCACCTCACCTTTTTATAGAATTGCTTAACTTTGATGTCAGAGGGGGCGAAGAGGAACTCGTCTGGTTGTTTGCTAAATTGTTATTATTGGCTTGGCCTGGGTTTTTGCCTTGATAATTATGCCCTGCCGCATCTGGCATTATTTGTCACGAACGCATAGCGATCAATGCTCATCTCTGCCTCCTGTGCAAGGGGCAGAGCTGTTGGCAAATATTTTGGCTTCACTCCTTTATTTTTCATTCAAGATCGTTTTTGTAAGAAGCGTAACCTTCTTTTCAGTTTCATCGTAATGTTTGAGTAAGGGCACCTCGCCCTGCCTCAATTTACTCAGCTCTTGTTGAATGACACACACTGGTGTCTTGTCTGAGTACGTGAAATCTAACCAGGCGATAATCGCATCGAAGTTCAGGACAGTGTTATAAAAGGCTATCGTTGCGTTTGCAGAACCTCTCACTTTATTGCGTATAATAGAAACTGCCTGGTAATGTTTTGAGCTGCCATTGAAAGGTTTGAAAATTTCATGGGCATCGATCGCTGCCTGTAGCCAAGACACATAGTCTTCTTGTTTTCTATCGAATTCTGGAATATATTGTACTATATCTAGTGGTTCGTCACACCCAATTCCCTTGATAACTTATACTTTTTGGTAAACTTCTACTTGCGGAGTATTGGCTCCTACAGAGGGAATATGGTCTGTAATTGTTTTCAATTATTCCTTAACAGTTGTCTGTTGTGTGATAGCTGCTAATTCATGTTGAGTATTTTTTTATTCTGGCTTGTCACACAGCGTTAGCACGGTGATTATTATTTAAACAAATTTGTCGCGGGAGCGATCCTTTATTAAGTTTTTCTTTCACAATTTGAAATACTCGCGGCGTTAGCTGAAGCGATCACTATAATTGTGGAGTTTCCCAAACTGTTGGGCGCCAAATTTAATAAAAACTGTTTAGTTATTATCTTTTATTTGAGAATCCGTCAGGATTGTTTCGCGGGTAAGAGAAAACTAATTTAACAATGATATCTAAAGCTAGAATGAAGCCGCGATGTTCCGGCCGCGGCGTGGGAAGATCGCTGACTCTGCTCCTCGTGCCTTTCCTTAGCAGCGTGATAACTTCTTTTCCAAACGTAAGAAATCTATTATGCCTTCTTCGGATAAGTTTGCAGATGAGAGCGCGAATACTGATTCAGGCATAGCCGATTTCTTCGCAAACATTTTTCAAACTACCTAGTCTTGTAGTCATAATAAAAATCAACCTTCACTTCTCGGCGACTTTAACACAATCAAGCCGGTTTACTCACTGTTCCCTGATGGTGTTTCTGCCTGTATGCTCAAACGTATTCTAGTGTCTTCCGGTGTTCCTCAAATTAGTCATCTTGGCCCCCTAATCTTTACTCTTTTCTTATCACAAGCTAACATTGATGCGTTTCAGGCTTAGTGTCTAGCCAACCTCATAAATTTAATTTGCTCCAAATGTATGGCAATGACTTTCTATAGAAGTCCTCCTCAATTGGTTTCTTATATCCTTGATTGCTGACCGGTCAAGCGTGTCAACAGTACTTGTAATGAAGTTAATGATTTAAGTGTCATTCTTGATCATATTTCGACTCTCATGCTACGACCGTGGCTAATAAGGCCAGCATTGTTTTGATTTTCATAAAGCGATGGTCGATAGAAAGACCTTTTATATATGTTTGGTACGACCTATACCTCAGGTATCTGGCCACCACAATATTCTATCCATCAAGACAGAATTGAAAACGTTCAGAATCCGTTGCTGTTTGCCATTCGTTGTTTAAATCCTCGTGTCGGCTATCGTCATACTCTAGCAGACCGCTGTTGATTAATCTTCCTTCCTCAAATGTTCGTAGAACCATGATTGGTTTAATATTTATACATAGACTAATTTCTTATGATATCGACTCTTCTCTGTTGACTATCCAATTAAATTGCTCTATCCATCATTTGAGAGAGGAGACTTGGACACGATTGCCTTCGCTTTCCCGCCTGTTTTTGTTGTGGTGAAATAGTTATTCAGAATTTCCGTATTTCCGTACACACACTCATTCATGCGCGTCTGCTTCGAATTCTGTCATCTCTGCGATTGTTTTCTGTAATGCTATTTTAGTTCGGTTTTTTTCTCAATAATACTTATTTATTGGTGTGGCTGTTAAGTAGAGGCATGATGAGCATAAGTGCGGTCTGTCGCGAAATCGAGCCCTACCGAAGAAGCTTTTTTCTTTTTTTTGGCTGTTGAGTAGAGACGGCGGCAGGTAGTTCGAATCCTGGCAAAGGAACCTTCTGTCCGTATGTATGAACGCAAGGATCTCAGAACCTATAAGAGCTAGAGACTTAAAATTTTAGCTGTAGGTCCTCTTAGTTCATGCACAGATCGAGTTTCCGATATTAGATAACTTAGCCCCTTTTCAAGTAATCGATAAAAATATAACGATATATATCGATATAGATATATCATATATTTTCACCTGTTTTCCACAAATTTACCAGAATCGTTAAAACACGTGTTCATTAAGTTCTTATGTAGAGCTTTGAAAATAAGCTTTATGCAAATCGGACTAAACTTAAAACTTCACCAAAAAAATTGTAGTATCGCACTTATCACCGAAAGAGTTTAGATTTTGCGATAAATGTGAATATGTACTTTGGGGCCGATATGAGTTTGGGGCCGATCGGAGGGTAAACAAAAAAGTTTAATTCAAATGTATTTCGCGATTTTTTAACACTTGCGAATGGAACTTCCCAAAACCCTGCTGATGATAAAACTTCCTATAAGACTCCCAGGTTGTTCAATGGTTTTTTGCATTCAATTATTCACCATAACAGCGGAGTTGGTACTACTAAGGTTAAATACCGACCTTTGCGAAGTGTATTTAAGCTATTCCTTCTCTCCTATATGGGAAACACATTAGAGCCTAATAAATACATGCTTCAGTGATTTTGCAATTTCCACCTACCCCTGGGGTAAATTGATCATAAAAGGGTTTAATAAGGTTTCTTGTTTTTCAACTAATCTTTAGGAAAATTCATGTTGTTATACATATACACACACAAAATACAATACACAATATCATATAGCTGCCAAGGAACGATTGGTCGAAAATTAAGTTGTTGTCAAGATATATTGACCAAACGCGGCATTTATTAGTATTACTATGTGCTTCATATATATGCAAAATCCTATTAAGATCGGACCAGTATACCATATAGCGAATACCATATAGCCATAGGAACGATCGGTCGAAAGTTAAGTTGTTGTACGAAAAAAAATTTTGTTTATCAAGATATCATGCCCAAACTCGGCAGTAAGTTTTACTATGCATATCATATATATGCAAAATACAATTAAGAACGAACAACAATATCATATAGCTGCCAAAGAACAATTGGTCGAAAATTAAGTTGTTGCATAAAAAAAAATGTGAATATCAAGATATCTTGACCAAACTCGGCAGTTAGTTTAACAATGCTCCTTATATATATGCAAAATCCTATTCAGATCGGACCACAATATCATATAGATGCCAAGGAACGATCGGTCGAAAATTAAGATATTGTCAAGATATCTTGACCGAACTCGGCATTTATTAGTTTTACCATGCTCCTCATAGATATGCAAAATCCTAATAAGCTCGGACCACTATATCATATAGCTGACATAGAATAATCGGTCCAAAAAATAAGTTGTTGTACGAAAAAAGATATCTTGACCAAGATATCTTGACCAAACTCGGCATTTATTAGTTTTACTATGCGCCGAACGTTTTGCCGTTGTCGGAATACATTTGTGGAGCACTCCCGTTAAGAAACAAATCAAGCGAAAGCGGCCAGGAATTTTTCGGTGGTCAGGTCCGAGGTGGCTTCTAAATGTATGGCTCGTGTTCTGAAGTATACAACGACGCATACATAGCTCTTATTTATTAGGCATGCTCGACCTGTGTAGTTTTTTATATCGAACGGTCCTGCGAAATCGTCGACTGTATGCCTGAACGAACGGGAGAACGTGGATCGTTCTACTTGGCAAATCACCCATGAGTTGGGTTTGCAACTTCTTCCGATAAACTACACATACTCGACAGGAATTTATCGTGACCTTAACTAGATTCCTGAGTTTGGGAATCTCCGGATCATACGCATCATTATCAGGTTTCTACCATTGAGGGAGATGCGATGCGAGAAACGAAGAAGGAGAAGTGTGAGGAAGGATGGGATGTCCTTCGTCATAGCGCAAAGACTCAGAAGCTCGCACACGCCCGCGTGCTCTCATGACTCCAGTGCGATTATTGTTGAGTCGGTTTAACAGAAAAGCTCCTGTTTTTCGACCGACAGCTGTGGTAGGAGTGCTGCGGAGAGTTCCGCAAACAGGACAGCGCCACACAACTCTAAACAAGGGAGGGAGGCGCTCTTCACCGTAGCAACCCTGGTTTTCGCTGTCAGCTGATGGACTGAAACTTCATGCGCAGTTTCAATCCGGGTGTATATTGCTGCTTCGTAAGCGCTCTGAGATGCATCGCAAAAACCATGTGACTGCATTTTTGTCTTAGGGGAAGATTGGACCCATCTGGGCATGCGTATTTTTTTGACAGTTGCACACCTCTCGAGGAATTCTTGCCATCTTTGTAGGAGTTGGCTTGGCAAGGATTGGCCCCAACCCAGATCATACAGCCAGATCTCTTGCATGATCTTAGATCTTAGCACGGATAACGAATGGAGCTAACCAACCCGCTGGATCGAACAGCTTGGCCATTTGGGATAGCACCTCACGTTTTGTGTAGGATTGCTTAACTTTGATGTCGGAGGGGGCGAAGAGGAATTCGTTTGGTTGTTTGCTAAATTGTTATTATTGGCTTGGCCTGGGTTTTTGCCTTGATAATTAGAGTTATCTGTGGGTTGCTGTCGGTCATGCTGACGCCGACCCTGCTGCGATCAATGCTCACCTCTGCCTCCTGTGCAAGGGCCAGAGCTGTTGGCAATATTTTGGCTGGGCTGGGAAGCTTCACTCCTGTATTTTTCATTCAAGATCGTTTTTGTAAGAATCGTAAGCCTCTATTCAGTTTCATCGTAATGTTTGAGTAAGGGCATCTCGCCTTGCCTCATTGTACTCAGCTTTTGTTGAATGACACACACTGGTGTCTTGTCCGAGTACTTGAAATCTAACCGGGCGATAATCGCATCGAAGTTCAGGACAGTATTATAAGAGGCTATCGGTGCGTTTGCAGAACCTCTTACTTTATTGCGTATAATAGAAACTGCCCGGTAATGACATGTTGATTCTAGGATAGTATTTATATTTGCATTTGATGTTGGAAGAAGAGGGCTTAGGGTACGCCCTAGTCGGGAGCTCCCGACTAGAACCTCTTGTTTAGTTTCACTATACCCCTTACATATATGCTAAATCTGATCCGCAGCGGAACACCATCATATATTTGCACCTGTTTTCCACAAATTTACCAGAATCGCTAAAACACGTGTTCATTAAGTTCTTATGTGTAGAGCTCTGAAAATAAGCTTTAAGCAAATCGGACTAAGCTTAAAACTTCACCAAAAAAATTTTAGTATCGCACTTTCCCCCGCAAGAGTTTAGATTTTGCGATAAATGTGAAATACGTCTCAAATGATTTTTCATATAGATCCTTGGATGTAAATTTGAGAGCGAAACGTCACCCACCAAATGCTTAACCCCCATTTCCACCAACGAGGAATGCATTTTTCGAAAAAAAGTGAAACAAACCTCAAATTAATTTGCTCAAATATATTTGAATATGAGTTTGGGGCTGATCGGAGGGTAAACAAAAAAGTTTCATTCAAATGTATTTCGCGATTTTTTAACACTTGCTGATGGAATTTCCCAAAACCCTGCTGACGATAAAACTTCCTATAAGACACCCAGGTTGTTCAATTGTTTTTTGCATTCAATTTTTTACCATAACAGCGGAGTTGGCACTCCCAAGGTTAAATACCGACCTTTGCGAAGTGTATTTAAGCTATTCCTTCTCTCCTATATGGGAAACACATTAGATCTTAATAAATACATGCTTCAGTGATTTTGCCAATTCCACCTGCCCCTGGGGTAAATTGATCAAAAAAGGTTATAATAAGGTTTTTTGTTTTTCAACTAATCTTTAGGAAAATTCATTTGAGGCGTGTTTAACACCTTTTGTAATGCTCACTTTCCAATGGGATATCAAATGCATTTCCAGGCACACCTATTTTAGAGAATCCTTGTGGAAGTAAGACGGAAAACGGTATTCAAATTTTTGGGCAAAAACTATTATTTTAAATATAAAACAGGTTGGATCCGATCAACAAAGTATTTTTTCCATCTTTTTATATGTATATCTACATATTACGTAGAATTATTTAACTTCGGATTATTTAACCCGGATTTATTATTTCTTTATTAAATATGTAGTTGTAACTAAAAATATATATTTTCAGGTTGCGTGGACCGACGTTCGTTTGAACTTTTAATTTAAAGAGCAAAGAGCGGGATAGCAAATGAACCTTGGCTGGAGTTTGCTTACTTTTGCAGACATAAAACCTTAAATAACCTTGTAAATCATCCATTTTTTTATGCATACTAATAAATTGATTGTTTTGTCTGTTAGTGTTAAAACACAATAAACATGTAATTCCCAGTAATAAAATGCGTATGTCGGCGTGTCATATATACCCGTTTCAATAAAAAAACATAGCATTCTACACTCTGGTTCAAATTACTTTTTGTGTAAAAAGCAACTATTTCTTAATTATGATTTCGCAGTATACAATGTAAAGGTGTATTACTTGTAGTGCGTTGGTCAAATGGTGGGTGGCTAAGTCTCAAGACCAGACAGCCTCCATTCAAAAAGAATGCAGGACTAATGCTGAGGTCTTTACCTCAGGTCGCATTCCTCACATTTACACCGTTCGGCCGGAGAATACGATGTCGAGTAGGTACCAATCTGCCTTTCAGCAGCAATGACACTGTCCTGTCCCCTATCATACTGATCTTAATACTCAAGACCCGACCAAAATTTGCATATTCTTTCGGGCTTATAAAATCCTTCAAAGTCGTTAACTGGATGCACTCTAAGCATTGGCTGTTCTGACCTTTTGGATATTCTTTCGCGGAGACCGAATCATCTGTTTCGTGCTTAACTCTTGAGTCCACCCATTCTTCTTTTAGACAGTATTGTTCCACGCACAATGTCGAATAGCATCCCCCGATCCTAGCAGCTATAGCTCTTGGGAGTCTTAAATTTGATTTTTCTCTTTCCTTTTCTATTTATTTTTCATGATTGTCTTACTTGACGCTGTCGTGCTATAGTTTAAGGATTTTTGCGTTAACTGAATCTTAACTTAACTTTAACTGAATCTTAACTTAACTTTATCTTTTAGGTGGCATCCTGTCATTATACCCTTGTGTATTAAAATTTAATCATAAAATGTATAACGCATAAGGTAAAATATATTTTGGAACAGCTGTAATATTATATATTACAGTTGCCAATAAATAATGTTTTGAAATACAGAAGCACGGCAGTGCTGATTTACTTGGTTCATGAGAATGACTTTTAATAAAGTTAAGGGAATGTGCTTAGCCTATGGATACATGTACGTACTTATGCTGTCATTGGTTAACAGCTACAAAGAGAGAGAGAGAGAGAGCAGGTGTACTCATATGGGCGCTCACTGTCGGAGCGGGTAAATTGCAAGAGGTTATCCGTTGGTCAACGGTCTCACGCTGTCTTGGCCTGCCAAAGCGGCATCATGTTACTTAAGTGCCTGTATACATATGTGAATGTGTGTGCGCTTGAGTCTTTTATATTTGTTTATACTTGCAACAAAGTGTTACAAGTTGAGTTATGTATTATATATATGAGCACACTACACAGCATCAACAGCCGAGTTGGGATAACCACTCACATCTGTTTCCATGCGAGACTAGCTCCCAGTTGAAATCGTCTTGAAACTTTGAAGGTATTTTTTAGTGGTACTATTCTAATTATCTGCTAAAAGGAAATGCCTACAAAGGTATTTAATCTCTTTTCGTGTATATATAAGTCAACCTGACAACTGACTATTGTTATTCGCAAATATGTTGCCAGCCGCGACGGTCATCCGACACCACACACGAGGCGACATTGTTTTTCATTAGTCTAAGTTTTGGATACGAATAAAGCAGAGCGTACCGATCCCTTTTGATAAACCGTCGTGCTTAGATAACTCAACTGCATTTGTAAATGCAATTAACAAAGACATACAAAACTGCATTTATAAATGCACTAATTGGCGCCCAGCGTATAAAAATAAACTGAAAATAAAAATATCTGGATATAGTTTAAAGCCGATACGCTAGTTCGCTGCTTGAGACATATCATATAACAGAGTTTTTGGAAAGAAAACATAATAAATAACGCTTTTATAAAACAACACTATTTTCGTTAAACCTAATTCGCCACAAAAGGAAACAAAATTAAACCTATTCTGAGAATCTTTATTATACAACAGTTCTAAAAATTTTAAATCACTCTGTGTGACCAACGGGCTTGCTTAGAATTTTGTTTAGGTGCGAAATGAGTGACTGTGCCTCGGACGTACACCATCAGGGACACTACGACAGCGACGATAGTGTTTTTGCTCGTTAAATAGGAGGATTTGATACATTACAGATATCAAGGTGTGCTGTTCCAACTGAGCCAGACACAAACACAGATTTAGCCAAGGATCCTAAGCAGTTGCGCATGATAATTGATGCTTGCAGCACAAGCGGAGGAATCCGCGAATAGGGAAGCTAGGCTAAGGCAGGAGCTTGAACACCAAATTTCACTGGTGTCACTCCATTAATGTAGGCTCGGCAACCCCAGTTAAGCAACGCCTCTTGCCTCACATAGATGGTATTTTGAGTAGGCTACCTCCAGCTAAGTTCATTACCGGAATGGACATGAAACATGCCTTCTGGCACATACCGTTAGAGGAGAAATCGCGGCAATATACCGCCTTTACAATACCCAATCGACCATTATACCAGTACAAGGTGATGCCATTTGGCCTTTGCAACGCGCCGCAAACACTTTAGATGACTTATTCGTATTATCAGATAATTTCGACTCCCACCTAATTTTGCTAAAAGAGATTACGCTTTGTTATAAATATAAATATTAACAAATCCAAGTTCTGCATCACAGAGATTAGATACCTCGGGTTTATCATCGGAAACGGGCAACATCAAAATGGATCCTGAGCAAATACAGGCAATCAGTGAGTTCTCTGTTCCGAAAACAGTCAAGCAGTTACGTCTCTTTTTGGGTCTGGCTGGATGGTATAGGCGTTTCGTAGAAAAGTATGCCGCCATCAGTTATCCGTTAACAGAACATCTAAAAAGCCAGTCTCTGGATTGGAATCCGGAAGCCACCGAAGCTTTCGCAATGCTCAAATCCTATCTGACTGCAGCACCTATTTTAGTAACACCCAATTTTTCGAAACCTTTTATCCTGATTTGCGATGCATGTACTTACGCCATTGGTTGTTTACTAGCGCAGATTCGGGATGATTCGGAGTTACCGATCGCGTATATGTCAGCGAAACTTACGGGAGTGTCTCGCTGTTATAAAAGGCATTCAAAAGTTTCGAGCATATATAGAAGGTCAGGAGTTCACTGTAATTACGGATCATGCTTCTCTTAAATGGCTTATGAAGCAGAAGGATTTGTCTGGACGACTAGCTAGATGGTCTATGAAGTTGCAGGGATTCAAATTCGATATCCAGCACCGAAGTGGTTCCCAAAACGTCGTTTCGATTTGACTTCAACTTGTTTTAAGGCACCAGAATATCTAGCATTAAGCTAGGTTGCCGGACCTAAAGGTGATTGATGATTATGTGTACAAGAGAACACAGTTTGCGACTGGCATAGAATCGCAAGAGAAGGACTCATGGAAACTGTGGGTACCTGCAAGTTTAGTTCGATAAGTATTATGCGATGCGCACAACCCACCTAACTCGGCACACTGCAGCATGGGGATAACTGTAGAGAAAATTGAAAGGTACTTGTTTTGGCCAGGTATGGTGAGCCAGATACGTACACACATACCTAAATGTAGCATTTGTAGATCTACCAAGAGCCCAAATATAATCCTTAAGCCAACAATGGGTAAGCCAGTGACCTCAGATAGGCTATTTTCCAAGATTATATGTCGACCTGTTGGGACCGTATCCTCGTACAAAAAGGGGTAACATAGGTTTGATCGTGGTAGATCACAACACGAAGTTTCATTTTCTTTGCCCGAAAATTACAGAGTATCTCGAGAATTCGATTTTCTACACTATTGGTGTACCCGAATCTATTTTTACCGATAATAGATCGTAATTCCGATCAAGCTTCTTAAAAGTATTTTTAACTCGCTTTGGAGTTGAGAATAAATGTTCTGCAATATCCTCGCCGCAAACTAATGCAAGTGAAGAATTGAACCGGTCAGTCTTATCTGCAATCCGAGCTTATCTCGGTAAAGACCACACTAATTGGGATGTGCAGTTCAGTGCAATAAGTGCATCATTAAGAGCTACATTACACCGAAGCACAGGCTTTCCACATTTTTTCCTTGTTTTTGGGCAAAATATGATGTTTACTTAGCCGTACAAACACCATGTAATTAGCACGGGAGAAGGCCAAAGAAAATATATATAAGGCGCACGAACCTAATGCAAGAATTTATAATCTTCGTTGCCGAAGGGTAAAGTTAAAAGCAGGTGATCCAGTTGATGCACGAAACTTTGAGCAGAGTAACGCGAGAAAAAATTTCAGCTCGAAACTAGCAGGCGTATTTCTGCCAGCTAAAGTTCATAAGAAACTAAGTCCGTTTTATTATCATTTAGTCGATAGTAATAACAAATTGCTAGGAGTTTATCATCTGAAAGACATTCAAATAAAACGTAATTATACCTTAGTCTATTTTCCAAATAAAAGCTCTTCGTAATATCTTGTTTATTTATTTGCGTTGTAATAGCCGAGTGGGAACAGTTCTTGGTCGTTAGAACGGTATTGTTGTATTTTTCGGTCGTATAATAGAATCGGTAAGTATTATATGGATAAGGTTATGCTTTGTCTTAATTTGGTTGTTTTTATACCCTTGCAGAGGGTATTATAATTTTGTCGTGAAATGTGTAACGCATAGAAGGAGACATCTCCGACCCCATAAAGTATATATATTCTTGATCAGCATCAACAGCCGAGTCGATATAGCCATGTCCGTCTGTCCGTCTGTCCGTCTGTCTGTTTCTATGCGAACTAGTCTCTCAGTTTTAAAGCTATCTTAATGAAACTTTGCAATAGTCCCGTTTTCTGTTGCACGCTGCACATATGTCAAAACCAGCAGGATCGGACCACTATATCATATAGCTGCCATAGGAACGATCGGTCAAAAATTAAGTTTTTGTATGAAAAAATACTTTGTTTTTCAAGATATCTTGACCAAACTCGGCATTTATTAATTTTACTATGCTCCTCATACATATGCAAAATCTTATTTACATCAGACTACTATATCATATATCTGCCATAGGAACGATCGGTCGAAAACTAGGTTTCTAATTAAAAGCCTTATTTGTTTATCAAGATACCTTCACCAAACTCGGCATTAACCATTTTGTCGGCATTAAAAGGTTGGGTCTGCAAAGGTATTAGATCTTCGAAGATAGCCTTTCTATCTCGTTTTTTTATGTGTTAGCTTTTCATTTTCTTTCTTTCTTTCTTTGTCTTTGTTTTTAAGTTGACATGAGTGTTGGGCCGTTGTCCTTCAAGACCTTGTGAACTGAGAATCGGGGTGTTAGTTTGTTTCGTCTATTCGAAAAAACATTTAATCTTTATTCCAATTCTGTGGGGTCGTATTTGTTTGCGCTTAATTTACAAGTGCTTACTTATTTACTTTGTCAGTCATTTGATTTCCTACTTCGGGGTATAATTTTCTTTGGTATAAATTTAAATCCTGTAAGAAGTCGTGTCGTTTGTAAATTTTGCTGTCTGTTTGAACATATGTGTTCTTCCTGAAAATAGTTCGTATGGCGTGTAGCCTGTTGCAGAATGAATAGCGTTCTTTAAGGTCGTCAGTGCTTCCCATAATATGTCGTCATGATCACATTGGATATTTTCCTGTTATATATATATATATATATATATATATATATATATATATATATATAGTATATATATATAGTGACATATCCATAGTCACACCCACCCTTTAACATAACTTAGTAGACAAGAAGCCTGGTGATAACATCGACATTGATCAATATCAAACTGTCCCCCTTTGGTAGATATAAACAATTCACCCTAAATATCACGCCACTATGAATTTTCCCATCAGAGTACTATCCCACGCATAATTGCTGACGCAGCTCAAACTTCACACAATTTTGACTCAAGCTCTCTCAAAGCGAAGTTTGCTAAGCGACCGCAACAGATAGATAAGTTAGTTCATATTCATAGCCGTTGGTAAATAAATAAAGAATTGAAATATATTTTTTTAAAGTAACTATTCGTATTAAACTTTATTGGCACAACCGGTAGGATAGGTCGGGAAAAAGTAAAGATCGCTAAAGGAATATTAATTCCTAGATCTAAAGCACAATCGCGACCGAAATTTTTGTCGGTGTGTATCAAACGTTTTTTCGAATACGTATCCGCACAAGAACCTTCGGGTCACTAGTAGTCTATTAACATTGACCCTTCGGGCAATAAAGCTACTACAGTTAATAACGACTGGCTTTGCAAGTTTCGATCCCTGCAATACGTTATTACTGGGTCTTTTCAATAAGGCACACACACAAAAAAAAAAAATAATTAAGCACAAACTATAAACTAAATTAAATGTACAAATTACAAAAACAAAGTGCAAAGAAAGAAAAGTGCAAAATCAAAGAACTAAAAAGTTCAACACACCACAAATTCAAAGAAAAAAAAAATCTATTTAAAAGACAAAAATCATCATCAAACACCAGAACGTGCATTACACCAAGATTATGACAATAGAATTATCAGAACAACACCTCAACCAGGCCCATTCACTACTGAGACAGGTGCCGAGTTTTGACGGATCAACAGAAAATCTCAACGCTTTTATTAAAAGGATCGATTACATCATACTTCTTTATCAAACCCGAGATGTCAGACAACACAGCATCGAATTACAAGTTGCTGGAGATGCTCAGAGAGTTTCACAAGGACTAGCAGAGAGTTTCAGGAACGCACTGATTGAAGAATACAAAGTGCAAACACCATTTGAAGAACTCCTTCGGCGCCTATTAAACACGAATTTCCAGGGAAACGTCCTTAAGTTCATCAAGGATCTCGAAAATAAATCTTATGTTATATAAAATAAGTTAGCTTTAGAAAATATACCTAGCAATACGACACTTTATACAAATGCCATAAATAACACAATTATAGATGTAATTACAAAAAAATTACCCGATAGGCTTTTCATGATGTTAGCCAGATACGACATTACACCGACACAGAAACTTAAACAAGTAACGCAAAGAGAAGGATTATACGAAAATAGCGTAAAGGATAGACCTAAAACTAATAATGTTCAGGGAATTCAAAATAACAATCGTAGGAACATGGGAAATTATCAGCAGAATGCTAGCCCAGCCACCAGTTCAAGTGGCTATTCCAACACGAATCACAATTATTATGTACAAAACAAACAACACACTAATTCCGAAGACAATCAAAAGGCTCATTACGAGTTCCAGCAGAAATTAAGTCAAGGTAGAACCCAATATCCCTTAAACTATCAAGATTAGTCCCATTCACGCTTGAATACGCCAAACCCTCCGACAGCAACAGTGGGCAGATGAAAATGGAAACATCTGAAAATGTTCACCAGCAAGCCTCGGAACAAACAGAAGAAATCCATTCATAAAATTAATTATAAATGACGAAGTTCCAAAATGTGTCATTGACACAGGTTCAACCATAAACCTAATGAAAAAAAACCGCTTAAATTTTCCGATTTACATCGAAACACTAAAGGTTCACACCATAAATGGTGTTATTGAATTAAAACAAAGCATAAGATTAGGAGCAAGCAAAATTTGTCCGATTAATCAAAAATTCTATATTCACGACTTCTTAGAGCATTATGATGTTCTGATTGGGAGAGAATACCTTGAAGCATGTCAAGCGAAAATAGACTATGCACAAGGATCCGTAACCTTAGGAGAATTTAACTATAGCTTAAGATATAATGACGAAGAGGTCGAAGAGGACATGATCGCACAAGAGTGCCTTGATCCACCCTCAACAGAGGATAGACAATTTAACTTCGCCATTAATAACGAACCTACACCTACACTCAGAAGAAAAGGTGGAAGCCTTTGGCTAGATCAATGGTTGTGAAATATTGACATTTTCCAAGTTTGTCTAATATTTCATCCATGATCGGGATAGGGTATTTATCTTTAATAGTTAGTTCATTGAGGTTGCGGTAATCTATGACTAACCGGAACTTTTGATTTCCAGATGCATCGTTTTTCTTTGGAACGATTATTACTGGTGAGCAGTAAGGGGATTTGGATTTACGTATGATATTTTGTTTTATCATATCGCTTATTTGTTTATTTACTTCCTCATCGTATATTTGAGGATATTTATATGGACGCTTGTAAATTGGGTCCTCATGCTTTGTTAGAGTTTTGTGTTTAATTGTACTAGTGAAAGTCAAATTGTCACCTTCATGGTACTGGATATCACGAAATTCATGTTAAACATTTTTAATTTTTTCCTTTTCTTCTGAGTTTAGGTGCTCTAGCCTATACTCATTATTTTCTGTTAATTCGTTATTAATAGCGAAGTTAAATGGTCTATCCTCTGTTGAGGGTGGATCAAGGCACTCTTGTGCGGTCATGTCCTCTTCGACCTCTTCGTCATTATATCTAAAACAAAAGTTCAATTCTCCTAAGGTTACGGATCCTTGTGCATAGTCTATTTTTGCTTGACATGCTTCAAGGTATTCTCTCCCAATCAGAACATCATAATGCTCTGAGAAGTCGTGAATATAGAATTTTTGTTTACTCGGACAAATTTTACTTGGTCCTAATTCTATGCTTTGTTTTAATTCAATAACACCATTTATGGTGTGAACCTTTAGTGTTTCGTTGTATATTGGAAAATTTAAGCGGTTTGTTTTCATAAGGTTTATGGTTAAACCTGTGTCTATGATACATTTTAAAACTTCGTCATTCATAATTAATTTTATGAATGGATTTCTTCTGTTTGTTCCGAGGCTTGCTGATGAAAATTTTCAGATGTGTCCATTTTCATCTGCCCACTGTTACTGTCTCTTTGACGTTTAGTCGGAGGGTTTGGCGCATTCAAGCGTGAATGGGACTGATTTTGATAGTTTAAGGGGTTTTGGGTTCTACCTTGACTTAATTTCTGTTGGATCTCGTGGTGAGCCTTTTGATTGTCTTCGGAATTAGTGTGTTGTTTGTTTTGTACATGATAACTCTGATTCGTGTTGGAATAGCCACTTGAACTGGTGGCTGTGTTAGCGTTCTGCTGATAATTTCCCATGTTTCTACGATTGTTATTTTGATTTCCCTGAACGTTATTAGTTTTAGGTCTATCATTTACGCTATTTTCGTATAATCCTTCTCTTTGTGCTACTTGTTTAAGTTTTTGTGTCGACGTAGTGTCGTATCTAGCTAACATCATGAAAAGCCTATCTGGTAATTTTTTTGTAATTACATCTTTAATTGTGTTATTCATGGCATTTGTATAAAGTGTTGTGTTGCCAGGTATATTTTCTAAAGCTTACTTATTTAATACGATATAAGATTTATTTTCGAGATCCTCGATGAACTTAAGGACGTTTCCCTGGAAATTCGTGTTGTATAGACGTCGAAGGAGCTCTTCAAATGGTGTTTGCACTTTATATTCTTCGATCAGTGCATTCCTCAACTCCTGCCAAGTGTTGGCCGCTGTCTTTTGTGAAACTCTCTGAGCATCTCCAGCAACTTGTAATTCGATGGCTCCATATAAGATGCTGTGTTGTCTGACATCTCGGGTTGGATACAGATGTAGGATGTAATCGATCCTTTTGATAAAAGCGTTGAGATTTTCTGTTGATCCGTCAAAACTAGGCACCTGTCTCAGTTGTGAGAGGGCCTGGTTGAGGTGTTGTTCTGATAATTCCATAGTCATGGTTTTGTTGTAATTCACGTTTTGGTGGTTGATTAAAAAATGTTTTTTTTTTTTGAGTTAATGGTACTCGAACTTTTTTTATTGGTTCTTTGATTTTGCACTTTTATTTCTTTGCACTTGGTTTTTGTACTTTGTACATTTAATTTAGTTTATAGTTTGTGCTTAATTATTATTGTTTAATTGTTTTTTTTTTTGTGTATGTGTCTAATTGAAAAGACCCAGTAATAACGTATTGCAGGGATCGAAAGATATGCAAAGCCAGTCGTTATTAACTGTTGTAGCTTTATTGCCCGAAGGGTCAATGTTAATAAACTACGAGTGACCCGAAGGTTCTTATGCGGATACGTATTCGAATAATTTAACAAAGGCAATGAAAACTAGTAAAAAATTAATAGATCTTCAAACATTTGCAGAATTTAAGGAACTAATATTAAAAAAACACAAAGAATTATTACATCCAGGAATTGAAAAAACTATCAATTGGTTCAAAGAAACCCACTATTAGCTAATAACCTATCAAAATAAAAGCAGACAAAGACTCAGCTTTTATGTGCACAGCTTTACAATTATGGCTAAAATCAGAAGCAGTAAATATTAATATAACCACCAGTAAAACTGGCATATCCGACGTAACGCTTTCATAAGACAGTTAACGAAAAATTAAGAATCATTAACAGCGACTCAGACGTCGAAAATAAACTTACACAATTTGACGAAACACATAACGACTAACAGAACACCAGCGGACATATTCATATACGCAGGTACACCAGAGTATGACACTCAAGCTAATAAAGAAAAACTAATAAATAACCTCAACAAAAAACGAACAAATTATGAAATTGACACTAGATACAAGCACTCGCCATTAGTTAAATCAAAGACAACAACCCCGTTCAAGAAAACAGGAGAACTAAGACAAATCGACATTAACATTTTGAGGAAACAAACAGAGGCAGGAAGATAATACATAACACAACCAAATTCAAAAAGAAAAGGAAGACTAATCAAAGTAAATGTAACAATTACAGGTCAACAACAGACACCGACCAGACCAAAAAAGCACCAGCTTAAACTAATTATTATAATATTAATATCAATAACTGTAAGTCATATAAATGCACAAAGCATTCAAATTAATCCTATTGAAGCACAGAATTTGTCCTAGGGGAAAATTTTAGGATATAACGTTGTATTATTTCTGATGTTTGATCTGTTTCATATAATTTGCTATTGCTTACAAATATTTTGGTTTATGTGTGTGGTAATTGGTTCCGATTTGTTGCTTATATATTACTATTATTCTTTGGGGTATTACGTTGTACATAAAGATAATATACAGGATTACATCTATTACATTATAATTATGCAGTGTCGTTAAAGTTACAATTTGAAAGTTGTTTTACATTTTGGTGTAGTCTTTTACAATTTCTTTAGCTTGTATGTATGATAATTTAATTACGTTATTACTGAAACAATTTACATGAGTGTAGTCTAACATTAATATTTTCCAAATTAATTCAATTAGAACAATTGAACAATTTGACGCTTTTATAAGAATGGTACCTTCCATTATCATTTCCCTATTAACACAATTTAGTTTTAATAACGTTTTAGATAAGTTTCATACAAACATTTGTCGCGATTTTTCTATACTTACGGGAGGAATTTCCCAAAACCCCGTCTTAACGTGCACCTTCATCACATAAGGTAACTACAGTGAAAATTTCAGCTTCCTAGCTCTTACGGTTTGGGCTGTGCGTTGATCACCAATCAGTCAGTCAGTCAGTCGTCAGTCAGTCAGTCAGGATATACAGTTTTATATTTAGAGATTCTGTGCGAGTATAGCCTATATTGTGGGTGTCGTGCATCTGTCACTTCTCCATCCTTAGAGTAGAGTTGCGAATTGAAGCCCTGCCAAGGCAACCATTTTTTTTTTAATTTATCTTTACTACTACTAAAGCAAGTGAGCGCGTTCCGCCTTATTTGATGTTTAGATTAAGGGGGTATCCCCTAGTCGGGATTTCCCGACTAGAACCTTTTACTTGCTATAATTTCGATTAGTGTGTATCTTGTTATATTGTTAATTGGTGCGCTTAGTTGCTAGCGCTTATGTATAAAAGGGTTGGATTATATGAGTACAGTGTACGTATATGTACTATATTTGAATATATAAGATTCTGTGCGAATATAGTGTATACTGTGAGTGTTGCATCTGTCACTTCCTTAATATTAAGAATTTACCCTCAGGGGGACATGTTAGGATATAATGTTGGATTATTGCTGATATTTGATCTGTTTATATTATAATTATGCAGTGTCGTTAAAGTTACAATTTGAAAGTCGTTTTACATTTTGGTGTGGTCTTTAACAATTTCTTTGGCTTGTATGTATGATATTTAAGTTAATTTATTTCCTATGTAAATTGTTTGAGTGTAGTCTATCATTATTATTTCTTCAAATTAATTCAATTAGAACAATTAAATAATTTAACGCTTTTATAACATTGTTACCTTCTATTATCATTTCCCTATTAACACAATTTAATTTTAATAACGTTATTGGTAAGTTCCAAGTAATGATGTAATTAATTGCAAAATTCTTTTGTGTTTTTGAGTAGCTGCATTCCGTCGTTGGTTTAGGACTTCTCTTGTGTTTGCAGTGTAGGCTTGGTTGTCTTGCAGAAATATTTATCGTGAATTACTTTTGCTAGGATGTTATTATATATGGATTTGGTAGTATTTCGAAAGTCCGTGTTCTAACTTTCTCTCGTGGAATATGGGATATGGTCAAAATTTCATTTCTGTCAGTGTTTAGCCAGGTTGAATTTTTATACCCTGAACCCATTAAAAATGGGTTAAAAGGGTATATTGTATTTGTGCAAAATGTAAATGTATGCAACTGGCAGAAGGGCATCAATAGCCCAGTTGATCTAGCCATGTCCGCCTGTCTGTCTGTCCCTCAGTCCGTATTTACGAACGCAAGGATTTAGAACCTTTAGGAGCTAGAGAAATTTTAGCTGTAGGTCCACCTAGTGCCTGCGCAGATCAAGTTTGTTTCCGATAATCATTAACTTACTCTTAAATAATAAGAGAGCGAGAGTCACCAAACTTGATATGTTGCTTCTAGAATAGTATATACCAAGTATCTTTCATTTTATAACTATCGCCAACTTCCCGCTACCACCGCAGATCTAAAAATCAAGTTAATAACTCAACTTGTATTGCCAACCAATTTAAGCCACAGTTTAAATGTAATTGACATTTTGATATTACACAAGTATTCTATGGTATAATAAGATATACTGTCGAAAATTTCATTAAGATTGGTTATTGTTTTGTTTTCGCCACCTCCCCGCTACTTCTTCAAAGCTATAAATCAATTTAAGCCACAATTTAAATGCAATTGACTTTATGAGAATACACAAATATTGTATGGTACAATAAGATATGTTGCAGAAAATTTCATTAAGATCGGTAAGGAAACACAGAATTTATGTGTTTGTTTTCAAGAATTTCCGTATACATGTACACACACACATTCATGCGCGTCTGCTTCGAATTCTGTCATCTCTGCGATTTTTCTGTGCTGCTATTTTAATTGGCTTTTTTCTCAATAAGACTCAGTTATTATTGTGGCTGTCGAGTAGAGGCAGTGGCAAGTGGTGCGGTCTGTCGCGTTTTCGAATTTTCTTTCAAAAAGATAGAACCTGAAGTATTTGGTGGCCCAGACAATAGCCAAAAGTTTTTTCTATTACCGAATAATTAAATTCGTGTTCGTTCAATAATCTACTTGCGTTGCAAACTGTCTTGTGATTATGAGATAATAATCGAATATTACTAGCATTTCTTCTCAAAATTCGGATATATCATTATCGGACCGCTGTATTATACAGCTCTTCTTTATTTTATACCTGTACCTTTTTTCAATTTTGCGATTTTAACCGAAATTTACGATGATCTGTCGGCAAAAAACGCAAAGTGCTAAGAATGATTTGATTGTTTTCGTTATTATGGGTATTGGGGATTTTTTTATTGATTCAATTTTAGCTGGCTTAGGTTTGATCACATCTGAGGGGATTATATGGCTTAGAGATTCAGTTTCTTTCTTTTTTCTCTATTTTCTAGATGTTGTTTTGTATTGGCCTCCCTTTACTTTGTAAATACCCTTCTCAGTGACAATATGTGTTCCTCCAATGAAGTAGACTTCACAAGTATGTCGTCCATATAGATAAGATAACGTTAGTAGATCGAATCTTCCAAAAGGGTGTTGAAGATACACAAACGGCATTCGAGTGTTCTCGTAATGTCAATTTTTCGTCGTAAATGTTGTCTTAGGAATTGAGATTTCATCTATTTGAATCTGGTGAAAACCATTCAGGTTGTGAAGAATACTATCCATTGCAGGGATCAGATTTTTGCATCAACTATGACTTCATTAAGGTTGCGATAGTCATTGACTACTCTAAATTTTTGGCTGCCTGATGCATCCATTTTTTCGGGTATGATCCAAATAGGCAAAGAGTAAGGCGACTTAGACTTACCAATTATCCCTTGGCTGATCATATCTTTGATTTGGCGCGTGTGGCTATTTTTTCAAAAAAATAACTATATGTTTTTATTTTTGAGACCAAAAATCTGATCTGAATCTTAATTTTTGAGTTTCTAAGGTTTATTTTTATACCCTGAACCCATTAAAAAAGGATAAAAAGGGTACAATGTATTTGTGCAAATGTATGTAACAAGCAGAAGGAAGCATCTCCGACCATATAGTATATATATATATCAAGCTTCTATTTCAAAGCTATAAATCAAGTTAAAAAACCAACTTGTATTGTGGAATTGAGTTTTCATCTATTTGAATCTGGTGAAAACCATTCAGTTTGTGAAGAATACTATCCATTGCAGGGATCAGATATTTGCATCAACTATGACTTCATTAAGGTTGCGATAGACCACGAAATAACGGAGGAGTCTATACAGATTACAATTATCTGACTTGGCGGTTCAACGGCGTCAGTATAACTCAAAAGCTAAGCTGTTTTGATCAGCCTTGAAGATCATGAGCTTTCTTTTTTTTTAAATGCTGAATCATTGTCCTTATGAATTTTCGTGAATATTTTAAGTACCTGAGCTTGAACGTCGTTGGCAATTTGGAATTTAGTGGAAATAACGATTGTGGCGGATGAATATGTCTACTGGTTTTATGTTTTATGGTTGATCCCACACCAGTATTGTTATTGTCACCAAAATCTTAATTTTTGGGTTTCTTATGTTTATTTTTATACCCTGAACCCATTGAAAATGGGTTAAAGGGGTATAATGTATTTGTGCAAATGTATGTGACAGGCAGAAAGATGCATCTTCGACCACATAGTATATATATTCTTGATCAGCAGGTTAAGTTTGCAGATGAGAGCGCGAATACTGATTCAGGCATAGCCAATCTCTTCGCAAACCTTTTTCAAACTACCTAATGCTCCTCTCGGTATAATAAACATCAACCTTCGATTCTCGGCGACCTTAACACAATCAACCCGGTTTACTCACTGTTCCCTGATGGTGTTTCCGCCTATATGCTCAGGTTCAGCAGCACTATGTAAACCTGTTTTAAAACTTTTTGAATTCTCCATAAACACTTCATCTTTTCGACCATTTGGAAGGAATCATATAATTTCTCGCTCCATTAAAAAGGGAGTAAGTCCGATGTCGGTAACTATAGAGGCATTTCCAAATTATCCGCTATAACTAAAGCTTTTGAGAGAATCATAACATCTGAACTGCTACATGTATAAGTAATCTACCTTCTTGAGATTACTTCGCTAGTAATTGATGGGCTTAAGAAAAGAATTCAGACTGACATCATCTATACTGATTTCAGTAGGGCTTTCGACTCTGTCAACCACTCCTTACTGCTTCAGAAATTATGCCTTAACGGCATCCCAATCTCTTGATCTGGATTTCAGAGTATTTGCAAAAGGTTCAGATATTCGTTTTCCTAAGGTTACGGATCCTTGTGCATAGTCTATTTTCGCTTGACATGCTTCAAGGTATTCTCTACCAATCAGAACATCATAATGCTCTAAGAGACGTGAATATAGAATTTTGGTTTAATCGGACAAATTTTGCTTGCTCCTAATCAAATGCTTTGTTTTAATTCAATAACACCAGTTAAGGTGTGAACCTTTAGTGTTTTGTTGTTAATTGGAAAATTTAATTTCCCATGTTACGATTGTTATTTTGATTTCCCTGAACGTTATTAGTTTTAGGTCTATCATTTACGCTATTTTCGTATAATCCTTCTCTTTGCGCAACTTGTTTAAGTTTCTGTGTCGGTGTAATTTCGTATCTGGCTAACATCATGATAAGCCTATTGGGCTTAGTTTGTATAAAGTGTCGTATTGCTAGGTATATTTTCTAAAGCTGACTTTTTTAATATAACATAAGATTTATTTTCGAGATCCTTGATGAACTTAAGGACGTTTCCCTGGAAATTCGTGTTGAATAGGCGTCGAAGGAGTTCTTCAATCAGTGCATTCCTCAACTCCTGCTAAGTGTTGGCTGCTGTCCTTTGTGCAACTTGCAATTCGATGGCTCCGTATAAGATGCTGTGTTGTCTGACATCTCGGGTTGGATAAAGATGTAGGATGTAACCGATCCTTTTAATAAAAGCGTTGAGATTTTCTGTTGATCCATCAAAACTTGGCACCTGTCTTAGTTGTGAGAGGGCATGGTTGAGATGTTGTTCTGGTAATTCCATTGTCATAATCTTGGTGTAATGATTTTTGTCTTTTAAATAGATTTTTTATACCCTGAACCCATTGAAAATGGTTAAAAAGGGTATATTTGTATTTGTGCAAAGTGCAAATGTATGTAACAGGCAGAAGGAAGCATCTCCGACCCCATAAAGTATATATATTCTTGATCAGCATCAATAGCCGAGTCGATCTAGCCATGTCCGTCTGTCTGTCCGTCCGTCCGTCCGTCCGTCCGTCCGTATGTATGAACGCAAGGATCTCAGAACCTATAAGAGCTAGAGACTTGAAATTTTATATGTAGGTGCTCCTAGTGCCCGCGCAGATCGAGTTTGTTTCCGATAAACGATAACTTGCCCTGTTTCCAAGTAATCGATAAAAATGTATATCGAAATACCGTTTTTTAAGCAATTTTGGTAAATAAGAGCTAGAGTTTCCAAACTTGCCATGTAGCTTCTAGAATAGTATATATATATCGATTATCTTTCATTTTATACCTATCGCCAACTCCCCGCTACTCTCTATCTATAAGCGCGCGCTGCATTTGGTGATGGAATAAGAGGGTTCAGGGTATCCCCTAGTCGGGAGCTCCCGACTAGAACCTCTTACTTGTTTTTTTTTGTCTGTGTGTGCCTTATTGAAAAGACCCAGTAATAACGTATTACAGGGATCGAAACATGCAAAGCCAGTCGTTATTAACTGTAGTAGCTTTATTGCCCGAAGGGTCAATGTTAATAGACTACTAGTGACCCGAAGGCTCTTGTGCGGACACGTATTCGAGAAAACGTTTGATACACACCGACAACAATTTCGGTCGCGATTCTGCTTTAGATCTAGGAATTAATATTCCTTTAGCGATCTTTACTTTTTCCCGACGCATACTACCGGCTGCGCCAATAAAGTTTAAGACGAATAGTTACTTTAAAAAATAATAATAATTGTCGTATACATGTAGACACACATTCATGCGCGTCTGCTTCGGATTCTATCAACAGCATTGCAATTGCGATTGTATTGTTTTCTGTATTGCTAGTTTAATTCCTTGTTTTCTCAATAAGACTCAGATATTGGTGTGGCTGTTGGTAGAGGCGTCGATTTTTATTTTTTTTTTTAAATTTATCTTTATTACTTCTAAAGCAAAAGAGAGCGTAGCGCTTCATTTGGTATTTGGAATAAGGGGGTTCAGGGTATCCCCTAGTGGCGAGCTGCCGACTAGTAACTTTTTCTTGTTATAATTTCGATTAGTGTGTATCTTGTTTTATTGTATTATGTATATATTGTATATGGATTGCTTATGTATAAGGGGTTGGATTATATGAGTACAGTGTACACTTATGTGTGCTATTTTTGAATATATAATATTTTGTATAGTGTATATTGTGGGTGTCGTGCATCTGTTACTTTCCCATCCTTAGAGTAGAGTAGAGGCGGCAACAAGTATTGTAGTCAGTTACGAATTCAAACCCTGCCAAGGCTCCAATTTTTTTTTAAATTTATCTTCACTACTACTTAAGCAAATGAGCGCGTTAGATTAAGGGGGTTCAGGGTATCCCCTAGTCGGGAGCTCCCGACTAGAACCTTTTACTTGTTATAATTTCGATTAGTGTGTATCTTGTTATATTGTTAATTGGTGCGCTTAGTTCTTTAGCGCTTAGTTTCTCCATCCTTAGAGTAAAGAAGTGTAGTCCGTTGTTCACACAATAAAATTTAATCAATAGATTTGATTTGGATTTCTTGTACTTAATTGGAACAGCGAAAGTGCCGCTTCAACTTCTCATAAGTTTCTGATTTTACAAATATATCTTAGGAGCTAAGGAAGGCTAAGTCTCGCAGCTGCGCTGCCGAAAGCGGAGCGGCAGCGAATAGACGGTTATGTATACTTAGGTATATAGGCATTGTTTAGGCATATAGCTATGCTCGCTTAGGCTGGAGCTCACACTTGAGTTCATGTCCATGTGAGGTCCGCAAACAAAAATCGACCATGCTGTGCCGACTCAAGTTGTGACGATTAAATCGGCTAAGAACCTCGGCCTCATGAGCATAAGACATGTAAAGTTATGACACATTCAAGGTTCAAGCAAAATTTTCACAATTTCACAATTTTCAAAATTGATAACGACTCATTATTAGCAAAAATTTAAAATTCCAATACATAAAGGAACCGTGGTGTGTAGCTCAACTCATGGCTACACTAAAATTGTTAAATTATTATTATTTTTTTTCTTCAAATTTTCCTAGTTTTTTTTTTTTTGTGTATATATACTTATGTATGGATCTTATTCTATTTGTGGATGAACTTGAAATATTTATGAGAGAAACAAAGTGATTATGAAATAAAAATTTTTAACCTATCTTTATGTACTATTTGTTTTTTGTGTTTATTATTTGATATTGTTATGTTATTTCTATCTCCTAGATGCTCTACCTTATAGGGACCTGTGTATTTATAATCAAATTTATATTCTACTTCGTTTTTAAGCAAAACTTGGTCTCCTAAATTGAGTTGAATATCTCTAACTTTCCTATCATACAATTCCTTATTTTTAGTTTTATTATCTTCTATCATTATTCTAGGTCTGTTATAAGCTACTTCTAACCTATACTTTGATTCCTTAGGGTAGTCATCTACATTGTAGAGTGGTTCTATTCTATCTATGCTATTAAAATGAATTAGTAAGTTCGTTGCTTTACCGAATACTAGCTCACTTGGACAGTAATCATGTGCCATAGAGGGTATCGTATTGAAACAGTATTCGAAATATTGGAGCCATACGTCCCAATTAGTATTATCTACTGAAATGTAGGATCGAACGAATTCATTAAATGTTCAATGGCTTCTTTCGAATGTTACAACTGTTTGGTGGTGGTGTGCAGTAGATGTTTTATTTTTGAGTTTTAGATATTTGCACAAGTCGTCAATTATTGAATTTTTATATTCTGTTCCCATGTCCGTAATAAAAGTCTTCATTGGACCGTACTTCAGAAAAAATTCTTCAAAAATAGCTTTAGCTACGGTGTTCGCACTTTTATTTTGTATCGGTATGGCTATTAAATATTTGGCCAAATACCATATTAGTGTTACTACGTATTTGTTGCCATTGTTCGATTTTGGTAGTGGACCTATTGAATCTACAATTACCCTATCGAAAGCCATTTGTGGGGTTTCAGCTATAGTTAATGGGGTTTTGGTATGTTTAGTGGTTTAAGACTTTTGGCATTTGGGACAGTTACTTATGTACTCTTTTATGTCCTTAGACATTTTTTTCCAATAATAGTTTCTCTGGACCTTGGCCAACGTAATGCCTGTATGACTTCCTTGAATTGGGTCGTCGTGGAATGTAAACAGTATTGCTTCTTTCTCTTTTTCATTATTTAATAATAGGGTCAACGGCTTGAGTAGCGCTACTCTTAGAGATTGTAATATTTTATTGCCCATTATTTTAAAAGATTCTGTTGAGATAGTTTCTAAGATCTTTTCGCTCGATGCCACTTTGAGTTGGCTGATATTAAGTATACCGGCTTCCTTTAACTTTTTCCCATGCTTTAGTAGGCATATCGAATATGTTATTCGCAAGGTCACTACTTTTCGTACCTCATCATTTACAATGACTTCGTATACGTTGGGCTTAGAAGCTTTATTTAGAGTTTGCCTTGGCAATTCTAATTGTTTTTGTTCTTTTCCTGCGCAGGAATTTTACTGTTAACTTTGATTTCTGGTAGTGACTTTCAGAATTTTATTATCTCTTTGGATATTTTGTAGGTCCTTGATTGTTATTCTGGACAATGCGACCGTGATATGGTTGTCCTTTCCCTTAAGATATGCCACAGTAAAATCATACTCTTCCAAATCTAATCTCATACTTGTCAATTTGGAGCTTGGGTTAGTCAAAGGAAAGATGGTTGTTTTTAACTGTAAAGTGTTTGCCATAAATATATGGTCGAAAATGCTTAATTGCCCAATGAATAGCTGCTAATTCTTGTTCTCTTGTGTTTTTGTTACTTTCACCTTTGGTAAATGATCTTGATGCATGTGCTACGGGTAGTTGAGTTATAATCTTGAGTTAGAACAGCTCCACATGCTTGTTTGCTTGCGTATGTTGTGAAACAAAATTCTTTATTGAAATCGGAATATTATAGTAAAGTAGGTTTCATCAATTGAACTTTTAAATAGTCGAAGGTTTTTTGACATTGATCTGTCCATTTAAATTTAACATTCTTTTTACATAATCTAGTTATATGACATGAGTAATCGGAAAAGTTGTTTATAAATCGTCTGTAGTAATTGCAAAATGCAACAAATCTTCTGGCACTGTCCGCGTCTGTTGGGACTGGGTATTTTTCTATTACATCATATTTCTTGCTGTCTGGCAAAATACCTTTATCGGTGCACTAGTGACCTAGGAAGGTTACTTCGTGTCAGAAGAATGAGCACTTTTCGGGGTGCAATTTGAGGTTGTGCTTCCTACATAACTCAAAGACGTTTGTAAGGTTTTTAAACATATGCTTTTCTGAGCAACCGATGACAATTAGGTCATCCATATATAGGATATACCTGAAAATGCAATTGTCATCATTATTTGAAAGGAATTTGGCACTATTTTTAAACCATATGGTAATCGCGTAAAGCGGTAGGAGTTTTTGCTCGTGAAAAATTACATTATATTTTTGGAGTTTTCTTCGAGTTCTATTTGGTGAAATCCTGACATTAAATCTAGACATAAAATATATTTAGCTCTGCCCAATTGATCAAGAATATCATCATATGGGCAAGTAGCCTATCATAGTTTGAATTTAACCGCCAGCCGCCTCTGCAACCGTGCGTTGCTGATCGGTTACCTAACACCTCCTTCGAGAGCGCAACTTTAATTCGGCGGCGAAGAGCGAAAGCTCCGAGGTGAAGTTGCGAAAGCTCGCGGCGAAGTTGAGAGGCCGAGGCAAGCGCACGGGTCGCTAGCGAGCGTGCCGGCACTTTTTTGGAGAGCTATCAGGGTGAGTAGACGTGCCGAGAAAAGCCGCGCGAACGATAAGAGTGAAGGGTACAGCGGAGCGCTAGGGCTCCAAAATAGTGCGGCAGGGCAGGAAACTCAGTAGGGTAGAAGTTAATAAAACTAGTGAATAAAGTGAATGTACTTAAAGTAGTGAAGAGAAACGCTAATCTTTGTATTCTCTGGCGGTCTTATCTGTGCTAAACATCGGAAATACCCGATGTTCACCCTAACCTAGGGGCATAGTGTTGTTGATGCGAGGCCACGGCCCGATAGTGTAGTTGGTGCGAGGCCACATCCCGAAAGTGTAGTTGGTACGAGGCCACAGCCCGAAAGTGTAGTTGGTGCGAGGCCAAGGCCCGATAGCGTAGATGGTGCGAGGCTACGGCCCGCTAGAATAGGTAGTACGTGGCTGCGGCTCGGTAGAGTAGGTAGGATAGAAGTAGTGCGAGGTATAGTTTGGTCGAAACAATGTCGTTGCGAAATTATAAATGTCTTGTAACTCGCGCTTAGGGGCGTGGCATAGTAGGTAAGTGTTAAGTGTTTTTAGGATGTATGTACCCCAATAGAGAACAAGAGAAAAGGAAAACATAATATATGGGTAAAATGCGAGGGTATAAGGTAGTCGAGTATACCCTGACAAGTGCATTTCATACCCTATGTTAGGCAACAACATAAGCACCTGCAAGATTAAGGCAACCAAAAATGTGCACGGAAGTCGAGCTCATAAAGCAACAAGAAAAACAAGTAAGAGGTTCTAGTCGGGAGCTCCCGACTAGGGGATACCCTGAACCCTCATATTCCAACACCAAATGCAGCGCGCGCTTATAGATAGAGAGTAGCGGGGAGGTGGCGATAGGTATAAAATGAAAGATAATCGATATATATATACTTTTCTAGAAGCTACATGTCACGTTTGGTGACTCTAGCTCTTATTATTTACCAAAATTGCTTAAAAAACAGGATTTCGATATACATTTTTATCGATTACTTGGAAACAGGGCAAGTTATCGACTATCGGAAACAAACTCGATCTGCGTAGGAACTAGGAGCACCTACATCTAAAATTTCAAGTCTCTAGCTCTTATAGGTTCTGAGATCCTTGCGTTCATACATACGGACGGACGGACGGACGGACGGACGGACGGACAGACGGACATGGCTAGATCGACTCGGCTATTAATGCTGATCAAGAATATATATACTTTATGGGGTCGGAAATGCTTCCTTCTGCCTGTTACATACATTTGGATTTTGCACAAAAACATAATACCCCTTTTACCCATTTTTAATGGGTTCAGGGTATAAAAAGAGATAACGGCCGGTCGAAAAGTACGTCGCGCGCGAGTTACGCCTTTGACGTCACCACCCCATTCACACCAATATAATGCCGAGTTCAAACCAGTTGAGCTTGCAAGCCCAGTATCCGATGGACTGAAATCCAATGTAAAAACAATCCAACTCTTAAAGATCGAAGGTCACTGATGGTGACCAATTTATATAAACAATTCCTAATCGATCAAAAAAGGCTCATATTGTAAACAAATAACCTATGCTATGCCGCTCCGATGCATTAATGTAAACATTAAACAAAGCCTTAGTTGCTCACTGCAGCTTCTCTGCTTGGCGCTCTCTATAAACAATAGCCCCAAATCGCCAAGTGAGCCTTTGCACTCTTTTGTCTTAGAATTATAATTCAGTTGTAAGAAAACCACAGATCTAACCAGTACGAATAAACGCAAAATTAAAAGTTAAATTCGAGTGTTGTATTATTTCTTGGTATACATCTCAAACATATATAATTGGCGCAGCCGGTGTCAGAAATAAAAAAGAAAAAAAAAAAAAATTAATAAATACATTTATTGTGCTAACAATTGCTGAGGAAACTTTGGAAAAACTGAAGTGAACGAATCAGTAAAAGTGCTTATAAACATATAGTACTATAATTTTGGAGTAAATACAAATTGTGCTAACAATTGCTGACGAAACTTTGGTAAAACTGAAGTGAACGAATCAGTAAAAGTGCTAATAAATATTGATATACTTGTGTGAACATAAATAAAGAGTTTGACCAGAAAAATTATAACATCACTTATAACAAAACAATCAACTCGATATAACAACAATGCAGCAATGCATTCAAGCATTAACATCAATAATACTGGAGCAGCAGCAGCAGCAGAACAATACCAATCCAATAACGAAACAACGAAACAGCATTGAACGAGAAACCAGATACTTATTTGTGTTCACTGGAGAAGAGGGTACTCTACATAGCTTTATTGCATCGGTAGACCAGGTTATGCAGGAGTATGGAAACAGTGCCCAGACATTCAGCGTTATATTCAACACCAAAATTCAGGAACAATTTTAAACATTAACCCACCAGAAGATTGGGATAAAAGCAAGATCAGACTTAGACATCATTACCGCCCCAGAACAGACCAGATGGGCCTCACCAGAAAATTTAATAATTTAAGGGTAATTACCATTCGAGATTTAGATTATAAGGTTCGTCAGAGTGTTGAAGAAATTACAGATTATTCAGTATTTGAAAATAATGATAGACTAGTGGACATATTAAACGGCTTGTTAATACAACGAGTCAAGGAATTAGCATCTGGCCCTATGGCAATTTTATTAATGACCAAACAACATTATCTGACGTAAGGACAGAAATTGCAAAATTTATCGGACTAAATTATGGAAAGTTAAATCAAAAACTATTACTTAAACGAAACACTGACAACAACTATTCTTACCAAGGACAGAATCAAAATAAAAATATTCAAAACCAAAATAATCAAAACCAGAACTCTGGACGTAACAACAAAAATAAAAGACTAACCAATAATAAAAAAAACAATAGGAATCAGAACAAAATCAGGGAAATCAAAACCAAAATGTAAGAAATAATCAAAATTATAATCAAAACCAAAATTATAATCAAAGCAACAATTACAATCAAAACTATAACTATAATCAAAATCAGAACTACAACCAAAATCGCCAATGAGGGTTGACAACCTAAATGAGGAAAATCCTGAAAGTTCAAGCATTGTAGATGAACCAACATTTTTTTACCAATTAGCCTCGGATGAAAAGAAAATTTTTAATAAAGGGACTATTGAGGGAATCACATATATAATCCTAGTTGACACGGGATCAACTATTAGTATTCTTAATACAGCAAGTGTGCATACATCTAAATATACAATAATTGAAAAATATTCTAAAATTATTCATACAATAATCGGTGAACTAAAAACTAATAATTATTTAGTAAAAACTAAAGTACCAAGTGAGTTTAAATATGCAGAAAATGCACGATCAAGATGGGTAGCTTTGCCCCTAGACAAATCTTATGATTTTCTATTGGGCATGGATTTTATCCAAAGAAATGTTGAAAGTATTGATTTTAAAAACAAAATTATTAAACTTTTTAAAATAAGTGAAATTGAAGACCTCAATGTAGATGAATTAAACAAAGAAGAAACTGAAATCGTTAAACGTTTAACAAATAAATATATCCCAGCGGACCAACATGCGAGCCTTTAGCGAGAGTCTCGCGAAATGCTCTCAAATGAGCTCGTATGTGAGCAGAAAACGAGTGGGATATATTTTTATCGCAAAACACTCGCACACGAGCGTTGCAGTGAGATCTTTGCGATAAAAATGCGTGCCCAGTAGAGAGAATGGTGTGTTGTTTTTGTTTTAAATATTAATCGTGCTCAGAGAGTGCAACATTGTCAAGAGAGCGAGAGAGTAAAAACGACGTGGCATTCGGATGCTGTGTTGTTTTTTGGGGGTTGAAAAATTCCTTTGTTCTCTTTTCTACTGTCCGCCGAAGCGAGCAGACACGTGTTTGAAGTGAATATAAAAATTGGAATTCTGTAGAGATGTAAGTAATTAACAAGTGTTTATTATTTTACTTTAGTGTTCCCTTTCAGAATATTATTCAATATTTCAATACACAGGAATGAGCGGAGAGAAAAGGTAATGTCAAAAAAATGAAAATATAATTTTTTTCTTTCATTATTAGTTTTAAATTAAACTGTTTTATTTATGTATTAACTTCTTTTCTAATTATAAGATTGCCAAGGAAATGCGTTTAAATTTTAAATCAAATAAAATGTTAATTATTTTTAAAATAAAATTGGTATTGAAAATGAATATTAAAACAAAAACACCAACAAACATTTTAATGGGAACAAAATGGGCATGAAACAAAAAAAAGTTGCGTAAATCATATTTTATGCGAGCCTTTTGCGATATCTTTTAAGAGACTTTTTTAATATTGCTTACCTACAAAAACGTGCAGCAGAAAATATTTTATAAGACTCGTTAAAAATATAAGAAAAGGCTCGCAAAACATATCACAAAAGGCTCGCTAGCCGTATTTCTTGCGACAATCGTAAATGAAACTTTGACTGCCACAAACTGAACGACATATGATTCATTTTGCTATCGTTTTCCGATGCGATTGCGAGAGTTTTGTCGGGTAAACTCTCGCATTTCACCAGTTTGTGATATCATTTGCGACAGTTTGGTCCGCTGGGTATGATATGTTGACTAATACAAATACAGTAGTTCACAGTATTAGAACAACTACAGATCAACCAATTAACTTAAAAATTTAAAGATATTCTCCCAAATATGAAGAAGAAGTTCCAAAACAAATTATTGAAATGGAAAGAAGTGGTATATTCAGGAAAAGTAAAAGCAGATACAGTTCTCCTATTTGTGTGATACCTAAAAAAATTGATCAATCAGGAGTACAAAAATTTTGAATATGTGTAGATTATCGACGCTTAAATCAGGTTACCGTTCCTGATAAGTATCCATTACCTATCATGGACGCAATATTAGACAAGTTGGTAAATCTCAGTATTTCAGCACTTTAGATTTAGCAAAAGGATATCATCAAATTTTAATCGATGAACAAGACATAGAAAAGACACCTTTCGTTACACCAATGGGCTTATACGAGTATATAAGAATGCCTTTTGGATTTAAAAATGTACCAGCAACGTTTCAAAGATTAATGAACGAAATATTAAGGGACTTTATTAACAAAATCTGTGTTGTATATTTGGATGACATATTAATTTTTTCAACAACTCTGGAGGAACACAAATATGCATTAGAAAAAATTTTCAGAAAGCTTCAAGAGCATAGTTTGAAAATTCAAGCAGTAAGTGCTCGTTTATGAAACAAAATACAGAATTTTTAGGTCACATTCTAAAGAAAGAAGGGTTGAAACCAAACCCAAATAAAATTGAATCAATTATACTGATACCACTTCCAAAAACAAAAAACAGTTAAAAAGATTTTTAGGAATGACAGGATTTTATAGAAAATTTATAAAAGAGTACTCTAAAATAGCTCACCCAATGATTAGATATTTGCAAAAAGATTGTGCAATCAATCAAAACGACCCACAATATATAGATGCTTTCGAAAACTTAAAAGCACTAAATGAATCATATCCGATACTTAAATATTCTTAAATATTTGACAAACCATTTACGCTTACTACAGATGCCAGTTACTTTGCAATTGGCGCTGTTTTATCACAGCGAGAGCAACCTACTGCTTTTGTTTCCAGAACTCTAAACAAACATAAAAAAAATTATAGTACAATGGATAAAGAATTTCTATGCATTGTTCAAGCAGTGGACTATTTCAGACACTATTTATTTGGTAAAAAATTTCAAATTGTTACAGACCATGCCTTCATTAAATATCTCAATTATAAATTTAAAGGTAAAGAAATGAAAGAAAGAAATGGCTGCTAAAATTGCAGGAGTTTGATTATGAAATATTATATTTGAAAGGAAGAGATAATAAAGTATCAGACTTTTTGAGTAGAGAGGAAACAGCCGAACTTATACATAAAAACAATAATGAAGAATCAAATTTTGAATTATCAGACACTCAACATTCAGCAGAAGAACAACTAAGACATTTTTATATAAAAAATGAAATTGTTGATAAGTATAAAACACAAATAATCATAGCACATACTGCAGTAGATAACATTATTAGCTTGCATGGCAGAAAAATAATAGAACTAAATCCAGCAGATTCTAAGATGGATATAGAACAGAAACTTCAAAATAACTTACTACATAAAGCAACTGTAGGAATATATTCAGAGGTACCAGATAAAGAATATCATAAGATTCAATGCATCTTAATTAACCTTTTCTCTGAAACAAATAATTATAAATTAAATGCACAAAGCGAGTTTTAGAAATATCAAATGAAGATGAACTGCATAAGCAAATTTCATTTTATCATACAAAAGAATCACTGCACAGTGTCATAAATGAAACATTTTAAAGTTTATAGGAAAAAATTTATATATATGATTTCATATGATATGATATGATGATTTCATATGAAACACGAATGTTTTTTAACCACTATAGATAAGCTCACTAAATTTGCGGTAGCGTATAATATAAAAGACAAATTGATGAAAACTTAAGAGATAATTATGGACAATGAATTCAGATCAGAACAAATAATAAAATTTTTAGAATCAGAACAGGTAGAAGTACATTTTACAAAACCCAACTCACATACAGGAAACACAGATATTGAAAGATTACATTCTACAATAATTGAAATACTAAACGGAATAGACAATGACTAATCAATTGAATCAAACATTCAAATAGCTATTGGAGCTTATAATAACCGTTACCACTCCACAATTAAATGCTCACCGAATTACGCAAAAAAACGAAAAACTTAACACTTTAATATCAGATTTTAAAAACAAAATTATAAATGAACGAAACATTATAAGAGAAAACTATGAAGAACAACGAGAAGAAGGACCAATAAAAAATTATAAGCGAGTCAGACACAAGGACGAATCCTACTTCAGATTTATCAAATTACAAAATGTTCACCCATGTAATATAAAAAGACCATGACAGCTTGAAACTAACCCAAAAGCAAATAGCAATGCACAGTAAAAATTTTACTAATTATTCTAGCCATTGCCATAAGCCAAAAATACTTAGTAAGAAAAAAAAATAAATACTTCGTTACTGATCCCAATTTTCATATGTTGTATACTAGCAACATTGACTTTGATAGACACAAGATTGCATATTATGCCAATTCAGAAAAACGCAGGATATGTTCCAGTGCAAATATATCCAACGGAAATAGTTAATGAAACAATTATTATTTTACATTTTAT
This sequence comes from Drosophila ezoana, assembly GCA_035045725.1. Classification (NCBI taxonomy): domain Eukaryota; kingdom Metazoa; phylum Arthropoda; class Insecta; order Diptera; family Drosophilidae; genus Drosophila; species Drosophila ezoana. The sequence continues at coordinate 242,496 of JAWNOU010000145.1, forward strand.
AAACGTTGATGAAATCACAATATAGTTAAAAAAGTTGAAAACAATATAAAACATATAAATATCACAGATAAAAAATTACGATTAGATGAAATAGATACAATAAATGCAAATATTAGATCGATAAGTCCCAACAATAGGATGAAACGATGGCTCATAGACACAGCAGGAACAGTATATAAATGGCTTATCGGGCTCATGGACGAAGAGGACAGAACGGATATTTTAGAACACTTGAGTATTATAGATACCAACAATCCCAATTTAATTAAAAATATGAATCAACAAATTTATATAAATTCACACTTTAACGATACCATTCATATCTTAGCGGACACAATAATGCATGACAGACTCATTAACAATGACACTATGGAATATATAAATGAACAAAATAGAAATATCGTAATGAAATTGTTATACAATGACCAGATGCAGAAATTAAAAAATATTGAATACAAAATAAATTATATTCAGGAAAATCTAGCTTCAGCTAAAAATATCATTTTTATGCCAGGAATATTGTCAACAGATGAAATAAATAAATTTAACATTGATTTTTACAAATTAAAAAACATATATACTTTATGTGGTCGAAGATGCTTCCTTCTGCCTGTTTCATATATTTGCTATACAATATATATATATTTGATCATTTTTATAGTTTACAAGCATCAAATGTGGTAGTATAAGGTAATAGATTTGTAAGAAGCAAGAAGTCGCCGATATTATAATTAAGTTAAAGTAACAATAAAAGGCAAGGAGCCGTTAACCGCATAGTCTGTGTATTATTAGAATAAGTGCGTATTTATGGGCAAATAGCCTTTCATAGGAAAAGTAGACGTGCCGAGAAAATGCGCGCGAACGATAAAAGTGAAGTGTACAGAGGAAGGTTTGGGCTCCAAGACAGTGCGGCAGGGCCCTAGTTTAGGAAACTCAGTAGGGTAGAAGTTAATAAAACTAGTGAATAAAGTGAATGTAGTCAAAGTAATGAAGAGAAACGCTAATCTTTGTATTCTTAGGCGGTCATATCTGTGCTAAACATCGAAAATAACCGATGTTCACCCTATCCTAGGGGGATAGTGTAGTTGGTGCGAGGCCACGGCCCGAAAGTATAGATGGTGTACCGTTTCATCATCCTTCATCCTTATTTTTTGTTTGTAAACATTTTTTGTTGATATCGATTCGGTTTCTATTCCGAATATGTCCATGTATTTTGTGCATAATTCATTAAGTATTGTTTTAAATTGGGAAGGGAAATTTTTATTCAATTTATTTTAGATGTCTGTATTGTTTTCATCTTTATTTGTTTTTACTATGTCGTAGTCATCATATGGTTCAATTTTTAATTCGTTTATGTGGATAATTTCGATATTGTTTGTAGTGTTTAAAATTCGGACAAATGTATTTTTTGAATCTGCAACGGAGTTTCCAATGAATACACCGTTTCGGATTTCTTGGTTTGGTATAAATATATACCTGGTTGCTGCGTTTATCGCAATTTTTCGGACAACTTCGGACCTTGCTGGTAGAATTGTCAAATTGTTTTGAAGGGTATGATTTATTGGAATGATTTATTGGGTGATCGAGATTGTCGGGCCTTAGTATAAGCCAATCGTTTTTTGGTTTTAAGTCTATTTGGCAAATATATTTTTTCATGAAGTCGATGCCTATTATTCCATTACATGGAATTGGAAAATCTGATGTTACTATTATTTGAAAAAAGTTCTATTAGTTCTTTTCAGTTTATTGTTCCTTCACCAACACCTGATATTTGAGTAATGCTATGATGATCAATATCATGAAATGAATCTGAAATTTCTTTTATTAATGAAATGTCTGCACCAGTAGCAACTTATAATGTATATAATTTTTTAGCTTGTTCATTTTTAAGTGGAACAAAGAGATTGAAGTTAATGTTAATAGTGTGAACTGTTTGTTTTAGTGGGTTTTGTATCTTAAGGGAATTTATTGGTTTTCCGACGTGGTTTGTATTTGTCGGACATTATCTAGTCCGATTCGGAGTGCCCAAAAAGTTCCATGATAGCGCAATTTATCGAGGGCCACCAGAGTTCGTAGGACGAATTTTTGCCCGAGATATCACTGGCGGTCAATACAAGCGTGGCGGATTCGACCGGATTCAGTCCCGCTTTCCTGGTGCAGGGTAGGGAGCTGCGGTTGTCCGCCGCACTGTACGATCAGGTAACTTCGGGGTCCGCAACTAGTGCGTTCGACCCTAGGACAAAGGCGGATACTTTAAAAGAAATCTTTTATATCGTCCACAGCAATCTCCAGCGCGCATCAAAGGACCAGGGCAGACACTATAACCTGAGAAGACGAGAGTGGCGGCCTTCGTTGGACTCGATGGTCCTGTTAAGACAGCACCAGCTATCCAACGCCGCTGAGGGCTTCGCTGCGAAGTTGGCACCTAAGTTTGCCGGCCCCAATAGGGTCGTCAAATTCATATCCCCCAATATTGTGCGCCTGGTGAACATAAGAAGAGGGTGGCCAACATCTCGCAACTGAAACCAATCCACAGAGAGACGACGGACGATGAAGGGGAAGACCCAGGGCACATGGGTGCCCACGAGTAGGCGAAGGGAGAGAGCGGAATAGCCCCGTCCCCCCACTTGCATCCCACTCGCCACGGTCGTCTGGGGTGACAACTTCGACAGAAACCGGCGAGGTGGACAATTCTGCGGACAAGGAGGAGCTCCTACCGTTCGAGACGGGTAGACAGTCGTCGTCCGCGCAGGAGTCCGGAGCGGTAGAGGCGAAAGGAAAGGGACTTTCCCCGTCGGCCGCGGAAATGGAGTCGCCACCGGTGGAGGCAGCGGGCGACGTCCCGGTAGCGTGAAAGCGGACCTGTCTAGTCACAGCCCGGTTCCCTTAGCAGAAAGAGTCCCAGCGGCACCGAAGCCCACGATGTTTACGAGTCGCAGAGGGCGAGGAGGACGAACCGGCATTCTGCCGTCGTGTCACTACCACCGCCTGGAGGTAAATTTCCCCGGATAACGTTGCGCTACCTGCCGAAAGTCCCCGAGGAAGGTAGAGCACCCCGTTCAGGCCTCACAATGCGTGGATGGACGGGCACAAAGGAAAGTCCTGGCGGAAGACGCCGGCGTAACCGCCACCGTCGGCCAGCGGGCACTCGTAATAAGCGCCATCGAAGTGGGAGCCAACGCCCACCCAGCCCTGAGAGAATGCCGCCGACGGCCAGGAAGAAGTTTCGTTCGGAGACCGGGACGGTTGGAGGTCCGCAGCTGCGTGTGCCGCGTTCGCCCCGCAAGCGCGAGGAGTGTCCTTCCCATCCCGAAAGGATAACCGTCGCTGCGGAGCCATGGCCACCCCTCGAGGAGGACATTCCGAGCCCTGGCTAGCGCCGATTGCAGTCTGTCAGATGGTCGTGTGAGGCGGCTACTAGGATTAGCCTCTCCACAGTTTTGAACTCACGGCAAGCAGCCGTCGTTTGCATCGCCAAGGTCATGGCAAGGAGCTATTGGCAGTGTTATTTGATAATTTTTATAGTTTATAAGCATCAAATGTAGTAGTATAAGGTAATAGATTTTTAAGAGGCAAGAAGCCGCCGATATTATAATTAAGTTAAAGTAACATTAAAAGGCAAGGAGCCATTAACCGCATAGTCTGTGTATTATTAGAATAAGTGCGTAGTTATGGGCAAGTAGCCTTTCATAGTTTGAATTTAACCGCCGGCTGCCGCTGCAACCGTGCGTTGCTGATCAGTTGCTAAACACCGCCTTCGAGAGCGCAACTTCAATTCGACGGCGAAAAGCGAAAGCTCCGAGGCGAAGTTGCGAAAGCTCGCGGCGAAGTTGAGAGGCCGAGGCAAGCGCACGGGTTGCTAGCGAGCGTGCCGGCACTTTTTTGGAGAGCTATCAGGGTGAGTAGACGTGCCGAGAAAAGCCGCGCGAATGATAAGAGTGAAGGGTACAGCGGAGCGCTAGGGCTGCAAAATAGTGCGGCAGGGCAGGAAACTCAGGTAGGGTAGAAGTTAATAAAACTAGTGAATAAAGTGAATGTACTTAAAGTAGTGAAGAGAAACGCTAATCTTTGTATTCTCGGGCGGTCTTATCTGTGCTAAACATCGAAAATAACCGATGTTCACCCTAACCTAGGGGGATAGTGTAGTTGGTGCGAGGCCACGGCCCGAAAGTATAGATGGTGTACCGTTTCATCGTCCTTCATCCTTATTTTTTGTTTGAAAATTTTTTGTTGATATCGATTCGGTTTCTATTCCGAATATGTCCATGTATTTTGTGCATAATTCATTAAGTATTGTTTTAAATTGGGAAGGGAAATTTTTATTCAATTTATTTTAGATGTCTGTATTGTTTTTATCTTTATTTGTTTTTACTATGTCGTAGTCATCATATGGTTCAATTTTTAATTCGTTTATGTGGATAATTTCGTTTTTGTTTGTAGTGTTTAAAATTCGGACAAATGTATTTTTTGAATCTGCAACGGAGTCATGTTTTCATGGCATCGATGCCTATTATTCTATTACATGGAATTGGAAAATCTGATGTTACTATTATTTGAAAAAAGTTCTATTGAAGTTAGTTCTTTTGAGTTTATTGTTCCTTCAGACACGACTCTAATGTTGATGAATTACTGGTTCTGCATGCGTAGAGAACCTTTAGACAATGAAGATTCCTTTCAAGCTAGACGTTTAATTCATGGGTCTTAGAGCAACAAAACGGAACATTCTCTTGGCCCTCTGATAATCAAGGCAAAAATACTACTCCAAGAGCTCTGGCTTCAGAAATTAGACTGGGATGAGTATGTCCCTCAAAGTTCGGATAACTCGTGGCAGCAACTAAAATCTACTTTGATTCAGTTGCAACGAATAAAGATACCATACCAGAGCCATCTTCACCGATCAGTATAATGGATCTTGGTGCTCCTTTTCGTTTTTGCGAGAAGGGGGATGACTTGTAAATACTCCTATTTCACTTTAAAAAGAAGCCCGTAATTCGCTAGAAGCTTTATTAGATACCTGAATTTGACGAATTGTCATTTTGGCCCAAGAGCACCCGTGAGTCTTCTTCGTGAGTCTTCTATCAGTGGCGTCGATTTTTGTGGCCCAATTAGCACGACCGTTCGACAGCGTGAAAAGCCTACGTTTAAGTCGTACATAGCATATTTCTTTGCATCGCCTCCAAAGCGGTTCTCTTAGAACTAGTATCTGACTTATCCACTCATACATTTTTAATGGCTTTTCAAAGCTTCTACGGCCGTCGAGAAGTCCCGCAGACCGTCCATTGCGACAACTGGACGAACTTCGTCGGAGTAAGTCGCCAGTTTCTGGAGTGAGTCTCGTTGCTTAAGCAACAGTTTAGGCGTCGATGGTCAAAGGAGTATGTGCACCATCGATGCCAAACGTCATCGTGAGAGAGAACTTCGGACCTTGCTGGTAGAATTGTCAAATTGTTTTGAAGGGTATGATTTATTGGAATGATTTATTGGGTGATCGAGATTGTCGGGCCTTAGTATAAGCCAATCGTTTTTTGGTTTTAAGTCTATTTGGCAATTATATTTTTTCATGAAGTCGATGCCTATTATTCCATTACATGGAATTGGAAAATCTGATGTTACTATTATTTGAAAAAAGTTCTATTAGTTCTTTTCAGTTTATTGTTCCTTCACCAACACCTGATATTTGAGTAATGCTATGATGATCAATATCATGAAATGAATCTGAAATTTCTTTTATTAATGAAATGTCTGCACCAGTAGCAACTTATAATGTATATAATTTTTTAGCTTGTTCATTTTTAAGTGGAACAAAGAGATTGAAGTTAATGTTAATAGTGTGAACTGTTTGTTTTAGTGGGTTTTGTATCTTAAGGGAATTTATTGGTTTTCCGACGTGGTTTGTATTTGTCGGACATTATCTAGTCCGATTCGGAGTGCCCAAAAAGTTCCATGATAGCGCAATTTATCGAGGGCCACCAGAGTTCGTAGGACGAACTTTTGCCCGAGATATCACTGGCGGTCAATACAAGCGTGGCGGATTCGACCGGATTCAGTCCCGCTTTCCTGGTGCAGGGTAGGGAGCTGCGGTTGTCCGCCGCACTGTACGATCAGGTAACTTCGGGGTCCGCAACTAGTGCGTTCGACCCTAGGACAAAGGCGGATACTTTAAAAGAAATCTTTTATATCGTCCACAGCAATCTCCAGCGCGCATCAAAGGACCAGGGCAGACACTATAACCTGAGAAGACGAGAGTGGCGGCCTTCGTTGGACTCGATGGTCCTGTTAAGACAGCACCAGCTATCCAACGCCGCTGAGGGCTTCGCTGCGAAGTTGGCACCTAAGTTTGCCGGCCCCAATAGGGTCGTCAAATTCATATCCCCCAATATTGTGCGCCTGGTGAACATAAGAAGAGGGTGGCCAACATCTCGCAACTGAAACCAATCCACAGAGAGACGACGGACGATGAAGGGGAAGACCCAGGGCACATGGGTGCCCACGAGTAGGCGAAGGGAGAGAGCGGAATAGCCCCGTCCCCCCACTTGCATCCCACTCGCCACGGTCGTCTGGGGTGACAACTTCGACAGAAACCGGCGAGGTGGACAATTCTGCGGGCAAGGAGGAGCTCCTACCGTTCGAGACGGGTAGACAGTCGTCGTCCGCGCAGGAGTCCGGAGCGGTAGAGGCGAAAGGAAAGGGACTTTCCCCGTCGGCCGCGGAAATGGAGTCGCCACCGGTGGAGGCAGCGGGCGACGTCCCGGTAGCGTGAAAGCGGACCTGTCTAGTCACAGCCCGGTTCCCTTAGCAGAAAGAGTCCCAGCGGCACCGAAGCCCACGATGTTTACGAGTCGCAGAGGGCGAGGAGGACGAACCGGCATTCTGCCGTCGTGTCACTACCACCGCCTGGAGGTAAATTTCCCCGGATAACGTTGCGCTACCTGCCGAAAGTCCCCGAGGAAGGTAGAGCACCCCGTTCAGGCCTCACAATGCGTGGATGGACGGGCACAAAGGAAAGTCCTGGCGGAAGACGCCGGCGTAACCGCCACCGTCGGCCAGCGGGCACTCGTAATAAGCGCCATCGAAGTGGGAGCCAACGCCCACCCAGCCCTGAGAGAATGCCTCCAACTGCCAGGAAGAAGTTTCGTTCGGAGACCGGGACGGTTGGAGGTCCGCAGCTGCGTGTGCCGCGTTCGCCCCGCAAGCGCGAGGAGGGTCCTTCCCATCCCGAAAGGATAACCGTCGCTGCGGAGCCATGGCCACCCCTCGAGGAGGACATTCCGAGCCCTGGCTAGCGCCGATTGCAGTCTGTCAGATGGTCGTGTAAGGCGGCTACTAGGATTAGCCTCTCCACAGTTTTGAACTCACGGCAAGCAGCCGTCGTTTGCATCGCCAAGGTCATGGCAAGGAGCTATTGGCAGTGTTATTTGATAATTTTTATAGTTTATAAGCATCAAATGTAGTAGTATAAGGTAATAGATTTTTAAGAGGCAAGAAGCCGCCGATATTATAATTAAGTTAAAGTAACATTAAAAGGCAAGGAGCCATTAACCGCATAGTCTGTGTATTATTAGAATAAGTGCGTAGTTATGGGCAAGTAGCCTTTCATAGTTTGAATTTAACCGCCGGCTGCCGCTGCAACCGTGCGTTGCTGATCAGTTGCTAAACACCGCCTTCGAGAGCGCAACTTCAATTCGACGGCGAAAAGCGAAAGCTCCGAGGCGAAGTTGCGAAAGCTCGCGGCGAAGTTGAGAGGCCGAGGCAAGCGCACGGGTTGCTAGCGAGCGTGCCGGCACTTTTTTGGAGAGCTATCAGGGTGAGTAGACGTGCCGAGAAAAGCCGCGCGAATGATAAGAGTGAAGGGTACAGCGGAGCGCTAGGGCTGCAAAATAGTGCGGCAGGGCAGGAAACTCAGTAGGGTAGAAGTTAATAAAACTAGTGAATAAAGTGAATGTACTTAAAGTAGTGAAGAGAAACGCTAATCTTTGTATTCTCGGGCGGTCTTATCTGTGCTAAACATCGAAAATAACCGATGTTCACCCTAACCTAGGGGGATAGTGTAGTTGGTGCGAGGCCACGGCCCGAAAGTATAGATGGTGTACCGTTTCATCGTCCTTCATCCTTATTTTTTGTTTGAAAATTTTTTGTTGATATCGATTCGGTTTCTATTCCGAATATGTCCATGTATTTTGTGCATAATTCATTAAGTATTGTTTTAAATTGGGAAGGGAAATTTTTATTCAATTTATTTTAGATGTCTGTATTGTTTTTATCTTTATTTGTTTTTACTATGTCGTAGTCATCATATGGTTCAATTTTTAATTCGTTTATGTGGATAATTTCGTTTTTGTTTGTAGTGTTTAAAATTCGGACAAATGTATTTTTTGAATCTGCAACGGAGTCATGTTTTCATGGCATCGATGCCTATTATTCTATTACATGGAATTGGAAAATCTGATGTTACTATTATTTGAAAAAAGTTCTATTGAAGTTAGTTCTTTTGAGTTTATTGTTCCTTCAGACACGACTCTAATGTTGATGAATTACTGGTTCTGCATGCGTAGAGAACCTTTAGACAATGAAGATTCCTTTCAAGCTAGACGTTTAATTCATGGGTCTTAGAGCAACAAAACGGAACATTCTCTTGGCCCTCTGATAATCAAGGCAAAAATACTACTCCAAGAGCTCTGGCTTCAGAAATTAGACTGGGATGAGTATGTCCCTCAAAGTTCGGATAACTCGTGGCAGCAACTAAAATCTACTTTGATTCAGTTGCAACGAATAAAGATACCATACCAGAGCCATCTTCACCGATCAGTATAATGGATCTTGGTGCTCCTTTTCGTTTTTGCGAGAAGGGGGATGACTTGTAAATACTCCTATTTCACTTTAAAAAGAAGCCCGTAATTCGCTAGAAGCTTTATTAGATACCTGAATTTGAAGAATTGTCATTTTGGCCCAAGAGCACCCGTGAGTCTTCTTCGTGAGTCTTCTATCAGTGGCGTCGATTTTTGTGGCCCAATTAGCACGACCGTTCGACAGCGTGAAAAGCCTACGTTTAAGTCGTACATAGCATATTTCTTTGCATCGCCTCCAAAGCGGTTCTCTTAGAACTAGTATCTGACTTATCCACTCATACATTTTTAATGGCTTTTCAAAGCTTCTACGGCCGTCGAGAAGTCCCGCAGACCGTCCATTGCGACAACTGGACGAACTTCGTCGGAGTAAGTCGCCAGTTTCTGGAGTGAGTCTCGTTGCTTAAGCAACAGTTTAGGCGTCGATGGTCAAAGGAGTATGTGCACCATCGATGCCAAACGTCATCGTGAGAGAGAACTTCGGACCTTGCTGGTAGAATTGTCAAATTGTTTTGAAGGGTATGATTTATTGGAATGATTTATTGGGTGATCGAGATTGTCGGGCCTTAGTATAAGCCAATCGTTTTTTGGTTTTAAGTCTATTTGGCAATTATATTTTTTCATGAAGTCGATGCCTATTATTCCATTACATGGAATTGGAAAATCTGATGTTACTATTATTTGAAAAAAGTTCTATTGAAGTTAGTTCTTTTCAGTTTATTGTTCCTTCACCAACACCTGATATTTGAGTAATGCTATGATGATCAATATCATGAAATGAATCTGAAATTTCTTTTATTAATGAAATGTCTGCACCAGTAGCAACTTATAATGTATATAATTTTTTAGCTTGTTCATTTTTAAGTGGAACAAAGAGATTGAAGTTAATGTTAATAGTGTGCTGTTTGTTTTAGTGGGTTTTGTATCTTAAGGGAATTTATTGGTTTTCCGACGTGGTTTGTATTTGTCGGACATTATCTAGTCCGATTCGGAGTGCCCAAAAAGTTCCATGATAGCGCAATTTATCGAGGGCCACCAGAGTTCGTAGGACGAACTTTTGCCCGAGATATCACTGGCGGTCAATACAAGCGTGGCGGATTCGACCGGATTCAGTCCCGCTTTCCTGGTGCAGGGTAGGGAGCTGCGGTTGTCCGCCGCACTGTACGATCAGGTAACTTCGGGGTCCGCAACTAGTGCGTTCGACCCTAGGACAAAGGCGGATACTTTAAAAGAAATCTTTTATATCGTCCACAGCAATCTCCAGCGCGCATCAAAGGACCAGGGCAGACACTATAACCTGAGAAGACGAGAGTGGCGGCCTTCGTTGGACTCGATGGTCCTGTTAAGACAGCACCAGCTATCCAACGCCGCTGAGGGCTTCGCTGCGAAGTTGGCACCTAAGTTTTCCGGCCCCAATAGGGTCGTCAAATTCATATCCCCCAATATTGTGCATGTGGTGAACATAAGAAGAGGGTGGCCAACATCTCGCAACTGAAACCAATCCACAGAGAGACGACGGAGGATGAAGGGGAAGACCCAGGGCACATGGGTGCCCACGAGTAGGCGAAGGGTGAGAGCGGAATAGCCCCGTCCCCCCCACTTGCATCCCACTCGCCACGGTCGTCTGGGGTGACAACTTTGACAGAAACCGGCGAGGTGGACAATCCTGCGGACAAGGAGGAGCTCCTACCGTTCGAGACGGGTAGACAGGCGTCGTCCGCGCAGGAGTCCGGAGCGGTAGAGGCAAAAGGAAAGGGACTTTCCCCGTCGGCCGCGGAAATGGAGTCGCCACCGGTGGAGGCAGCGGGTGACGTCCCGGTAGCGTGAAAGCGGACCTGTCTAGTCACAGCCCGACTCCTTTAGCAGAAAGAGACCCAGCGGCACCGAAGCCCACGATGTTTACGAGTCGCTGTCAGAGGACGAGGAGGACGAACCGGCATTCTGCCGTCGTTTCACTACCACCGCCTGGAGGTAAATTTCCCCGGATAACGTTGCGCCACCTGCCGAAAGTCCCCGAGGAAGGTAGAGCACCCCGTTCAGGCCTCACAATGCGTGGATGGACGGGCACAAAGGAAAGTCCTGGCGGAAGACGCCGGCGTAACCGCCACCGTCGGCCAGCGGGCACTCGTAATAAGCGCCATCGAAGTGGGAGCCAACGCCCACCCAGCCCTAAGAGAACGCCGCCGACGGCCAGGAAGAAGTTTCGTTCGGAGACCGGGACGGTTGGAGGTCCGCAGCTGCGTGTGCCGCGTTCGCCCCGCAAGCGCGAGGAGGGTCCTTCCCATCCCGAAAGGATAACCTTCGCTGCGGAGCCATGGCCACCCCTCGAGGAGGACATTCCGAGCCCTGGCTAGCGCCGATTGCAGTCTGTCAGATGGTCGTTTGAGGCGGCTACTAGGATTAGCCTCTCCACAGTTTTGAACTCACGGCAAGCAGCCGTCGTTTGCATCGCCAAGGTCATGGCAAGGAGCTATTGGCAGTGTTATTTGATAATTTTTATAGTTTATAAGCATCAAATGTAGTAGTATAAGGTAATAGATTTTTAAGAGGCAAGAAGCCGCCGATATTATAATTAAGTTAAAGTAACATTAAAAGGCAAGGAGCCATTAACCGCATAGTCTGTGTATTATTAGAATAAGTGCGTAGTTATGGGCAAGTAGCCTTTCATAGTTTGAATTTAACCGCCGGCTGCCGCTGCAACCGTGCGTTGCTGATCAGTTGCTAAACACCGCCTTCGAGAGCGCAACTTCAATTCGACGGCGAAAAGCGAAAGCTCCGAGGCGAAGTTGCGAAAGCTCGCGGCGAAGTTGAGAGGCCGAGGCAAGCGCACGGGTTGCTAGCGAGCGTGCCGGCACTTTTTTGGAGAGCTATCAGGGTGAGTAGACGTGCCGAGAAAAGCCGCGCGAATGATAAGAGTGAAGGGTACAGCGGAGCGCTAGGGCTGCAAAATAGTGCGGCAGGGCAGGAAACTCAGTAGGGTAGAAGTTAATAAAACTAGTGAATAAAGTGAATGTACTTAAAGTAGTGAAGAGAAACGCTAATCTTTGTATTCTCGGGCGGTCTTATCTGTGCTAAACATCGAAAATAACCGATGTTCACCCTAACCTAGGGGGATAGTGTAGTTGGTGCGAGGCCACGGCCCGAAAGTATAGATGGTGTACCGTTTCATCGTCCTTCATCCTTATTTTTTGTTTGTAAAAATTTTTTGTTGATATCGATTCGGTTTCTATTCCGAATATGTCCATGTATTTTGTGCATAATTCATTAAGTATTGTTTTAAATTGGGAAGGGAAATTTTTATTCAATTTATTTTAGATGTCTGTATTGTTTTTATCTTTATTTGTTTTTACTATGTCGTAGTCATCATATGGTTCAATTTTTAATTCGTTTATGTGGATAATTTCGTTTTTGTTTGTAGTGTTTAAAATTCGGACAAATGTATTTTTTGAATCTGCAACGGAGTCATGTTTTCATGGCGTCGATGCCTATTATTCCATTACATGGAATTGGAAAATCTGATGTTACTATTATTTGAAAAAAGTTCTATTGAAGTTAGTTCTTTTGAGTTTATTGTTCCTTCAGACACGACTCTTATGTTGATGAATTACTGGTTCTGCATGCGTAGAGAACCTTTAGACAATGAAGATTCCTTTCAAGCTAGACGTTTAATTCATGGGTCTTAGAGCAACAAAACGGAACATTCTCTTGGCCCTCTGATAATCAAGGCAAAAATACTACTCCAAGAGCTCTGGCTTCAGAAATTAGACTGGGATGAGTCTGTCCCTCAAAGTTCGGATAACTCGTGGCAGCAACTAAAATCTACTTTGATTCAGTTGCAACGAATAAGGATACCATACCAGAGCCATCTTCACCGATTAGTATAATGGATCTTGGTGCTCCTTTTCGTTTTTGCGAGAAGGGGGATGACTTGTAAATACTCCTATTTCACTTTAAAAAGAATCCCGTAATTCGCTAGAAGCTTTATTAGATACCTGAATTTGACGAATTGTCATGTTGGCCCAAAAGCACCCGTGAGTCTTCTTCGTGAGTCTTCTATCAGTGGCGTCGATTTTTGTGGCCCAGTTAGCACGACCGTTCGACAGCGTGAAAAGCCTACGTTTAAGTCGTACATAGCATATTTGTTTGCATCGCCTCCAAAGCGGTTCTCTTAGAACTAGTATCTGACTTATCCACTCATACATTTTTAATGGCTTTTCAAAGCTTCTTCGGCCGTCGAGAAGTCCCGCAGACCGTCCATTGCGACAACTGGACGAACTTCGTCGGAGTAAGTCGCCAGTTTCTGGAGTGAGTCTCGTTGCTTAAGCAACAGTTTAGGCGTCGATGGTCAAAGGAGTATGTGCTCGGACTCCATCGATGCCAAACGTCATCGTGAGAGAGAACTTCGGACCTTGCTGGTAGAATTGTCAAATTGTTTTGAAGGGTATGATTTATTGGAATGTTTATTTGGTGATCGAGATTGTCGATTTGAAAGAAATTCTATTGAAGTTAGTCGTTTTGAATTTATCGTCGATGGTCAAAGGAGTATGTGCTCGGACTCCAAGTGCAGAGCAAGTGGCACCATCGATGCTAAACGTCATCGTGAGAGTGAACTTCGGACCTTGCTGGTAGAATTGTCAAATTGTATTGAAGGGTATTATTTATTGGAATGTTTATTTGGTGATCGAGATTGTCGATTTGAAAGAAATTCTATTGAAGTTAGTCGTTTTGAATTTATTGTCGATGGTCAAAGGAGTATGTGCTCGGACTCCAAGTGCAGAGCAAGTGGCACCATCGATGCGAAACGTCATCGTGAGAGAGAACTTCGGACCTTGCTGGTAGAATTGTCAAATTGTTTTGAAAGGGTATTGGAATGTTTATTGGGTGATCGAGATTGTCGATTTGAAAGAAATTCTATTGAAGTTAGTTCTTTTAAGTTTATTGTAACTTCATCAACACCTGATATTTAAGTAATGCTATGATGATCAATATCAAGAAATGAATCTGAGTTTTCTTTTATTAATGAAATGTCTGCACCAGTAGCAACTAATAATGTATATAATTTTTTAGTTTGTTCATTTTTAAGTGGAACAGAGAGATTGAAGTTGAGGTTAATAGTGTGAACTGTTTGTTTTACTGGGTTTTGTATCTTAAGGGTATTTATTGGTTTTGGTTTGTATTTGTCGGACATTATTATTATTATTTCTGTGTGAGTTGCTATTATTATTGTCGTTATTGCTGTTACTATTATTGGCTCCGCCACGGTTGTTTCCACTATAATTTCCACGACCTCTATTATAATAGTTGGCCTGGTTAGTATAATTTTGGTTGTTGCCGTTATTTCGGTAGTAGCCATTGTTTTGGTAGTGACCGTTGTACTGATAGTTACCATTTCCTCACCACAAAAATTACCTTCGTAATTATTACCTCGATAAGTTTGTCCTCCTCGAGTGTAAAATATTGAATTTGCATTGCCCGTCATTTCAGTACTACATTGTAAGTACTTTTTGATGGCTTCGTTCATTGTTGTGAAATTAACTGCCTCAAGAATTGTTTTGAGTTTTCCATGTTCACAATTTTTAATCATTGTAGTAATGGCTTCTTTTGTACTGAATTTATCAGCGTGTTCAGCCGATAAGCCCTCATCGATATACGAAGCTTCCATTAGCTTCCGCAAATTATCGATTTCTGTCGTAAATTTTTCGGCAGTTTTGCCTTTCTGGTTGGTTTTTGCCAGTTTTGCCTTTATTACGTCTGATATTTCACCGGCTAAAGTGTCTTGTAGTTTCTCAATTATCGCCGTAATAGTGGTTTCATTTTGTACCTTGTATAAGGTTGAGCCTACTATTTTTGACTTAATTACTTCAATAGCCAAGCGTTCAAACGGTGCTTTCGTGAAGTCAACCAATTTGAGTGCTGTGATGAATCTTTGTAGGCTCAATTTTTGGCTATTGAATACGGGTATGGCATTTGATATGTCCCTTATGTATGCCCTTTGAGGCACTGGGTTCCAGTATATTTTCTTTTGTTTTTATTACGCTGGTATCTGTATCGAATTCTTCTTCGTTATATCTAAATGATAGTTAATCAACGTAATTTCGAACGTAACTTGATCAATATTTTTGATATTCTTGACCAGTTCGTTTCATTTATTATTTTCCTAATTTCATGCACTAATATTCTTGCTTCATTAAAAGCATCGACAAGAATCTTTGCATGTTTATTTACTGTATCCTTCTGTATTGCCCTATTCTGGCTTTCACATTTGTAGGACTTATCAAAAGTTTCTTTTATTTCACGGATATGGAGAGTTAGTTGCTCCCATTGCATAATAAGTTTTTATTGTTTTGTTTTTATTTTCTTTGTGCGTAATTTTTAGTACGATAATTTGGCCTAATATTGGGTGTAGGCTATTTCTGAGGATGCCTTGCAATTTCTCACGGTAGAGAGTACTATTGCTTTTGAGTGCTGCTGCAATGAGTGAGTGGGGAGAAAGGTAGGCTGTACCTATTCATATATAAGTATTCAAGGTCGAAAATTAAAAAGGGGCTCTACTAGGTCTCTGATTATCGAAAATACCCTATTCTCAAAATCTGGTTCTTTTCCTAGTGTAATTATTATATACTCGTATGTGTCCATTTAAAAAATTTTTTTTTGACAATCAATTTATTTCTCTTCTCTATATTTCATCAGTGTATATATCATATATTATTTATTTTGGAATATATTTTTTTTAATAACTTTATCCGCTATTATTAATTAGATGTTGTCTAGATCGTTAGCTTGTTACACACTTATTGTGGAGCATATAAGCCTTATACAGAATGAATGCGCACATAATAAAAACAATTATTGATAATAATATATTGTTAATTTCAAGTTAATTAATCAATATTTGTTGATTCGATTTTGGTAATGACATTGGCAGTGGAGTCCTCTTTTTAGTATCTATTAACCCCATTTTGGGTGTATCATCTATATCATAGTCAAATTTACTTATACTATTACTGTTCATTCGAATTTATATATATTTTTTTTTTGATTAGTTTTACAGTATTCTACCTATTTGTTCGTATAGCTTTACGGGCTATACTTCTAGTCGAGCAGAAAAAGTTCCGCACAATTTTACAATTTATCTTATATATTTAATTTTTAATTAATTTAATGATTCAGCTGCCATCAGTTCTCCATGTATTAGTTCTCCTGTGCGTCAGCTGGTCGTCGCCGGCTTGGGTACGCTGGCGCTCGATTGCGCAAGTGGCGGTTTGCCTCTCGCGCTTGTTGTTTCTCAGCTGCAGATGTCCTGGGCTTATGGGCTCAGGCGGGGCCGGTGCCGGCCTTCGCACTGGTCGCTGGTTTCATGCACGTTGATTTGCATGCTACGCTGTTGAGGGGTCCAGGGCAGTCGTTCGGGCAGGTGACCGGCTTTCTCGGAAATGGCTTGGGAGATGGAGATTTGGTTATGTTTGCTTTTTTTATTATTTATATTTTAACTGAGTGAGCTCCGGTTTTAGGGTGCATGTTTTCGAGACTTGTTTTTAGAAAATCAAGCTCGTCCTGCAATTTTGTGCAGTTGACCACGCGGGAGGCGGCGTTTTTGTGTACAATAGCCACTTAATGTGCGCTATTCTTTTGTTGAATTTGTTTTTTATACCTCCGCGTTAACCCATTACGCGCACTCTACTCACTCAGATATTTATTTATTTTTTTTTTAATTCGTGCGAAGTAGTAGTGGTGTTTGTCTCTTCACTTTCCATATGTTTATTTTCGCATGTTTGCCATATAGTATTTTCCTCCTTCAAATTATCCGGCATCAATAGGTCCAAGATGGTTTCATAGACTGTCCAGGCTGCCCTTCCTGTGACACTTGTCACGGTCGCCATGCAGAAGTAGAATCCGTTGTTCCCACAATATAATTTAAGTCAATAGATTTGATTTGGATTTCTTGTATTTAATTGGAGCAGCCAAAGTGCCGCTTCAACTTCTCATAAGTTTCTGATTTTACAAGGCTAAGTCTCGCATCTGCGCTGCCAACAGCGGAGCGGCAGCGGAGAGACGGTTATGTATTCTTAGGTATATAGCTATGCTCGCTTAGGCTGGAGCGCGAGGGTAAATGCACATACACTTGAGTTCATGTCCATGTGAGCTCAGCATGTGATAATTATGCTGACACTTGGACTTTCCGTTAGCCGACCAAAGTATACAGACCGGCTCGGATTTCGGCCGCTTGGTTTAACGTCTGGGACTCAGAATTTATATTGTTTTGTGTTTGTTTATACATATGCAACAATGTATGGAGTACAGTGTGCATTCTATATATATGCATATTACAGTAGAGGCAGCAACTAACCCTCTAACCCTGTTAAGCAACAATTTTTTTTTTACCCATTGCAGAGAGATCTTATTTACATCGGTCTACTATATTATATATCTGCCATAGGAACGGTCGGTCAAAAACTAGGTTTTTGCTTAAAATCCTTCTTAGATAAGCACTATGAGCATTATGAAAAGGTGGGTCTGCAAGGGTATTAGATCTTCGGCGTGCCAAAGATAGGCTTTCTTTCTCGTTATATAAGGATATGGTAAAATTTCGAAAATCCGTATTCCAACTATCTCTCGTGGAATGTGCAATATGATTAAAATTTCATTTGTATCAGCTTTTAGCCATGCTAAAGTTTTTATGTTTTTGTGTTAACATGTTATAAAGTGTCAGGTTTTAGTATTTTTCAAAAAATGAATTTAAAACAAAGTCTAGTGTAAGTTAGGTTTAGGCTGCGCGAGAGTGCTATTAAGCTTTATCACTCGCTCTGGGAGCGAATTCGCCTCGCTTCGCCGCCTAAGCTTAATTTAGGCTTAATAATATCAGTTGTCGAATTATAAGAAAGCGATAAGCACGAAACACATAATCTGCCTTTTAAAGCTACCACAATTTCGTTTTTTTATACCCTTGCAGAGGGTATTATAATTTTGTCGTGAAATGTGTAACGCATAGAAGGAGACATATCCGACAGCATAAAGTATATATTTTTTATCAGTATCAACAGCCGAGTCGATATAGCCATGTCCGTCTGTCCGTCTGTCTGTTTCTATGCGAACTAGTCTCTCAGTTTTAAAGCCATCTTAATGAAACTTTGCAGAAGTCCCTTTTTCTGTTGCACGCAGTACAAATGTCGGAGCCAGCTGGATCGGACCACTATATCATATAGCTGCCATAGGAACAATCGGCGAAAATTAAGTTGTTGTATGGCGGCAAAGCACACTTGTTGGCTGGATTGTGTCAGGGCGTTACACGCCGCCAATTCATGAGAATACTCATGTTAACAATCTGAGTAGCCAAGAGTCTTATCCCTCGATAGAAAAAACATTGAAGAAATTTTGGTTATTGGTGGAGTTGCCTTCCGCCAAAAAGTTTCGAACAGTTGAACAACAGTTATGTGAGAGCCACTTTCAAGATATTTTGGAAATATTGCCGTTAGGTCGCTTGAAAGACGCTTGTCTCGAGATGTATCGCATGTACTTAGAATTCATTGAGGAATATTTAATTTGTGGTCACATGTCTAAAACAGATGAGCAGACTCTAAGTACTTCACACTACTTCATTCCGCATCAGAGTGTTTTAAGACCACAAAGCACATCGACGAAAATACGCGTTGTTTTCGACGCGGCCTGTTGGACATCGGCACGAATTGCGTTGAATGACCTTATAATGGTTGGACCGACCACTCAAGAGGAGCTATATTCGACTCTGCTTCGATTTAGACTCCAGAAATTTGCATTGACAGCTGACATCAAAAATATGTATAGGCAGATTTGCAGCTCGGAGTGTGGCCAAACACCGCTTTTGACAATATGGTGTTTAACTAAGCTAAGCGAGATGAGCGTGTCAACACACTATAAAGCTAATGACGTTGTCAGACTCGACTCTTATGTTGATGAATTACTGGTTCTGCATGCGTAGAGAACCTTTAGACAATGCCGAATGAAGATTCCTTTCAAGCTAGACGTTTAATTCATGGGTCTTAGAGCAACAACAAATGGAACATTCTCTTGGTGACATCGCGGGTATTTGACCCGCTTGGCCTGTTAAGCCCTCTGATAATCTAGGCAAAAATACTACTCCAAGAGCTCTGGCTTCAGAAATTAGACTGGGATGAGTCTGTCCCTCAAAGTTCGGATAACTCGTGGCAGCAACTAAAATCTACTTTGATTCAGTTGCAACGAATAAAGATACCATAAAAAGTGTTTACAGAGCCATCTTCACCGATCAGTATAATGGATCTTGGTGCTCCTTTTCGTTTTTGCGAGAAGGGGGATGACTTGTAAATACTCCTATTTCACTTTAAAAAGAAGCCCGTAATTCGCTAGAAGCTTTATTAGATACCTGAATTTGACGAATTGTCATGTTGGCCCAAGAGCACCCGTGAGTCTTCTTCGTGAGTCTTCTATCAGTGGCGTCGATTTTTGTGGCCCAATTAGCACGACCGTTCGACTGCGTGAAAAGCCTACGTTTAAGTCGTACATAGCATTATTTGTTTGCATCGCCTCCAAAGCGGTTCTCTTAGAACTAGTATCTGACTTATCCACTCATACATTTTTAATGGCTTTTCAAACCTTCTTCGGCCGTCGAGAAGTCCCACAGACCGTCCATTGCGACAGCTGGACGAACTTCGTCGGAGTAAGTCGCCAGTTTCTGGAGTGAGTCTCGTTGCTTAAGCAACAGTTTAGGCGTTTGGAATGTTTATGTATGCCCTTTGAGCAACTGGGTCTTCCATTATGTTTTCTTTTGTTTCTATTTCGCTGGTATCTGTATCGAGTTCTTCTTCGTCCTGTTTTTTTGGTAATTTTATTACCGCAGGAATTGTCAGATCGTGTAGATCTTTTTCTTTTATATTAGTTTCTTCGCTTGAGTGGGAATTGCCCGTTGACTCTATTTCTTACTGTTCTGCAGATTTTTGCTCTTTGCTAAAATCTATTGTCAAAGGGGTATTTAAAATAGTTGGTATCGATAAATCTAAATGATACCTCTCTTTGACAGTTAATAAATTCGAACGTAACTTGATCAATAATTTTGATATTCTTGACCAGTTCGTTTCATTTATTATTTTCCTAATTTCATGCACTAATATTCTTGCTTCATTAAAAGAATCGACAAGAATCTTTGCATGTTTATTTACTGTATCCTTTTGTTTTGCCCTTTTCTGGGTTTTAAATTTGTAGGATTTATCAAAAGTTTCTTTTATTTCACGTATATGGAGAGTTAGTTTCTCCCATTCCATAATAAGTTTTTATTATTTTGTTTTTATTTTAGTTGTGCGCAATTTTTAGCTCGATAATTCGGCCCAACAAATTTACTTATACTATTACTGTTCATTCGAATTTATATTTTTTTTTTTATTAGTTTTTTTTTATTATTTTACAGTATACTATAACAACGCACGGTTGCAGCGGCGGTCGGTGGTTAAATTCAAATTCGCTCTTATAACTTTCGTGGCTCCTTGCCTCTTTACTCACTAATATAATTGATGATTATAATATACTTAATATACACTATAATATTGTCGGCTCCTTGCCTCTTATATAACTAATACAACTAATATCCCCCCCCCCCCCCCACCCGCGCTCCCCGTCGGATACGTGGAAACGAGTGCGTCGGCATCGGAACCGGCGGATTCGCGCATCTCTTGCGATCAGTTCCACCACGCCCGACGACAACGGTGTTCCGCGAGGAAACACCTTCCATCCCGAGGGGGTGGAATCGGGCTCGGGTTCCTTGGCGGGGCTCTCCGGCGTTACCTCAACGTCGGCACTCGGCGTTGGGCTCCTTTTCCAGCACCGAGTCCAGACTGGTATCCCACCCGTCGATACCGTCGAAAAGGTCCACGATATCATCCCACAATTCGCTCTCCGTGGGAGTCTTTAGAGCCATTGGGGAGGAGTCCCTGGTTGAACTATAAGGCTTGTGCGACGAAGCCGTCACCACCGCGTCCCCTTCCTCGGACCACACTTCACCACGGCCCTCCTGGCGAGTAACGAAGGAGTCTTCTAGGGACGGCGCCTTGCCTTCTTTGCCGAACCAGACGTCCTCCGACTCCCGCCGGGCGATGGTGTCGGGTCTCTCGGCGCGGGCAATGTTCGCCGCGTCCTTGCAGCCGAGACGGCGCTCCTCCACGACCAGCTGGCAGACCGCATGGATGGCGGCGATGGCGGCTGCGTCGGCGCTTTCCGCCTGGGCCTTCTTCGGCACCCCGCCATTCGCGCTTTGCAAGGTTAAGACGGGGTTTGTCGGTTCCACGGGAACTTTCGGTAGGTAGCGCAGCGTTATCCGGGGAAACTGGCTGTCCGGATCTACCTCCAGACGGTGGGTGGCGAAGCGGCGACGGAATGCCGGTTCGTCCTCCTCGTCCTCTGTTGACAGGTTCCTTCCCGCTAAGGGTTCCGGACCGCGGCTCGGCGGGTCTGCTTCCCAGCCGTCTGCTCGGACTCCGCTCGGCGCCTCCGTCATTGACGACTCCGTGTCTCCGGCCGACGGTGAGATATCTTCTCCTACCGCCTCTACTGCCCCGACCTCCTGCACTGGTGGTGTGTGCTTCTCTGTTTCGAGCGGTACGGACTCTTCCTCGTCCAACTCGCCGGTCGCGGTTGGGGTTGCCGGCCCTGATGACTGTGCCGAGTGGGATGCGAGGGGCGGAGATGGGGGCTCTTCCGCATACGGTGGCGAGTTTCGTGCGAATGGCGCCTCCACGAACATTGTTGTGACCTCGACTGCCATTAGCATGACCATCCCGTCCAGCCTCTCCATGACGTTGGTCCGCCGGGAGTATATGGTATGACGGAACTGGTGAGGCGGCCCTTCTTGTCGTTCTCTTTGGTCCACGACGGGGGTCGCGCGGGTGGCCTCTGGCTCCAGGCCCGGGGAAAGGCTCGGTGTCTCCGCTGCTGACGTCTTCGTCTGACGAGATGTTCCGTCAGTAAATTCAGCTTATTGGTTAACTTACTCGTTACTTATTTGTTAATGCCCTATCCTCTCAGTGCGGCTCACATTTTACTAGGCCTATTTTCAATTATGTTATTAGTGTTAGTCTTATCTAAAGTTTATTATAATGGTTTCGTTGGGCGACGGGTGTCGCTCCCATCCTTCGCCTACTCGTGGGCATTTACGTTCCCTGGATCTTCGTCTTCTTCGTCGCCCGTCGCCTTTTGGTAGAATGGTTTCAACTGTGAAATGTTGGCCACCCTCTTCTTATGCTCGCCTGATTTCACCAGCCGTACAATATTGGGGGACATGAATTTGGGTGCCAACTTTGCGGCGAAACCTTCGGCTGCGTTGGACAACTGGTGCTGCCTCAACAGGACCATCGAATCCAGCGAAGGCCGCCACTCTCGTCTTCGCAAGTTGTAATGCCGGCCCTGGTCCTTTGATGCGCGCTGGAGGTTGCTGAGGACGATATCAAAAATTTTAGCCTATCCGCCTTTGTCCTAGGGTCGAGCGTACTAGTTGCGGACCCCGGAGTCCCCTGCGGGTAACCGAGGTTCCCTGCCCTGCATCAGGAAAGCGGGATCTCGGGCAAGAGTTCGTCCCATGAATTTTGGTGGCCCTCAATAAATTGCGCTGTCATGGTCTTTACAGTCCTGTTGGTCCTCTCAGTGGGATTCTCTTGCGGACAGTACGGGGCGGTATACTGGATCTCTACACCCAGGGACCCCAAAAACGACTTGAAGCTCCGGCTCGTAAACTGTACCCCGTTGTCGCACACAAACTTTCTAGGTACCCCGAACCTACTTAGAATCCTCTCTCGAAACGCAGTCTGCAGGTGAACTGCTGTTGCTCTTCTGAGAGGGACCAATTCCACCCACTTCGAGAAAGCGTCATGGAACACCAGTGGCATCGTGTTTCCATGTATCGACAGTGGAAGGGGTCCCACAAAGTCCGCGCAAAGTACCGCCATCGGCTCGGCCACCTGCCTTATCAGCATGCGACCAGCCGGTTTGAGTTGCTCACTCTTGAATTTTTGACAGTCTTCGCAACATCTCACGTTTCTGGCGGGCATCGCGGAACATACCCGGCCAGTAGTACCGCTGGGCTAACCTCGACACCGTTTTCCTGACACCTTGATGTCCGGCCGTGGGAGCATCATGACATTCCCGCAGTACCCTCTGGCGTTGACCACTGCCTACGCATAGTTTCCAGGGGATGTAGTCCTCATCGTCTTTCCGGTGACCCAAATGCCTATATAGCTGTCCGTTTTCTTCGATGTAATCCGGGAACTTGGCTGGCTCTTCGGCGATTCTGGCACGCATACTCGCGACCCATAACGCCCATCGCGCGATTCTTTCGGACGGACTCTCGATCGAGATGAGCCACTTGAGTGCTAGATGGTCAGTAATCACGTCGAACGGGTACCCTTCTAAGTAGCAGCGCAACTTCCGGATCGACCACACTATTGCCAGGCACTCTTTCTCAGTGGCGGAATAGTTCACCTAGGCCTTCAGCAATAGCATACGCTATCACTCGCTCTTGGCCATCAATCGTCTGCGTCAGCACTGCGCCGAGGCCATACTCACTCGCGTCAGTCTGCAAGACGAATTTGGCGGCAGTCGACAATCTATCCTTCAATTGACGCAATGCCTCCTCCTGTTCTTGCTTCCATGCCCATTTCCGCCCCTTCAATAAGATCGCTGTGAGTGGCTGTACTTGAGTCGCGAAGCGCCTGTACCATGACGCCATCCCGAGACACTGCCGCAGTTCTTTGCAATTTGTCGGGGCCCTCAGGCTACGTATCGCCTCCACTTTCTCCGGATCAGTACGTATTCCTTCCCCGCAAATCACATGTCCTAGGTAGACTAACCTCTCCCGGAAGAAGCTGAATTTTTTCCTATTTAACCTGAGATTGGCCGCCCTTAACCGGCGGAATACCTCCCTCAAATTCTCTACATGCTGTTCTAGGCGAACGCATAGGGCTCCATTTCCGGTCCTATTACTGTATCCAATGCTCGCTGAAAGGTCGCACACGCCGAGTGTAGACCAAATGGCATCACCCGCCATTGGAAAAGACCTCTTCCAGGGACTGTGAACGCCGTACACTCCCGACTATCGGCTGCCATCGGTATCTGTCAGAACCCGTGCTTCAAATCCAGAGTGGAGATGAACCGGGCGTGACGCAACCGCTCCAGGATGTGGTTAATACGAGGCACCGAATAAGCGTCCGGAATGGAATGCGCGTTGAGTTGTCGGTAGTCAATACACATATGCCACTCGCCAGTCTTCTTCTTGACTAAAACGATCGGGGCGCTGTGCGGACTACGCGACGGCTCGATGGCATTTGCCCGGATCAGCTCATCCACTTGCTCGTCGATCACCCTCTGCATGGCCGGATTCTTGGGATAGTATCTCTGTTTCAACGGCTTGTCATCCTTCAGCCGGATTCTGTGCTCCGCGATGTGTGAGACTCCCTGTAGCCCCTTGAAGAGAGCCAGCTCTGACTCCAGGAACTCCCTCAGTTCTGGATCCAGATCCGCTGGCCAATCCGCCTCTTCGATGCCGTTCTCGCCCCCTCCTGGCACCACTTCGACTCCAGACAGACCTCTATGACCGCTCGATTCTGGCAGTCGCTCATGGCCCCCTGTGTCCGTGTGGATTCTGGCCATTGCTCCTACTCCGTCCTTTCCCTGGCACGTTCCCGCCGTTCCGCTTCCGTAGCCAACATAAGTCTGCCTTTGCAGCTCTATGCGCCGCCTCTTATGTTCTTCAGGCTCTCGATTTGAGCCGGACTTTACTTCCCTTTCCGAGCAGGTGCTCCCCTTCCATTACCTGGGAGGCCTTCCTCCGACTCCCTCTGTCACCGAGCAGGTGCTCCCTTTTCATGACCTGGGAGGCCTTCCTCCGGCTCCCTCTGTAGCCGAGCAGGTGCTCCCCTTTCATGACTCGGGAGGCCTTTCTCCGACTCTCTCTGTAGCCGAGCAGGTGCTCCCTTTTCATGACCTGGGAGGCCTTTCTCCGACTCCTCGCTCGTTCCTGGCCCCACGCCCGGTGTCGTCACTGCTTCTAGGACCAGTTCTGCCTCGCCGCAGCATATTGTAGTGCCCATTGCACCCAAGAAATCCATACCCAGGATTACGTGGTCCAACATTGATGGCATAATGAGCATCGTCATGCTGATCGTTTTTTCCCCTAA
Organism: Drosophila ezoana; assembly: GCA_035045725.1. Classification (NCBI taxonomy): domain Eukaryota; kingdom Metazoa; phylum Arthropoda; class Insecta; order Diptera; family Drosophilidae; genus Drosophila; species Drosophila ezoana. The sequence goes on from JAWNOU010000145.1 coordinate 267,508, forward strand.
GCTGACGTCTACCCTCAAGGCTTTCTCCACCTCTAGGGTGGACCCATCCGCCAGGCGGATGCGTGCCTGTATTTCCTCCGCTCTTCCCCGAATCGTCCACTTGCGTACGCAGTCTTCACTCATGAAGCTACGAGTGGCTCCAGTGTCGATCGTGGCAGGCATCGTTCGTCCGCCAATCTCTACCGTAGCGACGACCCGGCCACCGTCCACCTTTAGCGGGTGTCCTACTACTGCGTTCCGTGTGTATTCGGCGCCGAACCGATCCTGGTCCGGGCTACGCCGTTGCCCGTTTCCCGCCTCCGCGCGGCGGCAACACTCCTGACTACTTCGGCCCCGGCTTCCACATACCCAACAAAATAAGACGGGGGCGTTGGGACATTCCTTGGCGAAGTGCCCCTCCTGTGCGCACCTACGACACGCGCGTCGCGGATCATATCCGTTCCCGGCCTCTTGGCTCATCATCCGATGGGCCACCTCTGCGTGAGTTGCAACGGTTGCTCCGGATCCGCTGGGAGCAGACCGGAACGGATTGAGATGTGCCCCCGGGGACTGTGCCGTCCTCGCCCATTCTGCACTATTCGAACTCGAGACACCCGGGGCTACGGGTTGGCTGCCTGAGTACTCCGCCCTCTGCCTCACGACGGTCTCGTATTGTACGGCCAGTTGAGTTAGCTGGGATAGGGTAGAGAAGTCTTGCCGTCGCACATAAAGCCTGTATTCCGGAGCGGCGTTCTCGTAGATCCGGTGTAGCTCTTGTGCCAGCTCGTATCTAGCGTGATGCATAAGAGCCCTCAGCTCTATTAAATATTCTTTGAACTCTTCGCCTACGCGCTGCCTCCGGGATCGGATCTCGTCCTCAAGCCTCTCGAAGTAACGGGGGGGTAAGAAAAACTCCAGCAAACCCCTCCTAAACACGGCCCACGGCACATCCCTTAGCCCACTGCTCAGAAACCAACGAGCAGCCCTATCGCAGAACACTTCGCTCATTGCCCTGGGCATGCGGTCGAGAGCAATACCATAGGTGATGGCGCGCTCCTCGAGGTCCTCTAAGAACCCAAGGGGGTCGGAGCGGCCATCATACCTTATACCCCACTTCCGAACTTGCTCCGGGACATTGGGAAGTGGCCTCGCCTCCGGGTGATGGTATGGTCTAGTGTGGTAGGGATCACCACCCGGTTCGACAAGGGACCGCCCTACCTCTGCGTTGACCGCAGTTGCTCGGCGTTCTTCATTCCCCCCGAGAACAGGAACCGCCTCCACGCCCGAGACGGACAAGCTCGGCAAGCCGAGCCCAAATCTCAGTCGAATGACCGCCATCCTGCACGTAGGTGGACAGCCGCTTACATGGCTCCTTCACGCGCCCCTCTTTTTCCAGCCCAAACTCCTGGGCGATCGCCACTAACTCCTCTTTGCGTCGCTGGTGAATCCAACGGATTCCTACCCCCGGGTTTTGGCACTCACCTGCCTCCATCCTTTATTATATACCTTCTTGGTAGCCGACGTCGCGGTTTCCCTCTCTTCCTGTTTTAGGGGTTCCGTCGGTCCCTTTATTATTTCTCTCCTTTTTTGATCAGTTGGTGTCTTTGTCACTTTTACGCCGATCTTACTCAGCCACTTTTGTTCCTTTTAGTTTTCTCTTTATTTTGCCTTTATATCTTCCACAAACAAAAATACAAAAAACTTGAAAAAAAATTTTTTTCTTTTCTTTTGTTAAAAAAAAAAACTCAATAAAATGTAATTAAATTTTCCTTTTCACCTTTTCACTTTTAGGCCGTTCTTCACTTGGTCGCTGCCTTCGCCTTTATTGGGTACCTTGGTTTATTCTTGTGTACTTAACTGTTTGTTTAATTTCTTTTATTTATTTTTGTTTAATTAATTTTATTTATAAAAAATTTTATTTTTATCCACTTATTTTTATTTATTTTTAACCACTTCTCGAAATAAAAAAAAAGTGATTCTCTCGGCGTTCTTGACACTTTAACCCCTGTTCGTTTGATTCGTTTGGCGCTTGTTCTGTTCTTATTGTTCACTTCGTTCGCATTCAATCTTAAAATGCGACCATCCTCACTGCCCCCGACAACTGTACTCCCGAATTCAACACCGCGCGTGAGTTGAATTCGTCCCACTGTACAGCCGCTGCCGCGACGCCTTAACGGCCCTTCGACGCCTACGTCGACTGCGCCGCCTTTGTGCACCCGTGTGCACGTGTTCATTTTTCTGCCTCTGCCTAACACAGGGTATAAAAATGTTCGCTGGGGTATACTGGACTACTTAATCCCCTAGTTTTATATTTCACACCTATATCATATCCTCATTCTCTTGTTCTCCGCTAGGGTACTTTCCCTCTAGGGTATACCCGACTAAAAATACCCTTTTAAAAAAAATATATTTTTTTTAAAATACCTTTTTGAGCATGCTTGCGGGCTTTAATCCGCTGACATGCCACACCCCAAACGCCTCTTGTCCCTGCTCGGGCGCCACTTGTAAAGATGCTACTGGCCGGGGTATAACTCTCAGTCTTACCAGGTCTAGCGAGTTACAAGATATTTATAATTTCGCTGGGAGAGAGGGCTTAAGGGGGAGGGGGGTGAGTATCCTGACCAGACCAAGACAGAGTTCTCAGTTGAGAGTGATTGACGTGTTTTACTTGTGCTCCAAGATTTTTATATATTTTTGAACTTTAATCCTGCTTTTTATTTCTAAATTTTGCATTTTTGGTGCATTATTTAAAAAGCTTTTATAAATTGTGCAGTGTTATCTGTTGTGCAGCGTAAGTCTGTTAATTATTGCATTTATAAAACGCGGCGTCAGTTCCGTGTTGTTGTTATTGCCTGTTTTTGATTCTTTTGCTTTGGTGCTCCCCCGTACATACTCTTGTTTGTGCGTGTGTTCGCTGCTGCATATTTCTGCTAGTGCATCGCGCTCTCGCAAATTTTTGCTATTGCTTTTCGCTCCAAACAATTTGTTTGTGTACGATAATTGTTTTTTGAGTGTTTACTTGCTCTATTTTTGTGCACCTTTTTCGTTTTGCTCTGCGCTCTCACAACTTGCATACTCTTGTAGCAATTATGTCGAGCTATAAGAAACCTTGCACATTCAAGCAGGCTGATGATTCTGCTCAGCCGCAATTTGTTAATTGCTGGCTGTGTGAGAATATGATGCATGCTAAATGTGGAGGTCTCACTAAGCGTGATTGCGACAATATCGCTGTAGTTGCCAAGAAGGGCTGCGGTGGCTTGCGTTGGTCGTGCCCAGATTGCATCGAAAAGCAAATTGATTTCTCCAGGATGTATAATTCTGTGGCTAAGCAGCTGTCGAGTAATTTTGACTCGAGTTTTGAGTTGCTTGCCAATTATAAATTCGAGTCTCCAACCAATCGCCGGTTGGAGCCTCAACTTTTGCAATTGCCCTCTACGTCTGTTCAGACACCTACGCCTTTCTTGTCCCTACCTAGCAACTTGGATTTATCTCCAATGTTGTCTTTATCGCCTTCTCCAAGCGACTGCCCAATTACCCCCATTTCATCCCCTATAGTAGTTATCCAGTTATCCAAACTGCCTCAGCCCCGTCAGCTCCTGGCCGCAAAGGTAGATCTACGCGTAATCTTGCCCAGATTGTTAAACACAATCATGGTGCCTCTTTAGCTCCTCCAACTCCTGTATTACCTACAGCCCCATCAGCACCTACTTTAACGGTTGTTGCCCCTCGTAGGCAAGTTTTTGTGTCTCGACTTTCATCGGACACCACTTCTGAGTCATTGGCAGCCTATATTGCTAGCAAATCTTCTGCTAGCGTGTCAATAACCAAATTTAATTTCTCCACCCCTCGTGAAATATCATCATTCAAAATGAATATTTCACATGATATGTTCCCAATCATTTGTGATCCCAAATTTTGGCTTCCACACATGATTGTTCACGAGTTCAAAAAAGCGTAACCAGCCTGTCACCCTTCCAGTCCCTTCAAAACAGCGTACCATTTCTGCCCCAAAAAACTTACTTCATCTTCTGACGAAATCTGTATTCATTATCAGAATGTCAGAGGTCTTATTTCAAAGCTTAAAAATCTTTTCATAGCCAGTACTTCCTTCGACTCGGATATAATAGCTTTTTTAGAAACATGGTTAAATTCAACCATATCCGATTTTGAGGTATTTTCGAATAGTTTTAATTTGCATAGAAATGATCGGCCGACTCGAGGTGTTGGGGTGTTAATTGCCGTTAAAGCCACTCTCCAGTCAGAACATTTCTGTTTTAGTACGCCTACTGACGCTGAGATTGTCTCAGTTAAGGTGTCTTTTCCTACACGGAATATCTATATTACATGCTCTTATGTCCCTCCTTCTTCTGATATTCAAGTTTATATGAAACATATTACTTGTATTAAAGAAGATTCTTCACACGTGCGTGATAATGACCTATTTATGGTGTTGGGTGATTTTAATTTGCCGAACATCTCTTGGTCATTATTCACTGCCGAAAATTATTTAGTGCCCTCAGCACAGCATGATTTTATAGACTGCATGCTTTATCTTTCGTTGTTTCAAATCAATTCAATTTCTAATCATTTGAATAGAGCACTTGACCTTGTATTTGTTAACGACTACCTTATTTCTAATGTGTCTAGGTCCCCTCCTTTATCTCTTCCTGAGGATGTATATCATCCTACTTTAGAGATTACAATGTTCAATTGTAATCGTCTCTTTTCGTGCTCATCAGCCAATAAGCCCCACCGCTGCTATCGCAAAGGAAATTATTCATTACTGAATCAGCTTATTTATGCAACCGATTGGTCTTTCTTATATGACTCGGTTGATATGAATACTGCTATTACTTTTTTTATAGCACCCTAAACTCCCTCTTAGATATGAGTATTCCCAAGCCAATTCCTTCGACTACTGCATCAAAACCCCCCTGGTTTACTCCCAGATTGTCACATATCAAAAACTTAAAATCTAAATATTTTAAAAAGTTTAAAAAGTCTGGTTCGTGTACAGACTTGGCTAAATATTCCATAGCCAAGTCGAACTTCTTTCTTCTGAATTCTCAATGCTATGAGAATTATCTAACTCGTTGTAAAAGGCAATTTGCCCAAAATCCGAGACAGTTTTACAATTTTGTAAACTTGAAGCGTAAATCTTCAAGTTTGCCAACTTCTTTTTCTTTCGGGATGGATAAAGCTAGTAATGACTCTGATTCTGCTAACCTCTTTGCTAACTTTTTCCAATCAACTTACTCCTCAGTCTGTCCTAATAATAATTCTTACCCTTATACTATTTCTTCGTCTAGTTCTATACCTCCTCCTATTATTTCACACTCCTCTCTCCTTTTAGCTATAAACTCTTTAAAATCTTCTTACTCTCCTGGGCCTGACAATATTCCTAGTTGTCTACTCAAGGAGTGTAGTTCTTCCCTTCTTTATCCATTGCAAAAGCTTTTTAATCTATCTCTTGAGTCTTCTGTCTTTCCATCTCTTTGGAAAGAATCTTATATCATTCCTCTCCACAAGAAAGGTGGAAAGTCTGATATACAAAATTACAGGGGCATTGCGAAACTGTCCGCTATTCCTAAATTATTTGAAAAAATAATCACTTCGAATTTGCAGCATTTCTGCAAATCAGTTGTTTCCCTGGTTCAACATGGATTCGTAAAGAATCGGTCAACTACGACCAATCTGCTTGAGTTTACTTCCTTGGTAAGCGATGCTTTTCTTTCGAAAATGCAAACTGATGTCATTTATACTGACTTCAGTAAGGCGTTTGACTCTGTGCACCATGACATTTTACTTTTTAAACTTGACCAAATAGGTTTCCCTCCGTCTCTTTTGCTTTGGATTAATTCTTATTTAAAAGGTAGGACCCAAAGAGTAATGCTGAGGCTGACTACCTCTAAACAAGTTCACGTTACTTCTGGTGTTCCACAAGGTAGTCATCTTGGACCTTTACTCTTTATTCTTTTTATAAATGGTCTCGCCTCTGTTATATCACATGCCCGTGTACTCATGTATGCGGATGATGTGAAACTTATTCTATCATACACTAATCCCCTACATCATTCTCGTCTACAAGACGATTTGAACGCTATGCAACTTTGGTGTTCGGACAATGTTCAAAGTGTATGTTTATGACATTTAATCGTTCTACACCTTATCTTGTCAGTTATACAATCGACAATACCCTTTTGCAACGTATACTAACAGTTAAAGATCTAGGCGTTCTTTTTGATTCTAAACTCTGTTTCAATCTTCACATAGATACCATCGTTAATGAGGCAAAAGGTGTACTTGGATTCATTAAACGATGGTCTAAAGAGTTTATCGATCCTTTTATAACGAAACTTCTGTACATCTCTCTTGCTCGCCCTATCCTTGAATACTGCTCTTGCATCTGGTCTCCGCAGTATAACAATAGCCAGGATCGTATTGAATCTGTTCAGAAGCAATTTCTGCTTTTTGCCTTACGAGGTTTAAATTGGGACCCTAATCTTCGGTTGCCATCCTACTCCAGCAGGCTGCTTCTTCTTAACCTTTCGTCGTTAACCAACCATAGGACAATTCTCGGTGTTGTTCTTCTACATAAGTTGATTATTGGCGATATAGACTCTCCTTTTCTGCTAGGGCGACCAGAAATTACCGCCCCTTATTCCTGTCTACGTGCACAACAGACTACGCTATGCACAATCCCTTTCGCGTGCTATGTAAAAATTATAATAGTTTGCATCACGTTTTCTCTACAGAACTTTCTCTACCCTTATAAAATCGTTGCTTTCAGGATACCTTCGGGAAGTCACTGAACATTCCCAGCTATGAGCAGGGGCATAGCTTGCCGGACAGGCTGTAAATTTCCCCCCACCGGGTCGGTGATTTCCCATTACTTTTCTGTCCTATCTACTTAACACTCTATATATCTAGCTTACATTTCTTTACTTTATTAACAATCGTCTTACTTTACTTTTTTCAATTTATTGCATTTTATTAATTAATATAGCAAACTAAGATTATTTTTAATTTTACTTTAGAACAGTTTTTTCCTACTTACACCCTTCTGCTTAGATGTAGGCTCTAATAGCGTCACTGACAAATTTAGCTGTGAAAAGGGGCACAGCTGGCCGGACTGGCAACTAAAACACCTCCATCGGTCGGTGATGCTATTTAGAGAACTGTGTTATCTAACTAGGCTTTTAGCATATAATTGCATTATCTATTGTTTGTATAGTCTACGGAATAATGAGGAAGACACTCGTTTTGTCGACCTTAAATAAATAAATAAATAACAAAAAAATAAAAATAAGCCTAGCTCTATTCCTGCACGCCTACCCTACCGGGCCGTGGCCGCGTACCAACTACACTAGCGGGCCGTGGCCTCACGCCAACTACACTAGCGGGCCGTGGCCTCGCACCAACTACTCTAGCGGGCCGTGGCCTCGCGCCAACTCCACTACCCAAGCTCTCTATCGGGCCGTGGCCTCGTACCACTACTCTATCGGGCCGTGGCCACGCACCAACTACTCTAGCGGGCCGGAGCCTCGCGCCAACTCCACTACCCATACGCTCTATCGGGCCGTGGCCTCGTACCACTACTCTATCGAAACACCAACCGGTAATGCCCACCCCAGGGCCACAATCTCGTAACACATGCTGCTGATCGAGGTTAGGTCGAACACCGGTTAATTCCGATGTTAAGGTAAGCCAGGTTACCAGAAAACAAAGAATTATCAGGATTCTTCTCGATAATTATAACACTTTATTCACTCCTCGCTTATTGCTACTTTATAGTACCTCACGAGCTAAACCCTGCCGCACTGTTTTCTGGAGCCCTAGCGCTCCGCTGTACACTCTATGACCTTCCTCGTCTCACAATGCACGTCTACTCACCCTTAGCGTTCGTTCCAAAGTCTCGGCGCGATCGCCGGCAAGCCATGCGCTTGCCTCGGCCGCTCAACTTCGCCGCGAGCTTTCGTAACTTCGCCTCGGAGCTTCCGCTTTTCGCCGCCGAATTGGAGTTGCGCTCTCGAATGCGGTGTTGAGCAACCGATGAACAACGCACGGTTGCAGCGGCGGTCGGCGGCTAAATTCAAATTCGCTCTTATAACTTTCGTGGCTCCTTGCCTCTTTACTCACTAATATAATTGATGATTATTATATAATTAATACACTGCAGCTTATAATATTGTCGGCTCCTTGCCACTTATATAACTAATACAATTGCTTCTTGTAACATTGGCGGCTTATTGCCTCTTATATAACTAATTGCTACTTATAACATTGGTGGCTTCTTGCCTCTTATATAACTAATACCATCAAGTCTTATAAACACATTGTTGGGTTGTCCCGCCAGCGGCTCCTCGCCGTGATTTGGCCATGGAAACGATGGCTCCTCGCCAAGAAAACTGTGGGGCGGCGGACCTCGGTAGCCGCCTCACAATATATTTAATTTTTAATTAATTTAATGATTCAGTTGCCATCAGTTCTCCATGTATCAGTTCTCCTGCGCGTCAGCTGGTCGTCGCGTGGCGGTTTGCATCAAGCGCTTGTTGTTTCTCAGCTGCAGATGTCCTGGGCTTATGGGCTCAGGCGGGGCCGGTGCCGGCCTTCGCACTGGTCGCTGGTTTCATGCACGTTGATTTGCATGCTACGCTGTTGAGGGGTCCAGGGCAGTCATTCGGGCAGGTGACCGGCTTTCTCGGAAATGGCTTGGGAGATGGAGATTTGGTTATGTTTGCTTTTTTTATTATTTATATTTTAACTGAGTGAGCTCCGGTTTTAGGGTGCATGTTTTCGAGACTTGTTTTGAGAAAATCAGTTGACCACGCGGGAGGCGGCGTTTTTGTGTACAATAGCCACTTAATGTGCGCTATTCTTTTGTTGAATTTGTTTTTTATACATCCGCGTTAACCCATTACGCGCACTCCACTCACTCAGATATTTATTTTTTTTTTTTTTAATTCGTGCGAAGTAGTAGTGGTGTTTGTCTCTTCACTTTCCATATGTTTATTTTCGCATGTTTGCCATATAGTATTTTCCTCCTTCAAATTATCCGGCATCAATAGGTCCAAGATGGTTTCATAGACTGTCCAGGCTGCCCTTCCTGTGACACTTGTCACGGTCGCCATGCAGAAGTAGAATCCGTTGTTCCCACAATATAATTTAAGTCAATAGATTTGATTTGGATTTCTTGTATTTAATTGGAGCAGCCAAAGTTCCGCTTCAACTTCTCATAAGTTTCTGATTTTACAAGGCTAAGTCTCGCATCTGCGCTGCCAACAGCGGAGCGGCAGCGGAGAGACGGTTATTTATTCTTAGGTATATAGCTATGCTCGCTTAGGCTGGAGCGCGAGGGTATATGCACATACACTTGAGTTCATGTCCATGTGAGCTCAGCATGTGATAATTATGCTGACACTTGGACTTTCCGTTAGCCGACCAAAGTATACAGACCGGATCGGATTTCGGCCGCTTGGTTTAACGACTGGGACTCAGAATTTATATTGTTTTGTGTTTGTTTATACATATGCAACAATGTATGGAGTACAGTGTGCATTCTATATATATGCATATTACAGTAGAGGCAGCAACTAATGTAGTCAGTTGCGAATTCGAACCCTGCCAAGCAACAATTTTTTTTTTACCCATTGCAGAGAGATCTTATTTACATCGGTCTACTATATTATATATCTGCCATAGGAACGATCGGTCAAAAACTAGGTTTTTGATTAAAATCCTTCTAATCCTTCTCTGCAAGGGTATTAGATCTTCGGCGTGCCGAAGATAGGCTTTCTTTCTCGTTATATAAGGATATGGTAAAATTTCGAAAATCCGTATTCCAACTATCTCTCGTGGAATGTGCAATATGATTAAAATTTCATTTGTATCAGCTTTTAGCCATGCTAAAGTTTTTATGTTTTTGTGTTAACATGTTATAAAGTGTCAGGTTTTAGTATTTTTCAAAAAATGAATTTAAAACAAAGTCTAGTGTAGTTAGGTTTAGGCTGCGCGAGAGTGCTATTAAGCTTTATCACTCGCTCTGGGAGCGAATTCGCCTCGCTTCGCCGCCTAAGCTTAATTTAGGCTTAATAATATCAGTTGTCGAATTATAAGAAAGCGATAAGCACGAAACACATAATCTGCCTTTTAAAGCTACCACAATTTCGTTTTTTTATACCCTTGCAGAGGGTATTATAATTTTGTCGTGAAATGTGTAACGCATAGAAGGAGACATATCCGACAGCATAAAGTATATATTTTTTATCAGTATCAACAGCCGAGTCGATATAGCTATGTCCGTCTGTCCGTCTTTTCGTCTGTCTGTTTCTATGCGAACATATCTCTCAGTTTTAAAGCTATCTTTATGAAACTTTGCAGAAGTGCCTCTTTCTCTTGCACGCAGTCGCATATGTCGGAGCCAGCTGGATCGGACTACTATATTATATAGCTGCCATAGGAACAATCGGCGAAAATTAAGTTGTTGTATGGCGGCAAAACACACTTGTTGGCTGGATTGTCTCAGGGCGTTACACGCCGCCAAGTCATGAGACTCATGTTATCAATCTGAGTAGCCAAGAGTCTTATCCCGCTTGTCTCAAGATGTATCGCGTGTACTTAGAATTCATTTAGGAATATTTAATTTCTGGTCACATGTCTAAAACAGATGATCAGATTCTAAGTACTCCACACTACTTCATTCCGCATCAGAGTGTTTTAAGACCACAAAACACATCGACGAAAATACGCGTTGTTTTCGACGCGGCCTGTTGGACATCGGCACGAATTGCGTTGAATGACCTTATAATGGTTGGTTCGACCACTCAAGAGGAGCTATATTCGACTCTGCTTCGATTTAGACTCCAAAAATTTGCATTGACAGCTGACATCAAAAATATGTATAGGCAGGCATGGTGAATGAAGCAGATCGAGATTTGCAGCTCGGAGTGTGGTTAAGCTAAGCGAGATGATGTCAGACACGACTCTTATGTTGATGAATTACTGGTTCTGTATGCGTAGAGAACCTTTAGACAATGCCGAATGAAGATTCCTTTCAAGCTAGACGTTGAATTCATGGGTCTTAGAGCAACAAAACGGAACATTCTCTTGGCCCTCTGATAATCAAGGCAAAAATACTACTCCAAGAGCTCTGGCTTCAGAAATTAGACTGGGATGAGTCTGTCCCTCAAAGTTCGGATAACTCGTGGCAGCAACTGAATCTGATCTACTGATCTACTTTGATTCAGTTGCAACGAATAAAGATACCATAAAATGTGTTTACAGAGCCATCTTCACCGATCAGTATAATGGATCTTGGTGCTCCTTTTCGTTTTTGCGAGAAGGAGGATGACTTGTAAATACTCGTATTTCATATGTTGCAAAGTTTCCGCTACTTTAAAAAGAAGCTCGTAATTCACTAGAAGCTTTATTAGATACCTGCATTTGACGAATTGCCATGTTGGCCCAAGAGCCCTCGTGAGTCTTCTTCGTGCGCGACTTTGGCTAATCAATTCTCTAGAGGTCTGTCGTCAGACAGTAAGATCATGTATTCGTTGCTTTAAATGCAAACCTCGTTTGCTAGCACAAATGATTGGAAATTTACCAGAAGATCGACTCCGAGTACTCCGCCCATTTTCTATCAGTGGCGTCGATTTTTGTGGCCCAATTAGCACGACCGTTCGACTGCGTGAAAAGCCTGCGTTTAAGTCGTACATAGCATTATTTATTTGCATCGCCTCCAAAGCGGTTCGGAGTAAGTCGCCAGTTTCTGGATTTGAGTCTCGTTGCTTAAGCAACAGCTTAGGCGGCGATGGTCAAGGGAGTATGTGCTCGGACTCTAAGTGCAGAGCAAGGCACCAACGATGGCAAACGTCATCGTGAGAGAGCTGGTGGTCGTCGAAGAGTACAATCTGCCGCCTCAGCAGCGGCTGATCGGCAGAGTGACGGCGGTGCACGCTGGAAAGTACGGCGTCGTTAGAGTGGCAGAAATCAGGTCGGCGGAAAATTAAAAGGCCGATCCACAAGTTGGCTCGGCTACTTGTTGAATGAAGATCCCAAGCAATGGTATCCAGTGTTAGCGCAGATCCACGTGTGAGTTAGGCTTATGGCGGAGCGAGAGCGCAATAAAGATTTATCACTCGCTCTGGCAGCGATTTCTTCCGCCTCACAGCCTTAGCTTAATTTAGGCCTAAAATGTTCAGTTGTCGAATTTTAACAAAGTGATGAGGATGAAACGCATCGTGTTAGTTGCATTCCTAGTCCTAAATCTTATATCTACTCTGTAAATTTCTAAATTTTGAATATGACAAGTTCTAATCTTTGATCTACCTCTTCTATTTGACTTAAATGGCTTATCGTTGTTTTAGTTCGTTTGATTGTACGCTATTTTCTGCTATATTTTTCATTCTTGATTCAAGTTCTTCTCCATCTTGTTGGTCCATTGTATATTTGTAGATTGTTCCCATAAATAAGGAAGGCCGCGCTTTCTCCGCTTCGCTTCTCTTATGCCGTTCATATCTTTTTTTAATTTTTCTTTCTAATCTTTTATTTGTGATAATGTTTTGAATTCTTCGGCTTGTTTTAATTAGGTTTTATATGTTAGTTCTGTTTTTATAATACGGACAAAAATTGATATTCATGTTTTAGGGTAGGGTTAATTTCTATGATTTGGTTTTTGATTTCTCGGACGAAACTTGTGATTTGGAACAATTTTAAGTACATTGTATTGCCTACCAATTTAAGCCACAATTAAAATGCAATTGACTTTATGAGAATACACAAATATTGTATGGTACAATAAGATATACTGTAGACAATTTTATTAAGATCGGTTATTGTTTTGACTTGCGGTATTTTGACTGCGCACGTGTTTGCCACGCAATTTTGAAGAGTTTCCGTATACATGTACTCCCACTCATTCATGCGCGTCCGCTTCGAATTCTCTCATCTCTGCGATTGTTTTCTTTGCTCAATTATTATTGTGGCTGATAAGTAGAGGCAGTGTCAAGTGCTGCGGACAGTCGCGAGTTCGAGCCCTAAAATATGCGGTCAGTTGCAAGTACAAACCTAGCCAATGGAACGTTTTTTTTTATACCCTGAACCCATTAAAAATGGGTAAAAGGGGTATTATGTTTTTGTGCAAAATGCAAATGTATGTAACAGGCAGAAGGAAGCATCTCCCATAAAGTATATATATTCTTGATCAGCATCAATAGCCGAGTCGATCTAGCCATGTCCGTCTGTCTGTCCGTCCGTCCGTCCGTCCGTATGTATGAACGCAAGGATCTCAGAACCTATAAGAGCTAGAGACTTGATTTTAGATGTAGGTGCTCCTAGTGCCCGCGCAGATCGAGATTGTTTCCGATAAACGATAACATGCCCCGTTTCCAAGTAATCGATAAAAATGTATATCGAAATCCCGTTTTTTAAGCAATTTTGGTAAATAATAAGAGCTAGAGTTACCAAACTTGACATGTAGCTTCTAGAATAGTATATATATATCGATTATCTTTCATTTTATACCTATCGCTAACTCCCCGCTACTCTCTATCTATAAGCGCGCGCTGCATTTGGTGATGGAATAAGAGGGTTCAGGGTATCCCCTAGTCGGGAGTTCCCGACTAGAACCTCTTACTTGTTTAATTTATCTTTATTAATTAGAACGAGCTGCACTTGGTGTTGGATTAAGAGGCTTCAGGGTATTCACGAGCTCCTGACTAGAACCTCTTACTTGTTTTTGTTTAGTATGTTTTCTGAGTAAACATGTTGTTTTTGTATTGAAAATTCCGAGTCTTGTAGTCTCATTTCTAGTTCTATGTTTATATGTACTCTGTAAATTTTTGAAGTTTGAATATGACAAGTACTAATCTTAATTCTCCCTCTTCTATTTAAATTAAATGGTTTACAGTTTCTATACCTGTGCTAACTGCGTCTATTACATGGTTTAGTTCGTTTGGTTGTATGCTATCTTCTGCTATATTATTCATTCTTGATTCATGTTCTTCTTTATACTATAATACTAGTTCGGCACAATGAACCAAGAAGTCATTGTGCAGAACAAGTATTTTGCTATGCTTAGCTATTCTTATACCGTTAATTTCTCTTTTTAATTTGTTATTTAATCTTTTATTTGTGATAAATTTTCGAATTCGTCGGCTTGTTTAATTAAGGTTTTCTATGTTAGTTCTGTAATATTCACGGACAAATCATGCTATTCATATATAATTTAATAGTAGTTGGAGTTTTAATTTAAGATGGGGTTTCTTGGCCTTGGTGGTCATTAGATCTGCAATTGTTATATTTGCGAATTTAAATGAATTGATGGTGAATTTTCTTTTTATTATTAAATTTAGATTTATAATGTGTTATTTTTTGCCTCTATTTGTTTCTTCAAAATTAGTGTTATTCAACGGAGCTGTAGTTTTGGATGTATCTTGAATTCGCTTAAACTTGCTTAATTGATTAGTTTATTTGCTTGGGTATCGGGGGTTCCGCCATTCATGTTGGTGTCAGCTGGTGCTCTACCTGTTGTATAATGTTTTATTTGCTAATGTGCATTGTTTTCTCAAAATTCGGATATATTATTATCGGTTGGCTTTATTTTTTTAAATGCTGTATTATACTGCTCTTCTTTTTTGATACCTGTACCTTTTTTCAATTTTGCGGTCATTGGTATTGCTATTTAACCGAAATTTGGGATGAACTGGCGGCAAAAACAGCAAAGTCATATGAATGATTTGAATCTTTTCGTTATTATGGGTGTTGGGGATTTTTGTTTTGCTTCAATTTTAGCTGGGTTAGGTTGAATACCATCTGAGGGGATTAAATGGCTTAGAGATTCAGTTTCTTCCTTTTTTCTCTGTTTTCTAGCTGATGTTTTGGATTGGCCTCCCTTTACTTCGTAAATACCCTTCTGAGTGACATATGTGTTCCTCCAATGAAGTAGACTTCACAAGTATGTCGTCCATATAGACCAGATAATCTTCGTAGATCAAATCCTCCAAAAGATCGTTCATGCCGTGTTGAAACGTTAGTTAGTTTCTTGTTATATTCTTAATTGGTGCGCTTAGTTGCTAGGGCTTATGTATAAGGGGTTGGATTATATGAGTACATGGGATATATAATATGTGCTATTTTCGAATATATAAGACTAGCGGGTATAGCCTGGCATTGCCCGTGGCACGTATGTTAAAAAAATTTTCTCAAAAAGCTTTGAAAATGATTTTGAAACTGAGCGGACGGTAAGCAAACTACTTTCAAATAAAAGTTTTCCGCCTTTTAACCACTGTTGCAAGTGGAATTTCCCAAATCGCGGAAACACGTATTCATTATATTATTATGTAGAGCTTTGAAAATAAGTTTGATGCAAATCGGACAAAACTTGAAATTTACCAATGAAATCTTTAAAATGCACTTTCCAACGAAGGAATATAGATTTTATGAAATATGTGAAACACGTCTCAAATCATTTTTTATGTAGATCCTTGAAAATGAATTTGAGGGCGAAACGACATCCACCAAATCTTTGACCCCCTTTTCCACCAAGGAGGAATAAATTTTTGGAATAGTGTGAAACACCCCTCAAATGAATTTAAACAAAGAACTTTGAAATTAAGTTTGAGACCAATCGGATGGTAAACAAAGAAGTTTAATACAAACGTTTTTCACGATTTTTCCATACTTGCGGATGGAATTTCCCAAATCGTTAAATCGCGTATTCATTAATCTACATTATTATGTAGAGCTCTGAAAATAAGTTTGAGGTAAATCGGACAAAACTTAAAGCTTCACCAAAAAAATCTTAGAATCGCATTTCTTCCGAGGATGCTTTGATTCTGCGAAAAATGTGAAACACGTCTCAAATGATTTTTCGTATAGATCCTTGAAAATGAATTTGACCGCGAAACGTCATCCACCATATCTTTGACCACCATTTCCACCAAGGAGGAATTTCCACAATACACAAAACCCCGTCTTAACGTCACATAAGGTAACTACAGTGAAAATCTCAGCTTCCTAGCTCTTACGGTTTGGGCTGTGCGTTGATCACCAATCAGTCAGTCAGTCAGTCAGTCAGGATAAACAGTTTTATATATAGAGATTCTGTGCGCGTATAGCCTATATTGTGGGTGTCGTGCATCCGTCACTTCTCCATTCTTAGAGTAGTGTTGCGAATTCAAGCCCTGCCAAGGCAACAATTTTTTTTTTATTTTTCTTCACTACTACTAAAGCAAATGGGCTCGATGCGCCTTATTTGATGATTAGATTAAGGTGGATCAGGGTATTCCCTAGTCGGGAGCTCCCGACTAGAACCTTTTACTTGTTATAATTTCGATTAGTGTGTATCTTGTTATATTGTTAATTGGTGCGCTTAGTTGCTAGGGCTTATGTATGAGGGGTTGGATTATATGAGTACAGTGTACGTATGATATGTACTATATTTGAATATATAAGATTCTGTGCGAATATAGTGTATTTTGTGGGTGTTGCATCTGTCACCTCCTCATTATTAAGAATTTGTCCTCAGGGGGACATTTTAGGATATAATGTTGGATTATTGCTGATATTTGATCATTTGGATTAAGTGTGTGGTAATTGGTTCTTGGATTTGCGGTTCTCCTTTTTGTTGCTTATATATTACTATTATTCTTTGGGGTATTACTTTGCTCATATAGATAATATACAGGATTACAGCTATTATATTATAATTATGCAGTGTCGTTAAAGTTACAATTTGAAAGCCGTTTTACATTTTGGTGTGGTCTTTAACAATTTCTTTGGCTTGTATGTATAATAATTAAGTTAATTTATTTCCTATGTAAATTGTTTGAGTGTAGTCTAACATTATTATTTCTTCAAATTAATTCAATTAGAACAATTGAATAATTTTACGCTTTTATAAGATTGTTACCTTCTATTATCATTTCCCTATTAACACAATTTAATTTTAATAACGTTTTTGGTAAGTTCCAAGTAATGATGTAATTAATTGCAAAATTCTTTTGTGTTTATGAGTAGCTGCATTCCGTCGTTACTTGATTTAGGGTTGCTCTTGTGTTTGCAGTGTAGACTTGGTTGTCTTGCAGAAATATTTATAGTGAATTACTTTTGCTAGGATTTTATTATTTATGGGTTTGGTAGTATTTCGAAAGTCCGTGTTCTAACTTTCTCTCGTGGAATATGGGATATGGTCAAAATTTCATTTCTGTCAGTGTTTAGCCAA
Source organism: Drosophila ezoana (assembly GCA_035045725.1). Taxonomy (NCBI): domain Eukaryota; kingdom Metazoa; phylum Arthropoda; class Insecta; order Diptera; family Drosophilidae; genus Drosophila; species Drosophila ezoana. Next base: position 284,708 of record JAWNOU010000145.1, read on the forward strand.
ATTGAATTTTTGTACCCTGAACCCATTAAAAATCGGTAAGTCGGGTATATTGTATTTGTGCAAAATGTTAAATCTCTGACCCCATAAAGTATATATATTCTTGATCAGCATCAATAGCCCAGTTGATCTAGTATGTCCGTCTGTCTGTCCGTCTGTCCGTTTGTATGAACGCAAGGATCTCAGAACCTATAAAAGCAGGAGACTTGAAATTTTAGCTGTAGGTCCTCCTAGTGCCTGCGCAGATCGAGTTTGTTTCTGATAATCGATAACTTACTCCGTTTCCAAGTAATCGATAAAAATGTATATCGAAATCCCGTTTTTTAAGCAATTTTGGTAAATAATAAGAGCTAGAGTTACCAAACTTGACATGTAGCTTCTAGAATAGTATATATATATCGATTATCTTTCATTTTATACCTATCGCTAACTCCCCGCTACTCTCTATCTATAAGCGCGCGCTGCATTTGGTGATGGAATAAGAGGGTTCAGGGTATCCCCTAGTCGGGAGTTCCCGACTAGAACCTCTTACTTGTTTAATTTATCTTTATTAATTAGAACGAGCTGCACTTGGTGTTGGATTAAGAGGCTTCAGGGTATTCACGAGCTCCTGACTAGAACCTCTTACTTGTTTTTGTTTAGTATGTTTTCTGAGTAAACATGTTGTAAAATGTCAGGCTTAAGTAATTTTGTATTGAAAATTCCGAGTCTTGTAGTCTCATTTCTAGTTCTATGTTTATATGTACTCTGTAAATTTTTGAAGTTTGAATATGACCCCATAAAGTATATATATTCTTGATCAGCATCAATAGCCAAGTCGATCTAGCCATGTCCGTCTGTCTATCCGTCCGTCCGTCCGTCCGTCCGTCCGTCCGTCCGTCCGTCCGTATGTATGAACGCAAGGATCTCAGAACCTATAAGAGCTCAAATTTTAGATGTAGGTGCTCCTAGTTCCTACGCAGATCGAGTTTGTTTCCGATAATCGATAACTTGCCCCGTTTCCAAGTAATCGATAAAAATCGATATCGACATCCTGTTTTTTGCGCAACTTGGGTAAATAATAAAAGCTAGAGTTACCAAACTTGATATGTTGCTTCTAGAATAGTATATATAAATAAAGTATCTTCCACCTTATAACTATCGCCACCCTCCCGCTTCCACCGCAGAGCTATAAATTAAGTTAATAGTCCAACTTTGATTGCCAACCAATTTAAACCACAGCTTAAATGCAATTGACTTTTTGAGATTACACAAGTATTCTATGGTACAATAAGATATACTGTAGAAAATTTCATTACGATCGGTTACTGTTTTGACTTGCGGTATTTTGACTGCGCACGTGTTTGCCACGCAATTTTGAAGAGTTTCCGTATACATGTACTCCCACTCATTCATGCGCGTCCGCTTCGAATTCTCTCATCTCTGCGATTGTTTTCTTTGCTCAATTATTATTGTGGCTGATAAGTAGAGGCAGTGTCAAGTGCTGCGGACAGTCACGAGTTCGAGCCCTAAAATATGCGGTCAGTTGCAAGTACAAACCTAGCCAATGGAACGTTTTTTTTTATACCCTGAACCCATTAAAAATGGGTAAAAGGGGTATTATGTTTTTGTGCAAAATGCAAATGTATGTAACAGGCAGAAGGAAGCATCTCCGACCCCATAAAGTATATATATTCTTGATCAGCATCAATAGCCGAGTCGATCTAGCCATGTCCGTCTGTCTGTCCGTCCGTCCGTCCGTCCGTATGTATGAACGCAAGGATCTCAGAACCTATAAGAGCTAGAGACTTGATTTTAGATGTAGGTGCTCCTAGTGCCCGCGCAGATCGAGATTGTTTCCGATAAACGATAACATGCCCCGTTTCCAAGTAATCGATAAAAATGTATATCGAAATCCCGTTTTTTAAGCAATTTTGGTAAATAATAAGAGCTAGAGTTACCAAACTTGACATGTAGCTTCTAGAATAGTATATATATATCGATTATCTTTCATTTTATACCTATCGCTAACTCCCCGCTACTCTCTATCTAAAAGCGCGCGCTGCATTTGGTGATGGAATAAGAGGGTTCAGGGTATCCCCTAGTCGGGAGTTCCCGACTAGAACCTCTTACTTGTTTAATTTATCTTTATTAATTAGAACGAGCTGCACTTGGTGTTGGATTAAGAGGCTTCAGGGTATTCACGAGCTCCTGACTAGAACCTCTTACTTGTTTTTGTTTAGTATGTTTTCTGAGTAAACATGTTGTTTTTGTATTGAAAATTCCGAGTCTTGTAGTCTCATTTCTAGTTCTATGTTTATATGTATATTCTGTAAATTTTTGAAGTTTGAATATGACAAGTACTAATCTTAAATCTCTCTCTTCAATTTGAATTAAATGGTTTATAGTTTCTATACCTGTGCTAACTGCGTCTATTACATGTTTTAGTTCGTTTGCTTGTATGCTATCTTCTGCTATATTATTCATTCTTGATTCATGTTCTTCTTTATACTATAATAATTGTTTGGCACAATGAACCAAGAAGTCATTGTGCAGAACAAGTATTTTGCTACGCTTTGCTATTCTTATACCGTTCATTTCTCTTTTTAATTTGTTATCTAATATTTTATTTGTGATAATGTTTCGAATTCTTCGGCTTGTTTTATTTAGGTTTTATATGTTAGTTTTGTTTTTGTAATACGGACAAATAATGATATTCATGTTTTAAAGATTAAATATTCGTTCTTGTCTTTGGTAGGGTTAATTTCTATGAAATGGTTTTTGATTTCTCGGACGAAAGTTGTGATAAGGAAAAATTTTAAGTACATTGCTAATTTAAGTTGGGTTTCTTGGCCTTTGTGGTCATTATTTGCTTGGTGAATTTTCTTTTTATTATAAAATTTAGATTTATAATGTATTATTTTCCGGATTCTATTTGTTTCTTCAAAACTATTATCAGCTATTAAATTTGATTTATAATGTGTTATTTTCCTGCCTCTATTTATTTCCTTAACGGAGTTGTAGTTTTGGATGAATCTTGAATCCTAGTATCTATTTCGTAATCCTTACACATTTCGTTTAAACTTGCTATTTTGTTTAGTATTTTTGCTTGGGTATGGGGGTTCCGGCATACATGATGATGTCAGCTGGTGCTCTTTCTGTTGTATAATGTTTGATTTTAAGGTTCGTGTTAAGTTTTGTTTCAACTTTTTAAGTTTAATTTCTGGATAGGAAACTCTGAAGATAATTTTATGTTTTTCATTAACTCTTTTATGAAATCTCTCAAAGTCAGAAATTTTATTTTCACTAGTAGCTATTGTGAATTTCACATTTTCGGTCTGTTACCATAATTGAAGTACTGCGCACATGAATGCCGAGTCTATATCGGCTTTCATTTCGGTCGGTTCACCCATTTGGTTGAAGATTTGGATAATCAATGTTTTTGGTTTCGAACTAATCTCTGCAATTTATATCGATAAAAGAAGCGTATTTTGAATAAATGTCGGCGTGATAGAACTTGTCTGTTGTAATAATATAAAAATCTATGACATATTTTACTCTGGGGTCAAAAGTTTCTGGAGTAGTTTGAAAAGAAAGTTTCGAATCTCTGTGTTCGGTTGTCACTTTGTTGCAAATATCGCATTTATATATGATATTTTCTATAAGCTTTTGGTGTTCAGGGTAGGGGTACTTTTCTTTGAAAAGGGCTGTGATTTTCTCGATATCTGGATGTAATATATCTTTATGAGTTGTATAGATAGTTTCCTTGAAATCTGCATAAGTCGCTCAGTTGTTTGGTGTCTATTTGGGGTTTCTCTTTTATTTTGATCCGAGATAAGGCGTCTGCGACGTGATTTTGTTTAAATTAAACGTATTTAATGTGATAATCAAACTCATTTAGCTTGAAATTCCATCTTTGCAGCTTAACATTTGATTCCTTAATGTTGTTCAACCAAACTAGGCCCAGATAATAGCAAAAAGTTCTTTTTATATTGCCAAATAATTAAATTCGTGTTCGTTCAATATTCTCTCCTTGCATTGCAAACTGACTTATCATCATGAGATAATACTGATCCTATACCAATATTAATCGCAGTTTCTCGAAATTCTGATGTTTTAATATCGGATTGGACATGATGATAGCTTTAGTTTCTCAAATGCTGCATTACACTGCTCTTCTTATTTTTTATTTATGCCAATTTCAATTTTGCGGTCATTGGTATTGCTGTTTAACCGCAATTTGGAGTAAACTTTCGGCAAAAATCGCAAAGTCCTAAGCATGATTTGATTGTTTTCGTCATTATGGGTGTTGGAGATTTTTGTATTGCTGTAGCTGGGTGTCTAGGTTTAATAACATCTGAGGGGATTAAATGGCTTAGAGATTAAGTTTCATTCTTTTCCTCTATTTTCTAGCTGTTGTTTTGGATTGGCCTTGTTTAACTTTGTAAATACGCTTCTAAGTGACAATATGTGTTCCTCCAATGAAGTAGAGTTCACAAGCATGTCGTCCATATATACCAGACAATGTTTGTAGATCGAATCTTCCAAAAGATCGTTCATGCAGCGTTGAAACGTTGCAGGTGTGTTTTTTAATACAAACGGCACAGTGTGCTCGTATTGTCCACTTTTCGTCGAAAATGCTGTCTTAGGAATTGAGTTTTCATCTATTTGAATGGTAGTAAAGTATTGACATTTACTAAGTTTGTCAAGAATACTATCCATTGCAGGGATCAGGTATTTGCATCAACTGACTACCCTAAATTTTTGGGTGCCTGATGCATCCCTTTTCTTTGGTATGATCCAAATAGGCGAACCCTTGGCTGATCATGTCATTGATTTGGCTCGAATGGCTACTTTTTTTCAAAAAAATAACTAATTTGAGACCACGACATAACAGAGGAGTCTACACAGATTACAAAAGTATGACTTGGCGGTTCGACGTCGTCGGTATAACTCAAAAGCTTAGCTGTTTTGATGAGCCCTGAAGATCATGAGCTTTCTTTTTTATACCCTGAACCCAATAAATATTGGTAAAAGGGGTATAATGTTTAAGTGAAAATGTAAATGTATGAAACAGGCAGAAGGCCCCATAAGTATAAACCCCATAAAGTATAAATATTCTTGATCAGCCGAGTCGATCTAGCCATGTCCTTCTGTCTGTCCGACCGTCCGACCGTATGTGTGAACAAGGATCTCAGAACCTATAAGAGGGAGAGACTTGAAATTTTAGCTGTAGGTCCTCCTAGTCCATGCGCAGATCGAGTTTGTTTCCGATAATCGATAGCTTGCTCCATTTCCAAGCAAATTGTCAAATTGGGTATATAATAAGAGCTAGACTCAGCAAACTTGATATATTTGTTCTAGAATAATATTTATATCAAGTTTTTTTTTATTTTATACCCATCGCCACCTTTCCGCTACTACTTCAAAGCTATAAATCAAGTTAATAAGCCAACATGTATTGCCCACCAATTTAACCCTCAATTGAAATGCAATTGACTTTATGAGAATACACAAATATTCTATGGTACAATAAGATATACTGCAGAAAATTTCATTAAGATCGGTTAAGAAACACACACAATTTATGTGTTAGTTATTCTAAGATTTTCTGTACACATGAAGACACACACATTCATGCGCGTCTGCTTCGAACTCTATCAACAGCATTGCAATTGCAATTGTATTATATATATTTTCTGAATTGCTAGTTTAATTCGTTGTTTTCTTAATAAGACTCAGTTATTGGTGTGGCTGTTGGGTAGAGGCGGAGACAAGTAGCGCGGTCTGTTGCGAGTTCGAACCCTACCGAGGCAACTATTTTTTTTGGCTGGTGTGGCTGTTAAGTAGAGGCGGCAGCAAGATTTGTGGTCAGCTGCGAATTCAAACCCTGCAAAGAGAATTTTTTTTTAAATTCATCTTTATTACTTCTAAAGCATTTGGTGTTGGAATAAGGGGGTTCAGGGTATCCCCTAGTCGGGAGCTCCCAACTAGAAACTTTTACTTGTTATAATTTCGATTAGTGTGTATCTTGTTATATTGCTAATTGGTGCGCTTAGTTGCTATGGCTTATGTATAAGGGGTTGGATTATATAAGTACAGTGGACACATAATATGTGCTATTTTTGAATATATAAGATTCGCGAGTGGAGGGTATATTGTGGGTGTCGTGCATCTTTCACTTCTCCATCCATACAGTAGGGGCAGCAAGCAAACATTTTTTTTTTTACCCTTGCAGAGAGTGAAATGTGTTACGCATAGAAGTAGACATCTCTGACCCCATAAGTATACCATACTGACCCCATAAAGTATATATATTAAGATCGGTTAAGAAACACACACAATTTATGTGTTAGTTATTCTAAGATTTTCTGTACACATGAAGACACACACATTCATGCGCGTCTGCTTCGAACTCTATCAACAGCATTGCAATTGCAATTGTATTATATATATTTTCTGAATTGCTAGTTTAATTCGTTGTTTTCTTAATAAGACTCAGTTATTGGTGTGGCTGTTGGGTAGAGGCGGAGACAAGTAGCGCGGTCTGTTGCGAGTTCGAACCCTACCGAGGCAACTATTTTTTTTGGCTGGTGTGGCTGTTAAGTAGAGGCGGCAGCAAGATTTGTGGTCAGCTGCGAATTCAAACCCTGCAAAGAGAATTTTTTTTTAAATTCATCTTTATTACTTCTAAAGCATTTGGTGTTGGAATAAGGGGGTTCAGGGTATCCCCTAGTCGGGAGCTCCCAACTAGAAACTTTTACTTGTTATAATTTCGATTAGTGTGTATCTTGTTATATTGCTAATTGGTGCGCTTAGTTGCTATGGCTTATGTATAAGGGGTTGGATTATATAAGTACAGTGGACACATAATATGTGCTATTTTTGAATATATAAGATTCGCGAGTGGAGGGTATATTGTGGGTGTCGTGCATCTTTCACTTCTCCATCCATACAGTAGGGGCAGCAAGCAAACATTTTTTTTTTTACCCTTGCAGAGAGTGAAATGTGTTACGCATAGAAGTAGACATCTCTGACCCCATAAGTATACCATACTGACCCCATAAAGTATATATATTCTTGATCAGTATCAACAGCCGAGTCGATATAGCCATGTCCGTCTGTCCATCTTTCCGTTTCTATGCGAACCAGTTTCTCAGTTTTAAAGCTGTCTTTATGAAACTTTGCTGGATTCCCTATTTCTGTTGCACGCGGCACATATGTAAAAACCAGCTGGATCGGGCGACTATATCATACAGCTGCCATAGGAACGATCGGTCGAAAATTAAGTTGTTGTATGAAAAGCATTTATGTTTATCAAGACATCTTGACCAAACTCAGCAGTTAGTTTTACTATGCTCCTCATATATATGCATAATCCTTTTAAGATCGGACCACAATATCATATAGCTACCATAGGAACGATCGGTCGAAAATTAAGTTGTCTGAAAAAAAATGTGTTTATCAAGATATCTTTACCATACTCGGCATTTATTAGTTTTACTATGCTCCTCATATATATGCAACGTCCTATTAAGGGCGGACCACATTATCATATAGCTACCATAGGAACGATCGGTCGAAAATAAAATTGTTGTATATATATATTAGTTTTACTATGCTCCTCATATATATGCAAAATACTATTAATATTGGCACACTATATCGTCGAAAATTAAGTTGTATGGAAAACTTTTTGTCATTCAAAATATTTTGATTAAACACTTTATTTAAAGATTTCACAATTCTTTCTTCATTTTGACAAAATCCTATTTACATCGGACTACTATATCATATAACTGTCATAGGAACGATCGTTCGAAAACTAAGTTTTTGATTTAAAAACCTTTTTTGTTTATCAAGGTATCTTGACAAAACTCGGCCTTAACTATTTTCTTTGTGCTTCTTAGATACGGGCAAAGCACTATGAGCATTATGAAAAGGTTGTGTGTGCAAGGGTATTAGATCTTCGGCGTTCCAAAAATAGCATTTCTTTCTCGTTTTGATTATCATTATTACAACTAAAGCAAATCAGAGCGATGCGCTTCATTTGGTGTTGGAATAAGGGGGTAGGGGTATCCCCTTGTTGGGAGCTCCCGACTAGAACCTTTTACTTGTCATAATTTCGATTTGTGTGTATCCTGTTATATTGTTTATTGGTGCGCTTAGTTGCTACGGCTTATGCATAAGCGGTTGGGAATTTATGAGTACATTATATATGATTTGTGCTATATTTGAATATTTAAGATTCTGTGCGAATATAGTGTAAAATGTGGGTGTTGCATCTGTTACTTCCCCATCTTTAAGAATTCGTCCTCAGGGTGACATTTTAGGATATATTATTGGATTATTGTCGATATTTCATCTGTTTCATGTAAATTGATATTGCTTAAAAATAATTTGGATTAAGTGTGTGGTAATTCGTTCTTGGATTTGCGCTTCTCCTTTTTGTTGCTTATATATTACGATTGTTCTTTGGGGTATTGCTTTGTTCGCGAGGTCAATGGTAGTAAAGTATTGACATTTACCAAGTTTGTCAAGAATACTATCCATTGCAGGGATCAGGTATTTGCATCAACTGCGACTTCATTAAGGCTGCGATAGTCATTGACTACTTTAAATTTTTGGTTGCCTGATGCATCCCTTTTCTTGGGTGTGATCCAAATTGACAAACAATAAGGTGAATTAGACTTTCGAATTATGCCTTGTCTGATCATATCTTTGATTTGGCTCGTATGGCTATTTTTTTTTTTTAAATATGTTTAATTTTTATACCCTTGCAGAGGGTGTTATAATTTTGTCGTGATATGCGTAACGCATAGAAGAAGACATCTCCGACCCCATAAAGTATATATATTCTTAATTACGGAAGCGACGTGGGGAGCAGGAAAGTGAAGTCGGTGATATGTGGCAGCTAGAAGATGGTCACACTGAAGAAAGACCACGGTCGACGGATGGCAACGCTGGTGCAGCTGATCACGCGAGTGCAGCTGGCATCGCTGTTGCAGCTGGCCACGCTGGTGCGGCCGGCAACGCTGATACTGCTGGAAGAATTGTCGAAATTGGCAACGCTATCGAAGACAACTTAACTGCTTGCACTCAAACTGGAGCGATGAACTTAGCCAAGGAAGCCTTGTTAAAATATTTTGGAGAAAGTTAGGTGCGTAAATGGGTAATACAGCTCTCCCATGTGGTCAAAATCTGCAGGCTAAATGAGATACAACAGCTTTTGCTTTGTATAAGCAAATTGAAAGGCGGTGCTTTGAAGTGGCTGCACGCAGACCCTATGCGCATCCTTGCTCCGATTGATCAGATGATAAACCAATAGGTTTTGGCGTTCCGTGGAGGATTTTCAAAATCGGATCTACGACAGAAGTTTGAGGATCGGGTTTGGAAATCAGATGAGGTGTTCGCCACATACTTGCGCGAAAAAAACATGTTGCTACAGGACATCAATATTGATGTAGAGGACTTAATGGAGGGTATTATTCGAGGCATACCTTGCGAAAACTTACGCATTCAAGCTAGTATTCATTGTTTTACCAATCGGGCTCAAATTGTACATGCGTTTGCAGAAATGTAGTGAAACAACCGGCACAGGTAGCACAGGCGAACAAAGAAAAACGTTGCTACAATTGTAAGATAAGAATTCATTTTAGTAACTCATTAAACAAAGTAATAACTGCGGAATGCCTCATAGACTCTGGCAGCCCTATTTAATTTTTAAAGGAAAAGTCTGTGCCATTAAAAATTATGCGTATGCCAGATGCAAATTCGTATGTAGGTTTTAATGAGAGTAAACTAAAAGATGCTTTTGAATTGAATATTGATTTAAGAACATTGAACAAATTGTGAATGTGGATAAAGTTGATTATCACAATAATGTTAAAAATGTTAACATAGCTACAAGCTTCAAGAATGAAGAAATTGTTAATGAAGGAATAAACGGTAACCAAACTGTTAGTGATGAATTATTTAGTAATAAAACTGTTAGTACCAAAAGTCTTAGTGATAAAGCTGTTAGTGAGGAGATGGTCAGTAATAAAATAATTAGTGATGACATAGTTAGCAATGAACTGATTCGTATCGAAGCTGTAGTAATGTAGGGGTTAGGTTCGAACCTGATAGAGAGGAAATTCTTCGATATGATTATTTATCTATAATCAAACCGGGATAGAAAAAATGAATTTCTCTGACTGACTGACTTATTGACTGACTGATAGGTGATCAATGCACAGTCAAAACCGTAAGAGCTAGGAAGCTGAAATTTTCACTGTATTTACAATGCACAGTCAAAACCGTAAGAGCTAGGAAGCTGAAATTTTCACTGTATTTACATTATGTGATGATGGTGCACGTTAAGACGAGGTTTCGAAAAATTCCACCCGCAAGTATGGAAAAATCGCGAAAAACGTTTGTATGAAACTTTTTTGTTTACCATCCCATCGGCCTCAAACTCAATTTCAAAGTTCTTTGTTCAAATTCATTTGAGGGGTGTTTCACACTTTCAAAGATTTGGTGGATGAAGTTTCGCGTTCAAATTCATTTTCAAGGATCTGTCTATGAAAGTCTAAACTCCTTCGGTGGAAAGTGCACATTAAAGATTTTTTTGGTGAATTTGAAGTTGTGCTTGTTTTGCACCAAACAAAATTTTCAAAGCTCTACATAAGAATGAATACGTGTTTCAAAGATTTGGGAAATTCCAATCGACACAGGGGAAAAATGCCGGAAAGTAGTTTGTTTACCGACCTCTCAGTTTCAAAATCAAAGCTTTTGTGAAAATTGATTTTATAACATACACGCCACGGGCAAGTCCGGGGTATACCCGCTAGTAGAAAATAAAAGAAACGATGCAGTAAAAATTAATAATCACGTTAATGAAGCTCTAGCGAATAGTCAAATCACAAGTATTGGAGTGTTAGAAGAGAATTTTGATAGGGATATTTTAACAATAAGTTGTGGAGATTCTAATAAAACGAAAATACATATATTTTAAGTGAACATATTGACTATAGCACAAAGTGTAAATTTGAAAATTTATTTGAAAGTACTTTTGTTAACGCGATAAGGCCAAATCAGCCAAAATTAAGACATGAGCTAAGCATACGATAAGAAAATGACAAAGTATTTAATTTTTTGTAAAATAATATTTATGGAAACAGCAAAAATTATTGGACGATTACTTGATAGAGGGAATCATTAGGCCTAGTTGTTCAGAGTTTCATCGCCTATAGTACTAGTGAAGAAAAAAACTGGAGACAAGAAAATATGTATTGATTTTAGAAGACTGAACAAAATTATATGTAGAGACAACTTCCCGCTGCCATTGATTGATGATTTGTTAGGTAGGCTATGCGGAAAGAACGTTTTTTCAAAGTTGGATCTATTAAATATACTTCATTTGTCACCCCTTTAGGGCAATATGAGTTTCTCAGGATGCCCATGGTTTTGAAAACTGAGTCGCATGTATTTCAAAGATTCGTTAAAAACATATTTTGTGATATGATAAGAGATAATTAATTAATTGTTTATATGGATGATATTATGATAGCAAGTAGAAACATAAAGGAACACATGGACTCTTTAAAGGAAGTTTTTATAAGAATGGTTGAAAACAATCTAGAGTTGAAATTAGACAAGTGTGAATTTTTTAAAAGCAGCGCTAAGTATTTAAGATTTTTTGTGGATAGTAAGGGAGTAAGGGCGAATGTAAAAGGATTAGAAGCGGTATAATCCGATCCAATACCAAACAAAATTCAGGGAGTGCAATGTTTCTTAGGGTTATGCTCCTATTTCAGGAGGTTCATTCTTGAAAAAAGATAAGAAATTCAAGCTTGGAGAAGAGGAGCTTTAGTGTTTCAATATGTTAAATCAACTACTATCAATATATAATTACAAAGAAGAAATAGGACTACATTGTGATGCTAGTGCATTGGGATTTGGGGTGGTATTATTTCCAAAGAAAAAATATAGAATGTTATATCCAGTTATTTATTTTTCCAAAAGAACAACAGAGACTGAGTCTAAATAGCATAGTTTTTAGCTAGAAACGCTAGCTATCATTAATGCATTACGTAGATTTCGTATATATCTTCAGGGAAATTGATTTAAAATAATGACAGATTGCAACTCTTTAACTTTTACGCTTAACAAAATAGATTTAAATCCGATAATTGCTAGATGGGCGTTAGAGCTACCAAATTATAATTTTGAGTTAGTGCATAGATCGGGCAAGCAAATGTAACATGTGGATGCGTTTAGCAGATGTTATGAGGATATTTTAGTTATTGAATCTAATAGTTTTGAGGATAATTTAGTTATTTGCCAAGGTAAAGATTGTAAACTAATAGATATTAGTGTTCATGCCAGTTCATTGCTAGTCTGAACACAGCATTGACTGAGCCTCACTCAGTGTGAGAGAGTCACTCAGTGAGACAGACTCACTCACTGAGACGGACTCACTCATTAATTCGATCCCAGACGCGCTCAGCACTCTCCTTGTGGTCTCCTTTCCATTTTTTGTATGTACATACGTACGCACGCACTCGTGCACTTTCCTAACTATAAAAAAAAAATTTAATTACGTGTCCGCATTTAATCCGACAAGTTGCTTCACAATATTGTTTCCTAATTAATATTGTTAATTCATGTTCACACAAACATACACCAGGTTCACCAGCACGTATTGTACATACATACATACATACATACATATATTCAATCCGAATACAATTGCCCATATGCATTTTGAATAGACACTATATTTAACATTATTATTTAATAAACATAAACACAAACTCCAATTCAGTCTCTTAACTTATAATTTATTGCACTTGTATTACTTAATAAAAATAAACACAACCCCCAATTCAGTTTCTTAACTTATAATTGTGCATAGTGCAAACGAATATATTTGTGCAACCACATAGTACATATATCCGATAAATAAATCCACAAATCATATGTACTATGTGTGTACACATATAATATTTTTTAGTGCACAATCCACAACAATATTATAACACAGCAATATTATAATAATAAATTGCAATTTCAACCGGCATATGTGCGTATATACATACATACACACACACACGTTAAAAACCAACAACTGCCGAAATTCATTTCTGCTTACATGTTTGTAAGCAATTCCACACACCTCAGCACAGCAATTCCACACAGTCAAATATAATTCGTGTTGTTCCTAGACGCACAAATAAAAACACGACAATTATAATTAATATAATATAATTACTCCTTATCTATTTGTTCACACAAGAAGTGTATCCGACAGTCGCCATCCAACCGCCATGTAACTCCGGAACCAGTACATGGAACATGTACTGAAATTTCACCACACTTATACTAATACACTTGTATGTACTCTTGTAATGTACTCTGAAAAAATAGACCAGATGAAAATAACCTTCAAGCGAAAAAAACGTGTTTTTTTTCAAACCTGAGTTAAATTTGTGCAGAGCAGAAACGCTCCCCCAACGACAATTCATTTTGTAAAAGTTCACCTGGAAGCCCTGCGGACGCCCTACTACATCATTTGGTCCTTCGAGCCGGATTCTTCTACAACATTTGGTATATCCAGTTCGCCCCAGCAAGCATTGGTGGATCTGCAAGAAAAGGTTCCAGGAACAGCTATAAATTCAAACAAGATAAGTAGCAGTGCACCTACCTCAACTTGTCCATTGCCAAATTTCCGGCAACTCCAGTTAATTAATTCCTTTGTGTGTCTGAACATATTTTTTCGCTTCACATTGTCCGTGGTTAAAGCGAGGGGCAATTGTATTTAAAAAATTCAACAAAAAAAACCCGCAGATAAAATATTGTTCGTGGCCATTAAGGCATCTAAAAAGTGATAAATATTGAAAGAAATAAAACAGAAAGTGACTCCGATAAGGTCGCCATATTGGTGTCTGTACATATGTATATACATATATGTACAAGTGCATACCCAAAAATTTAACCGATCGCCATATTGATGTACGCAAGTACATCAAGACATATCTGCACACATAGGCTTTCGCTCCGTTGAACAACAAGTGTATGCGCTTCTCTATTCTAACCTTCACCAAATAATCACATACCTAAATATAAAAAAAAACACAACTCTGATTGGTATTTATTTAATTGAAACCACACTGTGCAAATTCACCTGCATGTATACACACACACGCACATCATATTATATGTGCATCGTTTGTTATTTTTCCTCCACAGCAGCTTCAATATTAATTTATATATTTATTTTTACCAATTAATTGGCAAGTGCAAAACGTAAACAAACAACAGGGTTGTAAAGTGTCAAGATCGGTATTCGATAAACTGATTCTGTGAAACTTTTATATTTTGTATGTTTCCACCTTGCCATTGAGCTGCGTTTACTTAATAAAATACAAACATATACAGTACTTTTTCTTATTCTTATAAAAAATTTATAAAACATAATTATAAGTTAAGACGTTTCCAAGTTGCGTAATAAATCGAATATCCGTGCGATTTTTCTTAAAATAACAATTTATATAAATAATTCTATGACAAAAAACCTTTTCATTGAGCTGCGTTTAGAATAAACGTGCTTCTTCTTGAGCTCAACCATCAATAAGCAATAAGCGATAAGCATCATTTTTTTTTCGCGATCCGTTTCCACTACACGGCCGCTTTGTCAAAAGAGAATAAATCCTTTTCTCTGGTGTTTCAATGAAGAAATAATTAGATTTTTTCTCAATTAAAGGAAACTAAATAAGAATCAATTTAGTAAATTATTAGTAAAATAATTAATTTAACAAAATTTTCCGATTTCGTTGGACTCAATAGTGCACACCATTTCGGTCATTCCACTTTATTCTGATATCTCGATTCCATCGTTCCTGTGCCATTTCTTATTCCGTTTTCTCTCTGCTGATTCAAATTATTTGTATTTGATCACATTTCACCTGGTTAGTACAATTTTTGGCTCTGTGAAGAGCCTAGTATGCCAATCGGTGGTGATCAAAACAGCCAAAAACGACTCACAGCACCGTCCGTCAAGGAGTCAAAGCGACCTTTAACCTCACCTAGAGCAGTTTTCGGGAAACTCAAGGTCGAGAGTACCAGCACAACCGTCCGCAAGACTGTGAGTCCGATTCCAACAAGAGATATTACCCCAAAAATTACCCGTTCGACTACGCAAAAAATGCAGAAGTCAAGCGAAATGGCACTGAACGACTTCGTTTCTATAACTGACCGACTAGGCCAGTTTGAAGTGAAGATCAATGACGCAGCGGACAGTGACGTGTCACTGTTCACTCTCCAAGTCCGACGAGATCAGATTAAGACTTTATGGGAAAAGGTAGAACGCGAGTACGAGTTATGTTCCAAAGCTCTCAACCAAGGCGCTTGCAGCAGCAGTGACCTGGTGGCTATGCAAGCTAAATATGATTACTCGTACTCCGTTTACGAGCGATGTGCGGCTCAACTAAGCGAAAAAATAGAAAGAGCCACGGCGTTAAATAGACAAGCTGAGCAACCCCCCTCCAACTTCTCCATGTCCAGGGGTTGCAGTCTCCCGCCATGCGACACTGAAGTTTTCAGTGGGGATTACCTACGCTGGCCTACTTTCCGAGACTTGTTTACAGCTGTTTATATTAACAATCCAAGATTGACGCCGGTGGAAAAATTGTTCCATCTTAATTCCAAAACCAGCGGCGAAGCTAGAGCAATTGTCTCCAAGTCCCCGCTCACGAATGACGGCTTTCAGTCAGCGTGGGCGAGCCTGACGGAGAGATTTGAGAATAAGCGACTATTAGTCAATAGTCAATTGAAAATCCTTTTCAATCTCCCCTCAGCAACACAAGAGTCTGGAGCCGCCCTTAAAGAGCTTCAGGGCACAATCCAGGGATGTTTAACGGCTCTCGACTTGTCCAGGGTGAGCACCGAAAATTGGGATTGTCTGCTAATTTTCTTGTGCTCCTCTAAATTGCCTAAGCTCCGCTGTCGTTATGGGAACAATCGCTCCACGATAAGGCAGAGATCCCTCAATGGTCCGAGATGAATTTATTTCTGATCGACCGATATCGCACCTTGGAGGCGATAGAGGATGTACGACCTACCGCACATACGCCACTCCAGTCCAAACCCACAAGAAAAGAGTCCAACCACCTGAGAACCTTCGAAGCAACAGTGACTGCAAAGCCACAGCACTGCAAATTGTGTCAGAAGGAAAACCATCCCGTGCGTCTATGCCCACGTTTTCTACAAATGTCCGTACCCGAGAGAGTTTCCGTCATTAAGCAACAAAAGCTGTGCTTAAACTGCTTCGCCAGACAGCACCAGTTGAAAGACTGCACCAGCGCACATAGTTGTTTCACGTGCAAGGGACGTCACAACACGCTACTCCACCGTGACAGACCCCAGGTGCCCTCAGCTTCCACAACACCAATAGTTTTGAACCCTCCTTCACCAATACAGTCCACTTCTACTTCAACCCAAGCTACCGTTCAAAACTATTTTTCCGCAAATTCACATGGTGTTCTCCTCGGCACGGCTGTCATCCAAGTGTGTCATTTGGGCACAAAGTATACAGCCCGGGCATTAATCGACTCTGGGTCTGAAGCGACCTTTATTTCAGAGCGATTGTTCAAAAGGGTTAAACTTCCTTATCAACCCGTCGACGCACAGGTCTCCGGTTTGAATCAAGCCATTTCGGCTCAACCTCAAAAACTTTGCCATTTTAATATTGGCTCTCCTATAAAGCCCAGGGTTCATATTGAAACCTCGGCTTATGTTCTTCCAAAGCTGGCAGGCAATTTGCCCTCCTACACCATCCCCCAAACTGCTTTGGAAGAACTTCCAAAATTACACTTGGCCGATCCCTCTTTCTATAGGAGCTCACAGATAGACGTGCTTCTCGGCGCCGATATCCTCCCATCCATATTGTTAGGTGGCTCCTATCCCAACATATGTGGCACTCTCCTTGGTCAAGAAACGATTTTCGGCTGGATCCTTACAGGCCCCGTTTCTAAGACCAGTGCCAAATCTGTCGCATCCTTTTCGACTCAAGTCTCGCTGAATCCAAATGCGAGCTTGGATAAACTGCTCACAAAATTTTGGGAGGTGGAGGATATTCCAGTTAAGCTGGAAAAGGAATCCGACCTTTTTTGTGAGCGCAATTTTCAAAAAACCACTAAAAGGGATAAAAACGGCAGATACTTGGTCACACTGCCATTCAAGAATTCCGATCACATCCAGTTAGGCCATTCAAGGTCCATCGCACTAGCTCAATTTCTACGAAATGAGAATCGTCTGGCAAAAAATGCCCCCCTTAAGGAGCAGTACGATGCGGTGATCCAGGAATATCTGGACTTAGGTCACATGCGACAAGTCCCTCCAAGCAATGGTTCAGATAACTTTTATCTACCACACCATGCTGTTCACAAGCCTGACAGCACCACGACCAAGCTCCGCGTAGTGTTTAACGCCTCCCACCCGTCATCGAATGGTAAAAGTCTGAACGATGTGCTACATGCAGGGCCCGTTCTGCAATCCGACTTAACCATTCAAATTCTAAGATGGCGCTTCTTCCGATATGTGTTCAATGCCGATATCACAAAAATGTATCGGCAAATACTTGTGCATCCCAACCACACGCCCTATCAGAGAATTCTGTTCCGAACAAAGGACAACGAGCTTCGTGACTTCGAACTCAGCACAGTCACGTTTGGAGTTAACTGTGCCCCCTTTTTGGCAATCCGGGTACTACATCAGTTATCTGATGACGTTCGTTCGCTCTATCCCTTAGCAAGTCACATTATCGCAAACAATATGTATGTCGACGATGTACTAGCGGGAGCCCATTCCAAATCAACAGCAGATCAAGTAATTGCAGAACTCCGCAAGGCCCTTGAATCTGCCGGGTTCCCCTTGCGAAAATGGACATCCAATGAAAAGGACTTGCTAAGAGCGATTCCCAAGGACCACTTGCTTCACGCCGACTTTTTAGAGATCGAGGAAGCCTGTTCGGCAAAGACTCTCGGGATCAGATGGAAAGCTGACACCGATGAGTTCTTTTTCGCTCCATCCGAGCTAACAGCCAAACAGTCCGTCTCCAAACGTGAAGTCCTTTCACAGATTGCCAAACTGTTCGACCCAGCAGGTTGGCTGGGTCCAGTCATTATCCAGGCAAAAATATTCATGCAGGAGATCTGGCTCCAAGAACGGGGCTGGGACGATCCGCTACCTGAGAGTCTTCTCATTAAGTGGAATTTATTTCTGCAAGAGTATCCGGGCCTCAGTGCGATTCGCATCCCTAGATGGGTCGAATTCCGCCCACAGGGGACTATCCAATACCATGGGTTTTGTGACGCTTCGCAGCGTGCATATGGAGCCGCCATTTACGTGCGCACTGAGATACAAGATCGCATCTCAGTACATCTCCTAACAGCGAAAACGAGGGTCGCTCCGGTCAAGACGATATCCTTGCCACGACTAGAGCTGTGCGGAGCAGCACTTCTGTCCGAGCTATCCGCTGCACTCAGTCCCCAGCTACCTTCCGCTGGCGGCGACTGGTTCTATTGGACAGATTCCACAATTGTGCTAGCTTGGCTTCATAAGCCACCATGCGCCTGGACTACCTTTGTAGCAAACAGAGTCGCGAAAATTACTCAGGCCACCGACTCCAATAAATGGTCCCATGTACGATCCGAGTACAATCCAGCGGACCTAGCGAGCAGAGGTGCCCCACCACAAGCGTTAGTCAACAATGAGCTGTGGTGGCACGGGCCAGAATGGTTACTCCTACCTCAGAACCAATGGCCCATTCCTTCAGATCCCCTCCCAGACACGACAATAGAGCAACGTACGATTAAGGTAAACCTCGTAAACACGGCTCCCTCATTTTCTTTCCTCGTTCGCTTCTCCAAGTTCGATCGAGCCCTGCGAGTGTTAGCCTACATCTATCGCTTCTTCAAGCGTTGCAAACGATTGTCGCTCCCGTCAACTATTGAAATTGACAGCAACGAGATTTCTTATGCACAAGAAAAACTCATTCTCCTGACCCAGAGACAAGCATACTCGTCAGAGTACACTTGCTTGAGCACGAAAAAACAGCTCATTTCCAGCAAAATCCTTAATTTGAACCCCTTTTTAGATGGTAAGGGAATTATTCGAGCATGTGGTCGTGTAAGAGCGGCCGAAGCACTCGGCTACGATGAGCGGCATCCAATCATACTGCCATACACATGTGCATATTCGCGTCTCTTGACCGCTTTCACCCATCTTATATCCTTGCATGGAGGCAACCAGCTCATGATGCGTTTAATACGATCACAGTACTCGATTCCAAAGCTGAAGGTGTTGGTCAAATTCACAATTCATTCCTGCAAAATCTGCGTCATCCGAAAAAAGAAATTGCAAACGCAGCTCATGGGCGACTTGCCTGTGGAGAGAGTCACATTCTCTCGACCGTTCACTCACACAGGAGTCGATTTTGCAGGCCCCTTCGATGTAAAAAATTACACAGGTCGAGCCTGTCTTATTACGAAAGGTTACGTGTGCGTCTTTGTGTGCTTCAGCACCAAAGCCATCCACCTAGAAGCTACATCTGACCTGACCACAGAAAAATTCCTAGCGGCATTTGCGAGATTTGTGGCACGACGAGGGTGCCCAAGTCAAATGCATTCCGACAACGGCAAAACCTTCGTCGGAGCGGCCAAAGTCCTCTCGCGCGATTTTGTAGAAGCACTTAAGACTCAACTCCACGCCACTTACAGTCTCCAGAAACTGTCCTGGCACTTCAACCCTCCTAGTGCACCGCATATGGGTGGCCTGTGGGAGGCAGGTGTAAAGAGTTTCAAAAATCTATTTTATAAGTCTACATCGACCTCCAAATACACCTTCGAAGAGCTTTCCACGCTCCTATCCAAAGTTGAAGCATGCCTGAATTCAAGACCGATATCTCCAATGTCGGAAGATCCTACTGATCTCCTAGCTCTGACTCCCGGTCATTTTCTAGTCGGGGGTCCTCTACTTTCCGCCACAGAGCCAGAGATCAAGGAAAACGCCGCGTCCATCATCAACCGCTGGCAGCGCTTGAAGGCTTTGAAGGCATTATTAAAGAAGATAATCTTCCAGTTAATGACTGGCGACGACCAAAGAGTCCGAGTGGTCGACGTCTTAACAGCCCGAGGTGTCTCCAAGAGACCTATCTCTAAGCTGATCCTGCTCCCGATAGAATCTAGTCTCCATTTTCCATCCAGTAAAATTTCCAGTAAAGACTAGAATCCTAGATCCATAGGTCTGCGGACCATCCGTATAAAGCCGCATCAGTAATGTTTACTATGTTTTTTTTTTACATTCTTCACGTAACAGCACGATGTCTCCACGCCAACAACAAGGCCGATCCAAGAGCCGACCGGCAACGGAATCGTTCCGATGCCGAGTATGCCGAGGAGTCCACGCGCTGCGCAAGTGCCAGCGGTTCATGCGGCTGTCTCCAGAGAAGAGACTCCGAGCAGTTCTAGTCAATAAATACTGCCCAAACTGCCTGGCTCACCAACATTCCGGGGAGTCATGTCGCCGCAAGGACAAGTGCCGCAAGTGCCAGGGCGACCATCACACCTTGCTTCATTTGCAAGAAGCGCGTCGCATGCCATCTCCAGAGCGATCCCAGACAAGGCGCAGCACCAAGGCCCAAGCGCGACGCTCCGCGCCGCCTTCATCCGCTGGTTCCATCTCCGTATCATCATTAATGGAACACAAAAGGACAACCGTGCTCCCGAGAGCACTCATCCGACTCGGAAACGGCAAGGCGACCCGCGACACTCGGGCACTTTTAGACCCGTGCTGTCCGGTAAGTCTTATCGACGCATCCTTGGCAAAGGCCTCCGGGCTATCAGTCACCCGCGTCGGTAAAGACAACGCCTGCTCGGCTATAATAAGCTCTAGGACCTCTAGCTTCCAGCGAGAGGTCATCCTGCAAGTGATGCCAAATCTCCGGTATCAAACTCCAACGAAGCCCGTCAGCGAGAAACTGAACGAGCCCTTCACCAACATTCGATTGGCAGACGATCGCTGGTTCCAGCCGGAAATCTCCAATCTGGTTTTGGGCTCGGATATATATCCGGATTTAATTCTCCAAGGCGTCCTGCCGAGTCTTGGCGGCGCACCACTGGCCCAAAACACGGTCTTCGGGTGGATATTGTCCGGCTCCTGTGCTCAATAGTAGGAACAGAGCCACGTCCCTCTCCCTTTTTCTTTTTGCAATACTGCAAGGCGGGCG
Source organism: Drosophila ezoana (assembly GCA_035045725.1). NCBI lineage: Eukaryota > Metazoa > Arthropoda > Insecta > Diptera > Drosophilidae > Drosophila > Drosophila ezoana. Next base: position 305,952 of record JAWNOU010000145.1, read on the forward strand.
GCATGTTCACACAAGAAGTGTATCCGACAGTCGCCATCCAACCGCCATGTAACTCCGGAACCAGTACATGGAACATGTACTGAAATTTCACCACACTTATACTAATACACTTGTATGTACTCTTGTAATGTACTCTGAAAAAATAGACCAGATGAAAATAACCTTCAAGCGAACAAAACGTGTTTTTTTTCAAACCTGAGTTAAATTTGTGCAGAGCAGAAACGCTCCCCCAACGACAATTCATTTTGTAAAAGTTCACCTGGAAGCCCTGCGGACGCCCTACTACATCACTATTGTAAGTGAACAAAACTCAAACAAACTCAAAGCTCCACATTTGCCAGCGATGTGTACTCAGCCACATTGTGGGTATTTTATTAGTACCACAAAAGGTAAAAATAATTTATCCGTTACCGTATTCAAAGACTAATATAATAATAAAATTATCGAAAACGAGCATCGAAATTCTTTATTATTATTTCCCTTGTTTAATGAATAATCGTAATTTTTTTAAATTACCAAGTCAAAATAATTTATTAATTAAATTGATCAAATCAAATAAATTTTGATTTTAAGCAAAATTACTTAAATCTTCCGCAATCTCAATCGAATTATAAACTCGATTATTTACCTGTACCGGCATTCCAGTGTTTCTTCGTTTTAAGCATCGCAACCTCTACTACTAGATGCGATCACCTTTGTTTTCCTACCCAATCGCTTCCGCCTAGTATGCCAACTGGCAAAGGGGAAGAAACAAAGCGTCAGTTAGCAGTTCCGTCCGCAAGCACCTCCAGAACTTTTCCGTCTCCAACAGCAGCCCTTAGAGTCGAAAGGGAAACATCGTCCCGGACTAAAAGCGAATCATCCGTGTCCACGCCAAGGGGAACTGTTAAGGAACCTCTTAGTTCGAGGCCAAGTCCACTGATAAAAATTAGTCGCCCGCCGTCCAAAGCTAAAAGCGAAGCATCCCTGACCACTGCAGTCGGACGCACTAAGCCAACCATTAGCACAAGATCTAGTCCGATTTCCACGCGAGCTAATACCAAAACGGCCCAAAATATGACAGACGCGGCCTTAATCAAGTTTATTGCTGTTACTGATCGGCTAAGTCAGTTTGAGGCAAAAATAAACACTCCTGGAGGCTCTGACCCGTCTCTCTATACGTGCCAGGTCCGTCGGGACCAAGTGCAACCCTTGTGGGACAAGGTTGAAAAAGAGTACGAGGCCGGCTCAACAACAATCTCGGAAGCCGGTTCAATGGAAACCATTTCAGTTATGCAGTCCAAGTACGACTTTTGTTACATGGTATATGAGAGATGCGCCGCTAAACTTACCGCTAACGCCCAAAATAGACCATCCGCTCAGTCCACCATTCCGACATATGTTCCCACCGGGTGTCGCTTACCTCCTTGCGACACACAAAACTTCAGCGGAGATTACATTACATACGTTGGCCCACATTTCGAGACCTCTTTACCGCAATTTACATAAATAATCCGAGGTTATCAGAAGTCGAGAAATTATTCCATTTACGAGAGTTCAGTTCCGACTTATCGAGTATACTCAACGCCAAGCTTATCCTAAGGAGTATAGCTGTTTGCTCGATAAGAAGCCAATTCAAGGATCAAGCAGCATTCGCAATTTAACCCCTTTCATCGATCAAAGGGGTATTCTGCGATCCTGTGGACGGGTGAGAGCGTCCACCTCGTTAGACGAGATCAACCTTTTCCCGACCCTTCACACATACGGGTGTAGACTTTGCCGGACCTTTCGATATTAAAAGCTACATTGGTCGAGCATGCAAAATTACCAAGGGCTATGTCTGTGTCTTCGTTTGTTTCAACACGAAAGCAATCCATTTAGAAGCCACCACAGATCTAACCACGGAGAAATTCCTGGCCGCATTTTCGCAATTTATCGCAAGACGTGGCCTTCCACAACAGATATACTCAGATAATGGGAAAACATTTGTGGGAGCGTCATCCGTTCTTTCGAGAGATTTCTTGCAAGCGACCAAAGAGCTCACCTTATCAATCCTCCTGGCGCTCCTCACATGGGCGGATTGTGGGAAGCAGGTATCAAAAGCTTTAAGACCCACTTCTACAAATCCACCGCATCCTCAAAATATACATTTGAGGAGTTCGCGACTCTCCTCTCCAAGATTGAAGCCTGCCTTAACTCCAGGCCAATCTCTCCAATGTCGGAAGATCCGACTGATTTATTGGCTCTAAGTCCAGGCCACTTCCTAGTTGGTGGCTCTCTTCTGTCAACTAACGAGCCAGTAATCAAAGAAGACGCTATTTCTATAATCAACCGCTGGCAGCGACTCAAAGCGCTCCACCAGCAATTCTGCTTCCGGTGGAAGAATGAGTATTTAAAAGAGCTCCATAAGCGAAACAAATGGCAGTCCCCTACAAGGGACCTCCAAGTCGGTGATATGGTGATTATCAAGGAAAATAAAATACCAATAAATGAATGGCCCAGGCACAGATGACAAGGTCCGCGTAGTGGACGTGCTTTCCGCTCGTGGTGTCATCCGAAGGCCAATAGCCAAATTGGTCCTTCTTCCTACTGAGGCAAATAACACTACCGACTAATCCTTAAAAGCAACTAATCCCTCTTTCAAAACAAAACCATCACAGAATAACACCTGACCTACATCTTATTCTCCAGTTCACTCCTCTGTAGAGAACCAGCATGGCACCGTCAACGAAGGCATTCAATCAACGCCAAGGAACGGACTCTTTTAGATGCCGGGTGTGTAGAGGCATCCATGCGCTACGCAAGTGCCAGCGCTTCTTGAAGCTCACGCCCGAGAAGCGTCTCCGAGCCGTTTTGATTAACAAATATTGCTCCAACTGCCTGGCTCATCAGCATTCAGGGGAATCATGTCGCAGTGGTGCCAAGTGCAAAATTTGCAAAAAGGACCACCACACCTTACTCCACATGCGTGATCCCCGTAGCGCTCGACCCTCTCGGTCAGACAACAGGCCCACAAGAAGAGCTTCTGGCTCCTCGCCCTCCAGCGGCACATCACCCCTAAGCCCGAGACGTGCAACTATACGGACGTCGCTTACGTCCCTTCTCCAGCACAAGGGGGTCAGTATGCTGCCCACCGCCATAGTGCTGCTCGACACCGGAAAAAAGACCCTTGAGACTCGGGCTCTGATCGATCCATGTTGTTCAGTAAGCCGCATTAATGCAACCGTGGCAAGGGCCTATGGCCTTTCCGTCACACGCATTGGCGCAGAAGGAGCGTGCACAGCCGTGCTACGCTCCAAGATAACTCAGATGTCTCGAGAAGTGGTCTTAATGGCTGACCCGCAACTCAGCTGCATAACTCCAGCCCGAGCTATCAGAGCGTACATGAAGGACCCGTTCAGCAACGTCGCTTTGGCGGACAACGATTGGTTCCGTCCATCTCCAGTCCCTTTGGTACTCGGCGCCGACGTCTTCCCAGACATCATCCTACCAGGTATCCTCCCGAGCCAAGGCGGTCTGCCGATGGCTCAAAATACTAAGTTTGGATGGATACTCTCTGGCACATGCACGCAATAGGAATCCTTGCAATCTGCATATTGCCAGGGGGGGGAGAATGTTCATGCCAGTTCATTGCTAGTCTGAACACAGCATTGACTGAGCCTCACTCAGTGTGAGAGAGTCACTCAGTGAGACAGACTCACTCACTGAGAAAGACTCACTCATTAATTCGATCCCAGACGCGCTCAGCACTCTCCGTGTGGTCTCCTTTCCACCTCCATCACTCCAACCAAAAATATGTAAAATCACTTAACCATCAGAGTTTGTTACATGCAGCAGAAAATTCTAATAAAGTGATTTTTATTCAACAATAACCTGAGGATTATTTATCTGACGCCACCCCCACAAACAATTAGAAACCTGTTAAAAAAAGAAGAGCATAAGCTATTTGAAATGAGAAATGGGGTCATTTACAGAAAGACAAATGATATCAGATTAGTTTTTTATGTGCCAACGGATATAGAAGAACAGGTCCCTTACAAATATTATGATTAGTTGGGACATGCAGGAAGAGATAAGTCGATTGATGCTATTGGAAAGAGTTATTGGTTCCCATATATGAAGGAAAAAGCAATAAAGCATATAGGGAATTGTTTAAAATGTATTGTTTTCACCCCCAAGTCGGGTAAGAGGGAAGGACTACTACATAGCATACCGAAAGGAAACAAACCATGGGAGATGATCCATACAGACCATTATGGACCAATTAATGCAGGAAGAGATAATAAATATATATTTGCGGTGGTTGACGGATTTTCAAAATTTGTTAGACTATACACAGCAAAGACAACAAGTACGAAAGAAGCGATTAGTGCAAAGGATTATTTCAAAGCTTATAGCAGACATAAGTTCATTATATCGGATAGAGGGAGTTTTTTTACTGCAAAAGATTTTGAGGAATTTTTAAATAATGAGGGATTAACACATATTTAAATAGCAACTGGATGCCCGCAAAGCAAATGGGCAGGTGGATAGATTAAATAGGGATTTAGGTCCAATGATGAAAAGGGATTACATTGGGATGTACAAACACAAAAGTATAAAGAAATTTCTAAGCGAGATGGTATTCGCTACAACAAAAAGGAAAAATTGGTGATGAATTAAAAGAAAAATTAAAAGAAAAAGAAGCTGAAGTCATAAGCGAGGAGCGCATTAATAAAAAGAAGAAAGTATCGTTTGAATATAAAACATGTAAGAGGTTCTAATCGGGAGCTCCCGACTAGGGGATACCAAGAACCCTCATATTCCAACACCAAATGCAGCTCGCGCTTAATAGATAGAGAGTAGCGGGGAGGTGGCGATAGGTATAAAATTAAAGATACTTGATATATATATATACTTTTCTAGAAGCTTCATGTCAAGTTTGGTGACTCTCGCTCTAATTATTTACAAAAATTGTTAAAAAACAGGATTTCGATATACATTTTTATCGATTACTTTGAAATGGAGTAAGTTATCGTTGTTGGATACCCCGAGCCTTGGGAAGTACCGATTGCCGTCTGCCAGATGGTGATGGAGAACCAGCAGATATGAGTAATTTCAGTGATATTTTTATTAGGCGCATAGTTAAGGGCAAGGAGCCCAGTTCAGGTTTGAATTTAACCGCCGGCCGCCGCTGCAACCATGCGTTTCTAATCGGTTGCTCAACACCGCCTTCGAGAGCGCAGCTTCAATTCGGCGGCGAAGAGCGAAAGCTCCGAAGTGAGGCTGCGAAAGCTCGCGGCGAAGTTGAGCGGCCGAAGCAAGCGCACGGCTCGCTAGCGGGCGAGCCGGCACTTTTTTGGAGAACTATCAGGGTGAGTAGACGTGCCGAGAAAAAGAGCGCGAGCGATAACATCGAAGTGTACAGCGGAGCGCTAGGGCTCCAAGACAGTGCGGCAGGGCCCTAGTTTAGGAAACTCAGAAGGGTAGAAGTTAATAAAGCTAGTGAATAAAGTGAATGTAGTCAAACTAATTAAGACAAATGCTAATCTTTGCATTCTCGGGCGGTCATATTTGAGCTAAACATCGGAAATAACCGATGTTCCCCCTAACCTAGGGGGATAGTGTAGTTGGTGCGAGCCCAAGGCCCGATGGTGCAGATGGTGCGAGGCATCAGCCCGCTAGTGTAGTTGGTGCGGGTCTAGGGTTTAGGGTAGTCGAGTATACCCTGACAAGTGCATTTCATACCCTATGTTAGGCAACAACATGAGCACCTGCAAGATTTAGGCAACCAAAAATGTGCACAGAAGTCGACCTCATAAAGCAACAAGAAAAAAAATAGAGTGATAACGGTCGGTCGAAAAGTACAGCGCTAGCGCGCCAGACGGGCGACGTCGAGAACACGTTTGCACACGTGTGCACAAACGCGCGCCGCAGTCGACGTCGGCGTCGAAGGGCCGTTACTATTTCGGTATCTATTTTCAGTGTATGATGCAAATACACGTACTTTGTAAACGCATCTATAAGAACAATGACATATTCCTTTTGGTCGTTTTTGCCAATAAATTAATTATTCAACTTTGGGTATCGGATGCATTTCTGGTTGAATTTGCGCGGAAGGCGGTTTCAATAGTTCACACGTTATGCAATTGTTAACGAATTTTCGGAAATATTTTGACATACCGTCAAACCAATAGCAACTATACACCTTATCGAGGGTCTTTCCCCAACCAAGGTGCATTATAGACTTGTGAATATGATTAATAACGGTCCATCTACGGTATCATCTGCCCTCGGAACTACTGGTAGCCATCGGGTTCTACCATTTCGTTGAATTTTACGATAAAGCATGCCTAACCTCAACTCATATGTATTTGCAATATTTTCGTTAATTATATTGTTTTGTTATTTAAATATTAAAGTTGATATTTCGGGGTCTCGTTGCTGTTCAGCTATAAGCCAGGTGTCCCCAAGATCAGTTAAGTTTACTCGTTTTTCAGTAGTTTTATTTATGAGATGGGGCTTCTCTGAAATTGGGCTTCCAGAACAGAAATCTACGTGCGCCATGCATTTTCCCTTCCTATAAACAATGTCAAACTCAAAAGATTGCAAATACAATCACCACCGATATACCTTGTCATCTAACTCGATTTTTTTTTTGACTTGCCTTTAAGGAGTTACAGTCTGTGAACACTGTAAATTTGATACACTAAGGTTGAAAAAATTTTACTGCGTTGCCCACTGCCAAAGTTTCCAAAAGATATGAATTATTTCTCGACTCAGCTGGAGTTGGGCATTTGCTGTAATACTCAATTACATGGGTTTTGTCTTTTATTTTATGCAAGAGTATCGCACCATAACCGACTGAGCTGGCATCTGTGTTTAGCTCTACTGGATAATGTGGATCACAAATTGTTAATACCGGACTATGGGTCAGCACAAAAATTATCTTCTGTCTCACCACTTCATGGCTTTATTTGCAATCAAAGCTATTATTATCTTTGGACGTAAGGCAGTAGAGGCTTTAACGTTTCAGAAAACTTCGGCACGAACTGTCTAAAGTAGGATGCCAGACCTATGAATTGCCGCAGCTGTGTGGGTTAGACCGTGGGTTAGGTTTAAGTTCACCCGACTCTATTTCGTACCTCCAATATTATATTTTTGACTTTAGAAATGTACATTTCTCGAAATTAAATGAAAATCTGGCTTTAATTAGGGTTTCAATTACTTTTTGCAATTTTGAAATAGCCTCATTCTTGCTTTCGGAGACAATCAATACATCGTCTATGTAAACAACAATATATGAGTACGCAAGGGGACCCAACGCCTTTATTATTGCTCGCTGAAATACTGACGAAGCGTTCTTTAAGCCAAATGGCATTGACAAGAACTCATACTGTTCCTCTGGTGTAACAAACGCTGTACGTTCGATAGATTCTGGGTGAATTGGTATTTGGTAGAATACATTGGCCATGTCCAGACAAGCAAAATACTTTGCCCCACGATATCTGGCAATTTTGTCAGAAATTAGAGGCAGTGGATACTTATCGGAGACTGTTGGCATTTCATTCTCTATATATAATCAACACATAAGCGATCGGTTCCATTTTTCTTTCTGACCAACAAAATCGGGCTCACAAATGGTGAGCAGCTAGGCTGAATAACGTTTGCCGCCAACAATTCATTTATCTTACAACGAACAGTTTCCTTTTTATCTATGCTAAGCCAGTATGGGCGTCTTTGTACTGTTTTGTTTGGATCAATAAGACGAATTTCCAACTGGCCTGTATTAACGCTACTTTTTGTATGGTTTCAAAACATGTATGGTTTCAAAACATTTATTAAACGGACCCTGTCAGTTCTATCTATTTCATCATATTTGTTAACACAATCTTCTAAAGTTTTTGATTCTGTGACAACATTAATCAGTTTCACTTAAATGCTAAACTTTTGTGGCTCAATGTTCACTCTATAACCTTGACTTAAAATTTCTTTGCCTATCATTACATCATATTTCAAGTATTTGTCCATAACTACGTGAAATAGTATTTACAAAACGAAATCATTAATAATAACATTAGTCAAAAGTTGCGATGAGCTACAAACATAATCGTTTCCAATTCCCTTAAGCATTACAACATTATGCAATCGTTTTCCATAAAATTTTCCAGCTTCAGCTTCCTTTATGAGGTCTCCGACCTTTCCACACTTATAGCAAGTTACATTCAACTTTTGCTCTTTTGGTCGTTGTCCACCGCTTAAAGATTTGAATTCACGATCTTTTTTTCTGACGGCAGTCAGCAATTTTATGCCCTTTTATGCCCAAGTGTTGTGTGAGAACTTCTGCTTCTTTTTTTCGGGACCCATAGTGTACCCTGCGTTCATTGTCTCTTGACGCTGCCCTATTTCATACACTTGCAATAGTCGCTGCAACTCGCTTCTTGACTTAAAATTTGTTGTACACACTAACTGTTTCAGCCTGTTGTTTTATGTGCAGCATGCGCGAGAACAACCGATACCGCTATTTCCTCCAGATCCATATTTTTCATTTTGGTCATTAACGAAGTGACATGCATTCTCCATTCCTTGGCCGCCCGCTTAGCAGTTTCATGAGAGTAGCCGCAGTCGTTTCTACGCCCGCGAATCTTTGGGCAAATAACTCCTTAAATTGAGTCCAGCTTATTCCGGGAAAATATATCTGAGAAAGCCTTGGCGACGCACTGCCTTCCAAAGATTTGCTGAAGGCCATAAGGAGTGCGCTACCCTCAAGCGGGTTCTCAGTAAAAATCATGTCTACGCGATGTTCGACTCCAAGCACTTGCGTCAGCACCCGCAACGTCGGGATTGTAGAACACCGTTTTCGATTCACGAGGCGCTGGGCCTGCCTTCACTGCCCTCAACAACTCAATGAAATTCCTATTTTGTTGCTCAAACATTTCACGCCACTGAGGGTCAGGGGGACCCGTGAACATGATTAATAAAGGTCCATCTATATGCCCTCGGAACTACTGGTAACCATCGGGTTCTACCATTTCGTTGAACGATAAAGCATGCCTAACCTCAACTCATATGTATTCGCAATATTTTCGTTAATTATATTGTTTTGTTATTTAAATATTAAAGTTGATATTTCTGGGTCTCGTTGCTGTTCAGCTATAAGCCAGGTGTCCCCAAGTTCAGTTAAGTTAACTCGTTTTTCAGTGGTTGTTTTTATGAGCTAGGGCTTCTCTGAAATTGGACTTCCAGAAAAGAAATATAAGTGCGCCATGCATTTTCCCTTCCTATAAACAATGTCAAACTCAAAAGATTGCAAATACAATCACCATCGATATACCTTGTCATCAACTCGATCATTTTTTTGACTTGCCTTTAAGGAGTTACAGTCTGTGAACACTGTAAATTTTATACACTTTTAATAATGTTGAAAAAAAAAAGGTTTCCAAAAGATATGAATTATATCTCGACTCAGCTGGAGTTGTGCATTTGCTGTAATACTCAATTACATGGTTTTTGTCTTTTATTTTATGCAAGAGTATCGCACCATAACCGACTGAACTGGCATCAATGTTTAGCTCTACTGGATAATGTGGATCAAAAATTGTTAATACCGGACTATGGGTCAGCACAAAAATGATCTTCTGTCTCACCACTTCATGGCTTTCTTTCCAATCAAAGCTATTATTATCTTTGGACGTAAGGCAGTAGAGGCTTTAACAAAACGCCAGACCTATGAATTGCCGCAGCTGTGTTATTGTTCGCGTCGGCGGCAATCCGAATAATGCCTGCATTTTTCGTGGGTTAGGTCTAAGTTCACCCGACTCTACTTCGTACCCCAAATATTCCATTTTTGACTTTAGAAATGTACATTTCTCGAAATTAAATGAAAATCCGGCTTTAATTAGGGTTTCAATTACTTTTTGCAATCTTGAAATTGCCTCATCCTTGCTTTCGGAGACAATCAATACATCGTCTATGTCTTTCCATCTCTTTGGAAAGAATCTTATATCATTCCTCTCCACAAGAAAGGTGGAAAGTCTGATATACAAAATTACAGGGGCATTGCAAAACTGTCCGCTATTCCTAAATTATTTGAAAAAATAATCACTTCGAATTTGCAGCATTTCTGCAAATCAGTTGTTTCCCCTGTTCAACATGGATTCGTAAAGAATCGGTCAACTACGACCAATCTGCTTGAGTTTACTTCCTTGGTAAACGATGCTTTTCTTTCGAAAATGCAAACTGATGTCATTTATACTGACTTCAGTAAAGCGTTTGACTCTGTGCACCATGACATTTTACTTTTTAAACTTGACCGAATAGGTTTCCTCCGTCTCTTTTGCTTTGGATTAATTCTTATTTAAAAGGTAGGACCCAAAGAGTAATGCTGAGGCTGACTACCTCTAAACAAGTTCACGTTACTTCTGGTGTTCCTCAAGGAAGTCATCTTGGACCTTTACTCTTTACTCTTTTTATAAATGATCTCCCCTCTGTTATATCACATGCCCGTGTACTCATGTATGCGGATGATGTGAAACTTATTCTATCATACACTAATCCCCTACATCATTCTCGTCTACAAGACGATTTGAACGCTATGCAACTTTGGTGTTCGGCCAATCAATTGCATCTGAATTGTTCAAAGTGTATGTTTATGACATTTAATCGTACTACACCTTATCTTGTCAGTTATACAATCGACAATACCCCTTTACAACGTATACTAACAGTTAAGGATCTAGGCGTTCTATTTGATTCTAAACTCTGTTTCAATCTTCACATAGATACCATTGTTAATGAGGCAAAAGGTGTACTTGGATTCATTAAACGATGGTCTAAAGAGTTTAACGATCCTTTTATAACGAAACTTCTGTACATCTCTCTTGTTCGCCCTATCCTTGAATACTGCTCTTGCATCTGGTCTCCGCAGTATAACAATAGCCAGGATCGTATTGAATCTGTTCAGAAGCAATTTCTGCTTTTTGCCTTACGAGGTTTAAATTGGGACCCTAATCTTCGGTTGCCATCCTACTCCAGCAGGCTGCTTCTTCTTAACCTTCTGTCGTTAACAAACCGTAGGACAATTCTCGGTGTTGTCCTTCTACATAAGTTGATTATTGGCGATATAGATTCTCCTTTTCTGCTAGGGCGTCTTCAATTCTCTGTTCCGTCTAGACTAACCAGAAATTACCGCCCCTTATTCCTGTCTACGTGCACAACAGACTACGCTATGCACAATCCTTTTCGCGTGCTATGTAAAAATTATAATAGTTTGCATCACGTTTTCTCTACCGAACTTTCTCTACCCCTAATAAAATCGTTGCTTTCAGGATACCTTTGGGAAGTCACTGACCATTCCCAGCTATGAGCAGGGGCATAGCATGCCGGACAGGCTGTAAATTTCCCCCACCGGGTCGGTGATTTCCCATTACTTTTCTCTCTGTCCTATCTACTTAACACTCTATATATCTAGCCTCCATTTCTTTACTTTATTAACATTATTCTTCTTACTTTCTTTTTTCCTATTTATTGTATTTTATTAATTAATATAGCAAACTAAGATTATTTTTAATTTTACTTAAGAACACTTTTTTCCTACTTACACCCTTCTGATTAGATGTAGGCTCTAATAGCGTCACTGACAAATTTAGCTGTGAAAAGGGGCACAGCTGGCCGGACTGGCAACTAAAACACCTCCATCGGTCGGTGATGCTATTTAGAGAACTATGTTATCTAACTAGGCTTTTAGCATATAATTCTATTATCTATTGTATGTATAATCTATGGAATAATGAGGAAGACACTCGTTTTGTCGACCTTAAATAAATAAATAAAAATAAAAAAAAAAATAAAAAAATAAACAACAATATATGAGTACGCAAGGGGACCCAACGCCTTTATTATTGCTCGCTGAAATACTGACGAAGCGTTCTTTAAGCCAAATGGCATTGACAAGAACTCATACTGTTCCTCTGGTGTAACAAACGCTGTACGTTCGATAGATTCTGGGTGAATTGGTATTTGGTAGAATACATTGGCCATGTCCAGACAAGCAAAATACTTTGCCCCACGATATCTGGCAATTTGGTCAGAAATAAAAGGCAGTGGATACTTATCGGAGACTGTTGGCATTTAATTCTCTATATATAATCAACACATAAGCGATCGGTTCCATTTTTCTTTCTGACCAACAAAATCGGGCTCACAAATGGTGAGCAGCTAGGCTGAATAACGTTTGCCGCCAACAATTCATTTATCTTACAACGAACAGTTTCCTTTTTATCTATGCTAAGCCAGTATGGGCGTCTTTGTACTGTTTTGTTTGGATCAATAAGACGAATTTCCAACTGGCCTGTATTAACGCTACTTTTTGTATGGTTTCAAAACATGTATGGTTTCAAAACATTTATTAAACGGACCCTGTCAGTTCTATCTATTTCATCATATTTGTTAACACAATCTTCTAAAGTTTTTGATTCTGTGACAACATTAATCAGTTTCACTTAAATGCTAAACTTTTGTGGCTCAATGTTCACTCCATAACCTTGACTTAAAATTTCTTTGCCTATCATTACATCATATTTCAAGTATTTGTCCATAACTACGTGAAATAGTATTTACAAAACGAAATCATTAATAATAACATTAGTCAAAAGTTGCGATGAGCTACAAACATAATCGTTTCCAATTCCCTTAAGCATTACAACATTATGCAATCGTTTTCCATAAAATTTTCCAGCTTCAGCTTCCTTTATGAGTGAACACTCGGCTCCAGAGTCAAATCAAAAATCAACAGACTCACCGGCATGGATAAGTGTACCTTTTGGTTCCATTACCGAACACATTTCCACACGCTTCACTGTGCTCTGATCAGTCGATGGGCACACAGTGAAAATGTCTCCGACCTTTCCACACTTATAGCAAGTTACATTCAACTTTTGCTCTTTTGGTCGCATCCAAGAGCCTCCAGATTGTCCACCGCTTAAAGATTTGAATTCACGATCTTTTTTTCTGACGGCAGTCAGCAATTTTATGCCCTTTTATGCCCAAGTGTTGTGTGAGAACTTCTGCTTCTTTTTTTCGGGACCCATAGTGTACCCTGCGTTCATTGTCTCTTGACGTTGCCCTATTTCATACACTTGCAATTGTCGCTGCAACTCGCTTCTTGACTTAATATTTGTTGTACACACTAACTGTTTCAGCCTGTTGTTTTATGTGCAGCATGCGCGAGAACAACCGATACCGCTATTTCCTCCAGATCCATATTTTTCATTTTGGTCATTAACGAAGTGACATGCATTCTCTATTCCTTGGCCGCCGGCTTAGCAGTTTCATGAGAGTAGCCGTAGTCGTTTCTACACCCGCGAATCTGCCTTCCAAAGATTTGCTGAGAGCCATAAGGAGTGCGCTACCCTCAAGCGGGTTCTCAGTAAAAATCATGTCTACGCGTTGTTCGACTCCAAGCACTTGCGTCAGCACCCGCAACGTCGGGATTGTAGAACACCGTTTTCGATTCACGAGGCGCTGGGCCTGCCTTCACTGCCCTCAACAACTCAATGAAATTCCTATTTTGTTGCTCAAACATTTCACGCCACTGAGGGTCATGCATGCCTAACCTCAACTCATATGTATTTGCAATATTTTCGTTAATTATATTGTTTTGTTATTTAAATATTAAAGTTGATATTTCTATGTCTCGTTGCTGTTCAGCTATAAGCCAGGTGTCCCCGAGTTCAGTTAAGTTTACTCGTTTTTCAGTGGTTGTTTTTATGAGCTAGGGCTTTTTTGGAATTGGACTTCCAGAAAAGAAATCTACGTGCGCCATGCATTTTCCCTTCCTATAAACAATGTCAAACTCAAAAGATTGCAAATACAATCACCATCGATATACCTTGTCATCAACTCGATCATTTTTTTGACTTGCCTTTAAGGAGTTACAGTCTGTGAACACTGTAAATTTGATACACTTTAAATAATGTTGAAAAAAAAAGGTTTCCAAAAGATATGAATTATATCTCGACTCAGCTGGAGTTGTGCATTTGCTGTAATACTCAATTACATGGTTTTTGTCTTTTATTTTATGCAAGAGTATCGCACCATAACCGACTGAGCTGGCATCTATGTTTAGCTCTACTGGATAATGTGGATCAAAAATTGTTAATACCGGACTATGGGTCATCACAAAAATTATCTTCTGTGTCACCACTTCATGGCTTTCTTTCCAATCATAGCTATTATTATCTTTGGACGTAAGGCAGTAGAGGCTTTAACAAAACGCCAGACCTATGAATTGCCGCAGCTGTGTTATTGTTCGCGGCGGCGGCAATCCGAATAATGCCTGCATTTTTCGTGGGTTAGGTCTAAGTTCACCCGACTCTACTTCGTACCCCTAATATTCCATTTTTGACTTTAGAAATGTATATTTCTCGAAATTAAATGAAAATCCGGCTTTAATTAGGGTTTCAATTACTTTTTGCAATCTTGAAATTGCCTCATCCTTGCTTTCGGAGACAATCAATACATCGTCTATGTAAACAACAATATATGAGTACGCAAGGGGACCCAACGCCTTTATTATTGCTCGCTGAAATACTGACGAAGCGTTCTTTAAGCCAAATGGCATTGACAAGAACTCATACTGTTCCTCTGGTGTAACAAACGCTGTACGTTCGATAGATTCTGGGTGAATTGGTATTTGGTAGAATACATTGGCCATGTCCAGACAAGCAAAATACTTTGCCCCACGATATCTGGCAATTTGGTCAGAAATTAAAGGCAGTGGATACTTATCGGAGACTGTTGGCATTTAATTCTCTATATATAATCAACACATAAGCGATCGGTTCCATTTTTCTTTCTGACCAACAAAATCGGGCTCACAAATGGTGAGCAGCTAGGCTGAATAACGTTTGCCGCCAACAATTCAATTATCTTACAACGAACAGTTTCCTTTTTATACCCTGAACCCATTAAAAATGGGTAAAAGGGGTATTATGTTTTTGTGCAAAATCCAAATGTATGTAACAGGCAGAAGGAAGCATCTCCGACCCCATAAAGTATATATATTCTTGATCAGCATCAATAGCCGAGTCGATCTAGCCATGTCCGTCTGTCTGTCCGTCCGTTAGTCCGTCCGTATGTATGAACGCAAGGATCTCATAACCTATAAGAGTTAGAGCTTGAAATTTTAGATGTAGGTGCTCCTAGTTCCTACGCAGATCGAGTTTGTTTCCGATAATCGATAACTTGCCCCGTTTCCAAGTAATCGATAATAATGTATATCGAAATCCAGTTTTTTAAGCAATTTTGGTAAATAATAAGAGCCAGATTCACCAAACTTGACATGTAGCTTCTAGAAAAGTATATATATATCGATTATCTTTCATTATATACCTATCGCAACTCCCCGTACTCTCTATCTATAAGCGCGCGCTGCATTTGGTGTTGGAATATGAGGGTTCAGGGTATCCCCTAGTCGGGAGCTCCCGACTAGAACCTCTTACTTGTTATCTATGCTAAGCCAGTATGGGCGTCTTTGTACTGTTTTGTTTGGATCAATAAGACGAATTTCCAACTGGCCTGTATTAACGCTACTTTTTGTATGGTTTCAAAACATGTATGGTTTCAAAACATTTATTAAACGGACCCTGTCAGTTCTATCTATTTCATCATTTTCGTTAACTCAATCTTCTAAAGTTTTTGATTCTGTGACAACATTAATCAGTTTCACTTAAATGCTTAACTTTTGTGGCTCAATGTTCACTCCATAACCTTGACTTTAAATTTCTTTGCCTATCATTACATCATATTTCAAGTATTTGTCCATAACTACGTGAAATAGTATTTACAAAACGAAATCATTAATAATAACATTAGTCAAAATTTGCGATGAGCTACAAACATAATCGTTTCCAATTCCCTTAAGCATTACAACATTATGCAATCGTTTTCCATAAAATTTTCCAGCTTCAGCTTCCTTTATGAGTGAACACTCGGCTCCAGAGTCAAATCAAAAATCAACAGACTCACCGGCATGGATAAGTGTACCTTTTGGTTCCATTACCGAGCACATTTCCACACGCTTCACTGTGCTCTGAGCAGTCGAAGGGCACACAGTGGAAATATGTCCGACCTTTCCGCACTTATCGCAAGTTACATTCGAATTTTGCTCTTTTGGTCGCATCCAAGAGCCTCCAGATTGTCCACCGCTTGATGATTTGTTTATGCCCTTCCCTTCCGTAATAGTGGCAAGTGATGTGTGAGAAATTCGGCTTCTTTTTTTCGGGACCCATAGTGTACCCTGCGTTCATTGTCTCTTGACGTTGCCCTATTTCATACACTTGCAATTGTCGCTGCAACTCGCTTCTTGACTTAATATTTGTTGTACACACTAACTGTTTCAGCCTGTTGTTTTATGTGCAGCATGCGCGAGAACAACCGATACCGCTATTTCCTCCAGATCCATATTTTTCATTTTGGTCATTAACGAAGTGACATGCATTCTCTATTCCTTGGCCGCCCGCTTAGCAGTTTCATGAGAGTAGCCGTAGTCGTTTCTACACCCGCGAATCTGCCTTCCAAAGATTTGCTGAGAGCCATAAGGAGTGCGCTACCCTCAAGCGGGTTCTCAGTAAAAATCATGTCTACGCGTTGTTCGACTCCAAGCACTTGCGTCAGCACCCGCAACGTCGGGATTGTAGAACACCGTTTTCGATTCACGAGGCGCTGGGCCTGCCTTCACTGCCCTCAACAACTCAATGAAATTCCTATTTTGTTGCTCAAACATTTCACGCCACTGAGGGTCATGCATGCCTAACCTCAACTCATATGTATTTGCAATATTTTCGTTAATTATATTGTTTTGTTATTTAAATATTAAAGTTGATATTTCTGGGTCTCGTTGCTGTTCAGCTATAAGCCAGGTGTCCCCAAGTTCAGTTAAGTTTACTCGTTTTTCAGTGGTTTTATTTTTGAGCTGGGGCTTCTCTGAAATTGGGCTTCCAGAAAAGAAATCTACGTGCGCCATGCATTTCCCTTCCTATAAACAATGTCAAACTCAAAAGATTGCAAATACAATCACCATCGATATACCTTGTCATCAACTCGATCATTTTTTTGACTTGCCTTTAAGGAGTTACAGTCTGTGAACACTGTAAATTTGATACACTTTAAATAATGTTGAAAAAAAAAGGTTTCCAAAAGATATGAATTATATCTCGACTCAGCTGGAGTTGTGCATTTGCTGTAATACTCAATTACATGGTTTTTGTCTTTTATTTTATGCAAGAGTATCGCACCATAACCGACTGAGCTGGCATCTATGTTTAGCTCTACTGGATAATGTGGATCAAAAATTGTTAATACCGGACTATGGGTCAGCACAAAAATTATCTTCTGTGTCACCACTTCATGGCTTTCTTTCCAATCATAGCTATTATTATCTTTGGACGTAAGGCAGTAGAGGCTTTAACAAAACGCCAGACCTATGAATTGCCGCAGCTGTGTTATTGTTCGCGGCGGCGGCAATCCGAATAATGCCTGCATTTTTCGTGGGTTAGGTCTAAGTTCACCCGACTCTACTTCGTACCCCTAATATTCCATTTTTGACTTTAGAAATGTATGTTTCTCGAAATTAAATGAAAATCCGGCTTTAATTAGGGTTTCAATTACTTTTTGCAATCTTGAAATTGCCTCATCCTTGCTTTCGGAGACAATCAATACATCGTCTATGTAAACAACAATATATGAGTACGCAAGGGGACCCAACGCCTTTATTATTGCTCGCTGAAATACTGACGAAGCGTTCTTTAAGCCAAATGGCATTGACAAGAACTCATACTGTTCCTCTGGTGTAACAAACGCTGTACGTTCGATAGATTCTGGGTGAATTGGTATTTGGTTGAATACATTGGCCATGTCCAGACAAGCAAAATACTTTGCCCCACGATATCTGGCAATTTGGTCAGAAATCAAAGGCAGTGGATACTTATCGGAGACTGTTGGCATTTAATTCTCTATATATAATCAACACATAAGCGATCGGTTCCATTTTTCTTTCTGACCAACAAAATCGGGCTCACAAATGGTGAGCAGCTAGGCTGAATAACGTTTGCCGCCAACAATTCATTTATCTTACAGCGAACAGTTTCCTTTTTATACCCTGAACCCATTAAAAATGGGTAAAAGGGGTATTATGTTTTTGTGCAAAATCCAAATGTATGTAACAGGCAGAAGGAAGCATCTCCGACCCCATAAAGTATATATATTCTTGATCAGCATCAATAGCCGAGTCGATCTAGCCATGTCCGTCTGTCTGTCTGTCCGTCCGTCCGTCCGTCCGTCCGTATGTATGATCGCAAGGATCTCATAACCTATAAGAGCTAGAGCTTGAAATTTTAGATGTAGGTGCTCCTAGTTCCTACGCAGATCGAGTTTGTTTCCGATAATCGATAACTTGCCCCGTTTCCAAGTAATCGATAATAATGTATATCGAAATCCAGTTTTTTAAGCAATTTTGGTAAATAATAAGAGCCAGATTCACCAAACTTGACATGTAGCTTCTAGAAAAGCATATATATATCGATTATCTTTCATTATATACCTATCGCAACTCCCCGTACTCTCTATCTATAAGCGCGCGCTGCATTTGGTGTTGGAATATGAGGGTTCAGGGTATCCCCTAGTCGGGAGCTCCCGACTAGAACCTCTTACTTGTTATCTATGCTAAGCCAGTATGGGCGTCTTTGTACTGTTTTGTTTGGATCAATAAGACGAATTTCCAACTGGCCTGTATTAACGCTACTTTTTGTATGGTTTCAAAACATGTATGGTTTCAAAACATTTATTAAACGGACCCTGTCAGTTCTATCTATTTCATCATTTTCGTTAACACAATCTTCTAAAGTTTTTGATTCTGTGACAACATTAATCAGTTTCACTTAAATGCTAAACTTTTGTGGCTCAATGTTCACTCCATAACCTTGACTTAAAATTTCTTTGCCTATCATTACATCATATTTCAAGTATTTGTCCATAACTACGTGAAATAGTATTTACAAAACGAAATCATTAATAATAACATTAGTCAAAATTTGCGATGAGCTACAAACATAATCGTTTCCAATTCCCTTAAGCATTACAACATTATGCAATCGTTTTCCATAAAATTTTCCAGCTTCAGCTTCCTTTATGAGTGAACACTCGGCTCCAGAGTCAAATCAAAAATCAACAGACTCACCGGCATGGATAAGTGTACCTTTTGGTTCCATTACCGAGCACATTTCCACACGCTTCACTGTGCTCTGAGCAGTCGAAGGGCACACAGTGGAAATATGTCCGACCTTTCCGCACTTATCGCAAGTTACATTCGAATTTTGCTCTTTTGGTCGCATCCAAGAGCCTCCAGATTGTCCACCGCTTGATGATTTGTTTATGCCCTTCCCTTCCGTAATAGTGGCAAGTGATGTGTGAGAAATTCGGCTTCTTTTTTTCGGGACCCATAGCGTACCCTGCGTACACTTGCAATTGTCACTGCAACTCGCTTCTTGACTTAATATTTGTTGTACACACTAACTGCTTCAGCCTGTTGTCTATATGTGCAGCATGCGCGAGAACAACCGATACCGCTATTTCCTCCAGATCCATATTTTTCATTTTGGTCATTAACGAAGTGAAGAGTCCGCTACCATACGCTGACATGCATTCTCTATTCCTTGGCCTTAGCCGTAGTCGTTTCTATGCCCACGAATCTTTGGGCAAATGACTCCTTAAATTGAGTCCAGCTTATTCCGGGAAGACATATCTGAGAAAGCCATGGCGACGCACTGCCTTCCAAAGATTTGCTGAGAGCCATAAGGAGTGCGCTACCCTCAAGCGGGTTCTCATTAAGAATCATGTCTACGCGATGTTCGACTCCAAGCACTTGCTTCAGCACCCGCAACGTCGGGATTGTAGAACACCGTTTTCGATTCACGAGGCGCTGGGCCTTCCTGCACTGCCCTCAACAACTCAATGAAATTCCTATTTTGTTGCTCAAACATTTCACGCCACTGAGGGTCAGGGGGACCCGTGAACATGATTAATAAAGGTCCATCTATATGCCCTCGGAACTACTGGTAACCATCGGGTTCTACCATTTCGTTGAATTTTACGATAAAGCATGCCTAACCTCAATTCATATGTATTTGCAATATTTTCGTTAATTTTATTGTTTTGTTATTTAAATATTAAAGTTGATATTTCTGGGTCTCGTTGCTGTTCAGCTATAAGCCAGGTGTCCCCAAGTTCAGTTAAGTTTACTCGTTTTTCAGTGGTTTTATTTTTGAGCTGGGGCTTCTCTGAAATTGGGCTTCCAGAAAAGAAATCTACGTGCCCCATGCATTTTCCCTTCCTATAAACAATGTCAAACTCAAAAGATTGCAAATACAATCACCATCGATATACCTTGTCATCTAACTCGATTTTTTTTTTGACTTGCCTTTAAGGAGTTATAGTCTGTGAACACTGTAAATTTGATACACTTTAAATAACGTTGAAAAAATTTTACTGCGTTGCCAACTGCCAAAGTTTCCAAAGATATGAATTATATCTCGACTCAGCTGGATTTGTGCATTTGCTGTAATACTCAATTACATGGTTTTTGTCTTTTATTTTATGCAAGAGTATCGCACCATAACCGACTGAGCTGGCATCTGTGTTTAGCTCTACTGGATAATGTGGATCAAAAATTGTTAATACCGGACTATGGGTCAGCACAAAAATTATCTTCTGTCTCACCACTTCATGGCTTTCTTTCCAATCAAAGCTATTATTATC
Source organism: Drosophila ezoana (assembly GCA_035045725.1). NCBI lineage: Eukaryota > Metazoa > Arthropoda > Insecta > Diptera > Drosophilidae > Drosophila > Drosophila ezoana. The sequence continues at coordinate 326,721 of JAWNOU010000145.1, forward strand.
TTTGGACGTAAGGCAGTAGAGGCTTTAACGTTTCAGAAAACTTCGGCACGAACTGTCTAAAGTAGGATACCAGACCTATGAATTGCCGCAGCTGTGTTATTGTTCGCGGCGGCGGCAATCCGACTAATGCCTGCATTTTTCGTGGGTTAGGTCTAAGTTCACCCGACTCTACTTCCGGCTTCAATTAGGGTTTCAATTACTTTTTGCAATTTTGAAATTGCCTCATTCTTGCTTTCGGAGACAATCAATACATCGTCTATGTAAACAACAATATATGAGTACGCAAGGGGACCCAACGCCTTTATTATTGCTCGCTGAAAGACTGACGAAGCGTTCTTTAAGCCAAATGGCATTGACAAGAACTCATACTGTTCCTCTGGTGTAACAAACGCTGTACGTTCGATAGATTCTGGGTGAATTGGTATTTGGTAGAATACACTGGCTATATCCAGACAAGAGAAATACATTGCCTGGCAATTTGGTCAGAAATTAGAGGTCATGGTTACCAGCTAGGCTTAATAACGTTTGCCACCAACAATTCATTTATCTTACAACGAACATTTTCCTTTTTATCTATGCTAAGCCAGTATGGGCGTCTTTGTACTGTTTTGTTACATTATGCAATCGTTTTCCATAAAATTTTCCAGCTACAGCTTCCTTTAACACTCGTGAACACTCGGCTCCAGAGTCAAATCAAAAATCAACAGACTCACCGGCATGGATAAGTGTACCTTTTGGTTCCATTACCGAACACATTTCCACACGCTTTACTGTGCTCTGAGCAGTCGATGGGCACACTTATAGCAAGTTATATTCGACTTTTGCTCTGTTGGTCGCATCCAAGAGCCTCCAGATTGTCCACCGCTTAAAGATTTGAATTCACGATCTTTTTTCTGACGGCAGTCAGCAATTTTATGCCCTTTTATGCCCAAGTATTGTGTGAGAATTTCTGCTTCTTTTTTCGGGACCCATAGTGTACCCTGCGTTCATTGTCTCTTGACGCTGCCCTATTTCATACACTTCCAATTGTCGCTGCAGCTCGCTTCTTGACTTAATATTTGTTGTACACACTAGCTGCTTCAGCCTGTTGTCTATATGTGCAGCATGCGCGAGAACAGCCGATACCGCTATTTCCTCCAGATCCATATTTTTCATTTTGGTCATTAACGAAGTGAAGAGTCCGCTACCATACGCTGACATGCATTCTCTATTCCTTGGCCGCCCGCTTAGCAGTTTCATGAGAGTATCCGTAGTCGTTTCTACGCCCACGAATCTTTGGGCAAATGACTCCTTAAATTGAGTCCAGCTTATTCCGGGAAACATATCTGAGAAAGCCATGGCGACGCACTGCCTTCCAAAGAATTGCTGAGAGCCATAAGGAGTGCGCTACTCTCAAGCGGGTTCTCAGTAAGAATCATGTCTACGCGATGTTCGACTCCAAGCACTTGCGTCAGCACCCGCAACGTCGGGATTGTATTTTGGCAAGAATACCGTTATTGCCTGCACTGCCCGCAACTACTCCATGAAATTCCTATTTTGTTGCTCAAGTCATATTCTCAGTCGGAGGCCAAGCCTCTCGCAAACGTTCCGGAACAAGTCCGAAAGTGGGGCATGAGGTACGACGGTCGCTCCGACCCCGTTGGGTTCCTAGAGGAGCGCGCCATTACGTACGGTATTGCCCTCGATCGATTGCCTCGGACCATGAGCGAGGTATTCTGCAACCGGGCTGCTCGTTTGTTCCTGAGTAGTGGACTGAGGAATGTGCCATGGTCGGTATTTAGGAGGGGTTTCTTAGAGTTCTTTCTACCACAACGCTATATCAAAAGGCTGGAGGACGAAATCCGATCAGACCGGCAGCGTGTGGGGGAAGAGTTTAAAGAATACCTGATAGAGTTGAGGGCTTTGATGCATCATGCCAGATATAAGCCGGCGAAGGAGTTGCACCGAATATATGAGAATGCCGCCCCCGAATACAGACTTTACGTACGACGGCAAGATTTTTTCACCTTGTCCCAGCTGACTCAAGTCGCTGTGGAGTACGAAACGGTGAAGAGACAGCGAGCGGAGTACTCCGGAAGCAGAGCAGGGAGTCAGGTAGTCACGAGCTCAAGTAGCGCGGAGTGGGAAAGGACGGTACAGCCCCCGGGGGGACACCTTACCCCTTCCGGTCTACTCCCATCGGAACCGGAGCGATCGTTGTGGATAGACCAGTCTCCGCTCCGCCGGCAACGGCCCCTGCGGAAGTGTCCCACCAAATGATAAACGAAGAGGCCGGAACCGGGTATGATCCGCGACGAGCATGTCGCAGGAGCGCACAGGAGGTTTCGTTTTGTTGGGTATGTGGGCTCCGGGGCAGAAGTAGCCAGGATTGTTGTCGCCGCACGGAAAGCGGGCAGCGGTTTCGCCCAGGTCAGGGTCGGGTCGACGCCGACACACACGGGACTCGGAAGTAGTACACCCGCTTAAAGTGGAGGGTGGCCGGATCGTCGCCACGGTGGAGATTGGCGGGCGGACGATGCCTGCTACTATCAACACTGGGGCCACTCGCAGCTTCATGAGTGAAGACTGCGTACGCAAGTGGGCGATTCGGGGGAGAGTGGAGAACGTACAGGCGTGCATTCGTCTGGCAGATGGGCCACGCTCGAAGTAGGGAAGGCATTGAGGATAGACGTCGGCCTAGCGGGGAAGGTGGTCAGCATGTTAATGCTTATCATGCCCGCAATGCTGGACCACGTCATCCTGGGGATGGGACTTCTTGGGTGCAATGGGCGCAACGATACGCTGCGGCAAGGCGGAGCTGGTCCTAGAAGCTGGCTGGAGCAACAGCGCTCTTAAAGAAGGGGCGGAAACGGGCATGGGATCAAGAACAGGAGGAGGCATTGCGTCAATTGAAGGACAGCTTGGCGACTGCCCCTGTGTTGGCTTGTCTAGACTTTTCCGCCAGATTCGTCCTACAGACTGACGCGAGCGAGTACGGCCTCGGCGCAGTGCTGACGCAGACGATAGAAGGTTGCTGAAGGCCGAAGTGAACTATTCCGCCACCGAGAAAGAGTGCCTGGCAATCGTTTGGTCGATACGGAAGCTGCGTTGCTACCTAGAAGGGTACCGGTTCGACGTGATAACGGACCATCTGGCACTCAAGTGGCTTAATTCGATCGAGAGCCCGTCAGGAAGGATCGCGCGATGGGCATTGGAACTGCAACAATTCCAATTGGACGTTCACTACCGACGAGGGAAGCTCAGCGTCGTGGCCGACGCACTATTAAGACATCCTCTAGAGACCTGTCAGCAAGCAGTGGTGGTCGAGCCACTATGCAAATGGGTCGCGAGTATGCGTGCCAGGATCGCCGAAGAGCCAGCCAAGTTCCCGGACTATACAGAAGAAAATGGGCAGCTATATTGGCATTTGGGCCACCGGACGGACGACGAAAACTACATTCCCTGGAAGCTATGTGTGGCCAGTGGTCAACGGCAAAGGGTATTGGCGGAATGCCATGATGCTCCCACGGCCGGCCATCAAGGCGTGAGGAAAACAGTGTCGAGGCTAGCCCAAAGGTACTTCTGGCCGGGTATGTTCCGTGACGCCGCCAAGTACGTGAAGTATTGCGAAACCTGCCAAAAGCTCAAGAGCGAGCAACTCAAACCGGCTTTTGAGCTTATGGGTACAATTCACAAGCCGGAGCTTCAAGAATTTTCTGGAATCCCTGGGTGTAGAGGTCCAATATACCGCCCAGTACTGTCCGCAAGAGAATCCTACCGAGAGGACAAACCGGACTGTGAAGACCATGATAGCGCAGGACTCGACAGGATTCAGTCCCGCTTTCCTGATACAGGGAAGGGAGCCGCGGTTGCCGGCTGCTTTATATGATAAGGTGACTCCGGGGTCAGCAACTATTGCGTTTAACCCTAGGACGAAGGCGGATAGGCTAAAAGAAATCTATTATATCGTCCACAGCGACCTCCAGCGCGCATCAAAGGACCAGAAAGTCAGTGGGTTTTACGTGAGCACCTGCCATGTTGGCTTAATCTCACGGTATTCGAAAATACAACGAGCCGAAGCAATGCGTCGGATTATCGCCCCTCCAGGACCCTGTTCCTGCTCGAACAGTGTCCCTTCTGCTGGGCAGAAGCAATACATTCCCCCTTGGTGGGAGGTGAGGCCGAACTAAAACCCCAAAAAAGCTATATTTTAGTTGAAACGCAACACCACGTCGAGCAAAGCTCTACCCGCGCTTTGGGTATAAACCACAGCCAACACGATACTCCCCGAAGGGACCGCAACCAAAAAGTCAGGACGGATCAAGTTCCTGGGGCTACCCGTGGTACCAAATTTACTTACAATTTTGGTATTGTGCACACATTGTGCCTTCGAGTCGACTTGACTGAGGATTTACGAAATACGCAACATGCCCTTCTACATCGGTCCATTAAACCCCGCATCAAAGGACCAGGGCAGACACTACAACCTGAGGAGACGAGAGTGGCGGCCTTCGTTGGACTCCTTGGTCCTATTAAGACACGCCAACTATCCAACGACGCTGAGGATTTTGCCGCGAAGTTGGCACCTAAGTTTGACGGCCCCTATAGGGTCGTCAAATTCATATCCCCCAATATTGTGCGATTGGGCAACATCTCAGCTGAAACCATTTCACCGAGAGACGACGGAGGATGAAGGGGAAGACCCATGGCACATGGGTGCCTACGAGTAGGCGAAGGGTGTCGTCGCCAACGCAATTAACGTACTAAATGCAGATTAGACTAACACTAGTAGCATCATTAGAATAGGCATTGTGGAACGTCAGCCGCACTGTGAGGATAGGGCATTAACAAATAAGTAACGAATAAGTTAACAAATAAGTCGAATTTACAGATAGAACCCGAGATCATCACAATATCATCAGACGAGGACAACAGCAGCGGAGATACTGAGCCCTTCCCTGGGCCTAGCGCTGTGACCTCCGTCAGGGTCGCGAATACTATGGGAGAGGACGGCAAGAGGAACCCCCTAGCCAGTTCCGTCACACCCTCTACTCACGGCGGACCAACTTCATGGAGAGACTGGACGGGATGGGCATGCTGATGGCCGTCGAGGTCACGACCATGTTCGTGGAGGCGCCGTTCGCACGGAATTCGTCGACACCCACCCAGAAAAAACTTCGCCCAGAGACCGAAAAGTCCGGAGGCCCGCAGCTGCGTGTGCCGAGACGCCGATTTCCACCTCTCAAGAAGAATTGGAGAATCCGCCACGAGGACGCGATGCCCGCACTCGTGCCCCCCCCGACACTACTTCTTGGAGAGAATTAGAGGAAGCGTGGTTCGGCCAAGAAAGCGAGACGCCGTTCATGAAGGCATCCTTTGCAACGCCTCCATCACTCTCGGGTGCTACAACCAAGGTTCCTTCCCAAAGTGATCCGAAGACCCCCACCGAGAGCGAGTTGTGGGAGGAAATCGTGGATCTCCTTGACGGTATCGACGGATGGGATACCAGCCTAGAGTCGGTACTCGAGGAGGAGCCCGACCTAAATGCTGATATGGTCGCACACCATGCCGACCCTAAGGTCCCTCCGAGGAACCCCAAGCCGACAAAGGCCTCTACGAGGAACCCCACACCGACAAAGGTCACTCCCAGGAACCCCGCGTCAAAAGTGGTCATCAGGAGCCCCGCCAGGAAACCCGTATTCCACCCCCTCGGGCTGGGAGGTGTTTCCCCGCGGAACGCCATTGTCGTCAAGCATAGTGGAGCTCATCGCGACAGAGGCGCGTATCCGCCGGTTCCGATGCCGACGCACCCGCTTCCACGTGTCCGACGAGAGAGAGGAGTACAGCATCACGGTAAATACAAGAGGCGACGTTACCGTCACCTTCCCGAAGTAAGGAGGAGGTGTGAGGTGGCCACTAAGGTCAGCCACCCCACAGCTTCGAATCCACGGCAAGGAGCCATCGTTCTATGGCCAAGATCACGGCAAGGAGCCGTTGGCGGGACGACTTAATAGTTTTTTTAGTTTATAAGTATGAATTGTATTAGTTTAAGATCATAGCTTGATAAGAGGCAAGGAGCCGCCTATATTGCAGTTATTTTAGTTAGTACGATTATTGAGTAAAGAGGCAAGGAGCCATTAATATTATGAGTAAATTAAGCAATATTATTGTTGAGCGTAGTTAAGGGCAAGGAGCCCAGTTCAGGTTTGAATATAACCGCCGGCCGCCGCTGCAACCGTGCGTTGCTGATCGGTTGCTCAACACTGCCCTCGAGAGCGTAGGTTCAATTCGGCGGCGAAGAGTGAAAGCTCCGAAGCGAAGCTGCGAAAGTTCATGGAGAAGTTGAGCGGCCGAGGCAAGCGCAAGGCTCGCTAGCGAGCGTGCCGGCACTTTTGCAGAGACCTTGACAGTAAGTAGACGTGTGTCGGAGTAGCAGAGCGAGAACATAACCCCAAAAGTGTGTAGCGAAGCGCTAGGGCTCCAGTTGTATTATGTTTTGTCTTATGAATATTTCGACCAAACTATACCTCGCACTACTTCTAGCCTACCTACTCTATCGAACCGCAGCCTCGCGAGGTGCCCCCACAAATGGCTATCGGAGGGGGTCTTGGGGGCCTCTGCGGACAGCGTGCGCCGTTTCCGCCTCCTTGACCCATGCGTCTTCTGTACCAGTCCGGTGGGCGGCAACCGGCATCTCCACACGTGTTGCGGGGCATCACGTCTTGCGGGCCGAACCAAGCCTCTTCCATCTCCTCCCGGGAAGTGGTGCCAGGTGCCTGTGCGCGTATTATGGGCACGAGGGGGACATTGCATCCTCATCCCCGATCTGCGGCTGCAACCAACTGGCAGACAGTTATTGGTAACACCCAGGGATCGGAACATACACCTGGGGGAGTAACCACGGCTCCGCAATTACGGTTATCCTTCTCAGGCCGAGAAGGACCCTCTCGGCGCACGCGGGGCGAACGCGCAGACCGATCTTTAAGTGCCTCAGGCTCCGGGCGGGTCCTTTTGGGGGTCGATACAACTGTCCTCTCGACACTGGGCTGGCGTTGGCTCCCACTTCGGCGACGCTTACCTCGGGTGGCTGTCTGACGACGGTGGCGGTTTCGCCGGCGTTTTCCGCCAGAACCTTGTCCTGTGTTCGCTTTCCCACGCTTTGAAAGGCCAGAACGGGATGCACCATCCACCGGGGGGGAATCTTCGGTCCAAACGGTGGGTGGCGAGGCGGCGTCGGAATAACGGTTCCTAGTGCTCGTCTTCCGTTACGGGTTCATGAGTTGTCGATCATCGATCTGGGCTCTCGCATTGGTGGCGTGTGCTCGTCCGTCTCGAGGGGTAGGAGGGGTCCTCCTCGTCCGCTTGCGCGTCCACCTCGTCAGTTGCTGTCCGGACCGTTCCCACAGGCGACATTGTCGAAGTGGATGCCAACGGGGGAGACAGGGGCTCCTCCGCGTACGGCGGCGAATTCCTCGAAAACGGCGCTTCGAAGAACATAGTCGTCACTTCGACGGCCATTAACATGACCATCCCGTCCAAGCGTTTCATTATATTGGTCCGTCGGGAAAGGCTCGGTATCCGCACTGCTAGCATCCTCATCTGACGAAATCGAAATTACTTCGGGGTCGATCCGTAAATTCAACTTATTTCTACAATGCGGCTTTCATTATACTAAGCCCCTGGACGATATAAAAGATTTCTTTTAGAACGCAAAAGTTGCTGACCCCGGAGTCACCTTATCATATAAAGCAGCCGGCAGCCGCGGCTCCCTTCCCTGCATCAGGAATGCGGGACTGAATCCTGTCGAGTCCGCCACACTTGTGTTGACCGCTAGCGACATCTCCGGCAAGAGCTCGTCCCATGAACTCTGATGGCCTTCGATAAACTGCGCTATCATGGTCTTCACGGTCCTGTTTGTCCTCTCGGTAGGATTCTCTTGCGGACAGTACTGGGCGGTATATTGGACCTCTACACCCAAGGATACCAGAAAAGCCTAGAAACTAAGGCTTATAAACTGTACCCCGTTGTCACACACGAACTTTTCAAGCACCCCGAATCGGCTCAAAATCCTCTCTCGGAACGCCGTTTGCAGGTGTGCCGCCGTGGCTCTCCTGAGAGGGACCAGCTCCACCCATTTCGAGAAAGCATCATGGAATACCAGTAACGTGGTGTTGCCATGTTTCGACCGTAGAAGGGGCCCGACGAAATCCGCGCAAAGTACTGCCATCGGCTCTGACACCTGAGTGCCTCGCTCTTGAGCATTTAGCAGGTTTCGCAAAACTTCACGTACTTGGCGGCGTCACGGAACATACCCGGCCAGTAGTACCTTTGGGCTAGCCTCGACACTGTTTTCCTCACGCCTTGATGGCCGGCCGTGGGAGCATCATGGCATTCCGCCAATACACTCTGCTGTTGAACACTGGCCACACATAGCTTCCAGGAAATGTAGTTTCCGTCGTCCGTCCGGTGGCCCAAATGCCTATATAGCTGCCAGATGGTCCGTTATCATGTCGTACCGGTACCCTTCTAGGTAGCAACGCAGCTTCCGTATCGACCAAACGATTGCCAGGCACTTTCTCGGTGGCGGAATAGTTCACTTTGGCCTTCAGCAACTTTCTGCTCGCATACGCTATAGCCCGCTCCTGCCCTTCTATCGTCTGCGTCAGAACTGCGCCGACGCCGTACTCGCTCGCGTCAGTCTGTGGGACGAATCTGGCGGTAAAGTCTGGACAAGCCAATACTGGGGCAGTCGTCAAGCTGTCCTTCAATTGACGCAATGCCTCCTCCTGTTCTTGATCCCATGCCCATTTCCGCCCCTCTTTTAAAAGCGCTGTGAGAGGGTTGAGTTGGGAACGAAGCGCCTGTACCATGACGCCATCCCGAGCCTGATCCTGTGCTCCGCGATGTGCGAGACTCCCTGCAGCCCCTCAAAGAGTGTCAGTTCCGACTCTAAGAAATCCTTAAGTTCCGGATCCAAATCCGCTGGCCACTCTGCCTCTTCGACGCTGGGCTTGCCCTGCGGCTCGCCTCCTCCAGGCACCACTCCTCCAGCCGCTCCTGATTCCCTGTGCCCATGTGCATTCGAGCCATTGCTCCTAATCCCTCCGTTCTTTGGCACACTTCCGCCTTGCCGCCTGCATGACCAGCGTAGATCTGGCTTTGCAGCTCTACGCGCCGCCTTTTGGGCTCCTCAAGCTCTCTGTCCAATACCGAGTGAGACCCATCTTTAGCTTCCTTCTCCTTGTCCTTTTCCGGCAGTCACCGAGCAAGCACTCCCGTTCCCTGACGCGTGAGGCCCTCTTTCGACTTCTCTCTACTCTGTTGCCGAGCAGGTGCTCCCTTTTCATGACCTGGGAGGCCTTCCTTAGGTTCCTTCTTCGTCTCTTCTGCCGTCGGTTGCCGAACAGGCACTCCCGCTCCTTGACGCGTGAGGCCTTCTTTTGGCTCTTCTCTGGTTCCTGGTTCCGCCTCTAGGTCCAGCTCCGTCTTGCCATCCCCAGGATGACGTGGTCCAGCATTGCGGGCATGATAAGCATTAACATGCTGAGCACCTTTCCCGCTAGGCCGACGTCTATCAACAATGCCTTCCCTACTTCGAGCGTGGACCCATCTGCCAGACGAATGCGCGCCTGTACGTTCTCCACTCTCCTACGCAGTCTTCACTCATGAAGCTGCGTGTGGCCCCTGTATCGATAGTAGCAGGCATCGTCCACCCGCCAATCTCCACCGTGGCGACGATCCGGCCACCCTCCACCTTAAGCGGATGTACTACTTCCGAGTCCCGTGTGTGTCGGCGTCGACCCGACCCTGACCTGGGCGACGCCGTTGCCCGTTTCCCGCCTCCGTGCGGCGACAACAATACTGGCTAATTCTGCCCCGGTGCCCACATACCCAACAAAACGAAACCTCCGGTTCCGGCCTCTTGGTTCATCATTTGGTGGGCCACTTCCGCAGGAGCCGTTGCCGGCGGAGCGGAGACTTGGCTATCCACAACGATCTCTCCGGATCCGATGGGAGTAGACCGGAATGGGTTAAGGTGTCCTCCCGGGGTTTGTACCGTCCTTCCGCACTCCGCGCTACTTGAGCTCGTGACCACCTGACTCCCTGCCCTGCTTCCGAAGTATTCCGCTCGCTGTCTCATCACCGTTTCGTACCGCACAGCGAGTTGAGTCATCTGGGACAAGGAGGAAAAATCTTGCCGTCGTACGTAAAGCCTGTATTCGGGGCGGCATTCTCATATATCCGGTGCAACTCCTGCGCCGGCTCATATCTGGTATGGTGCATCAAAGCCCTCAACTCTTTCAAGTTTTCTTTAAACTCTTCCCCCAAACGCTGCCGGTGGGATCGGATTTCGTCCTCCAGCATCTCGAAATAGCGTGGTGGTAGAAAGAACTCTAAGAAACCCCTCCTAAATACCGACCATGGCACATTCCTCAGCCCACTACTCAGGAACAAACGAGCAGCCCGGTTGCAGAATACCTCGCTCATGGTCCGAGGCAATCGATCGAGGGCAATACCGTACGTAATGGCGCGCAGCTCTAGGTCCTCTAGGAACCCAACGGGGTCGGCCATCGTACCTCATGCCCCACTTTCGGACTTGCTCCGGAATGTTTGCGAGAGGCTTGGCCTCTGACTGAGGATATGGCCGGGGAATATAGGACCCACTGTTCGTTTCGTGAGGGGTTCGCCCTAACTCTGTGCCAATCGCTGTCGTTCGGCCGGCTCCGTTTCTTATAACCTTGTCAGCCTCCCCTACACCCGTGACGGCTCAGCTAGGGGTTGGAATCTGCGAACGCTCGTACAGTTGCGAGCTCCTCAGGTCTGGTTCCGATTTTTAACGCGGCCGACCGCCAACGTCGGGTAAGGCGCCACAGGAAGGCGGCTCCAATGATTTGGCATTTTGAGATTCTAGCTCGGCAAGCCGAGCCCAAATTTCGGATGTGTGGCCGCCATTCTGCACGAAAGTGGATATCCGCTCAGCTTCTCCACGCGCCCCTCCTTTTCCAGCCCGAACTCATGGGCGATCGCTACCAATTCGTCCTTGCGTCGCTGGTGGATCCAGCGCACGCCTACCGGATTTTGGCACTCACCTGACTCCATACTGAGTTTTTACTACTCACTCTAGGCTCGACTTCTCCCTATTGTAGACTCTCGCTCGATTTTCATGTTTGGTGTCTGGGCAGTTCTCGTTCAGTTGATTTATGTCACTCACATCTGTTCGTGTCTTTTCTGTAGACTCTTTTTTCCATTTCGTTTATTTATTTATATATTTTCATCCATTTATTTAATTTATTTTTTCCTTCTTTGTTTCTGAGTTTTTTTTCCGTTTATTTCACAGATTTGAACCAAAAAAAATAAATAAAACAAGCAAGAGGTTCTAGTCGGAAGCTCCCGACTAGGGGATACCCTGAACCCTCTTATTCCATCACCAAATGCAGCGCGCGCTTATAGATAGAGAGTAGCGGGGAGTTGGCGATAGGTATAAAATGAAAGATACTTGATATATATATACTTTTTTAGAAGCTACATGTCAAGTTTGGTGACTCTAGCTCTTATTATTTACCAAAATTGCTTAAAAAACAGGATTTCGATATACATTTTTATCGATTACTTGGAAACGGAGCAAGTTATCGATTATCGGAAACAAACTCGATCTGCGTAGGAACTAGGAGCACCTACATCTAAAATTTGAGCTCTTATAGGTTCTGAGATCCTTGCGTTCATACATACGGACGGACGGACGGACGGACGGACGGACGGATAGACAGACGGACATGGCTAGATCGACTCGGCTATTGATGCTGATCAAGAATATATATACTTTATGGGGTCGGAGATGCTTCCTTCTGCCTGTTACATACATTTGCATTTTGCACAAAAACATAATACCCCTTTTACCCATTTTTAATGGGTTCAGGGTATAAAAAAACTGCACTTAATGTCCGTTTAAACCTTCGCTTCTTATTATTTTACTTTTCATTGATATTTATTGTTATTGTTTCATATCTATATAAAGTATAGTATAGTATATAGTATATATATTTATAGTACTTCACAAAAAAAATAATAACAAAAAAAAATTATTCACTTTAATCTTTGTTCATTTAATGTGTTGTTGTTTCTCACTTATCTGCTCTTATCGTTCAGTTTTATTCATCAACACTCCCGTTCACATTGCTCTTCCCAACTGTACTGACGAATTCAGTTTTCACCGCGCGTGAATTGAATTCGACCCACTGTACAACCGCGACGCCTTAACGGCCCTTCGACGCCGACGTCGACTGCGGCGCGCGTTTGTGCACACGTGTGCAAGTGTGGTCTCGACGTCGCCGTCTGGCGCGCTCGCTCCGTACTTTTCGACCGACCGTTATGTCTTTTTTTATACCCTGAACCCATTAAAAATGGGTAAAAGGGGTATTATGTTTTTGTGCAAAATCCAAATGTATGTAACAGGCAGATGGAAGCATCTCCGACCCCATAAAGTATATATATTCTTGATCAGCATCAATAGCCGAGTCGATCTAGCCATGTCCGTCTGTCTGTCCGTCCGTCCGTCCGTCCGTCCGTATGTATGAACGCAAGGATCTCAGAACCTATAAGAGCTAGAGACTTGAAATTTTAGATGTAGATGCTCGTAGTTCCTACGCAGATCGAGTTTGTTTCCGATAATCGATAACTTGCCCCGTTTCCAAGTAATCGATAAAAATGTATATCGATATCCTGTTTTTTAGGCAATTTTGGTAAATAATAAGAGCTAGTTACCAAACTTGACATGTTGCTTCTAGAAAAGTATATATATATCGATTATCTTTCATTTTATACCTATCGCCACCTCCCCGCTACTCTCTATCTATAAGCGCGCGCTGCATTTGGTGTTGGAATATGAGGGTTCAGGGCATCCCCTAGTCGGGAGCTCCCGACTAGAACCTCTTACTTGTTTTCTTTTTGCTTTATGGTTGCCTAAATCTTGCAGGTGTTCATGTTGTTGCCTAACATAGGGTATGATATGCACTTGTCAGAATATAATCGACTACCTTATACCTTCGACTCGCATTTTACCCATATAGTATGTCTTCTTTTTCTGTTGTTCTCTACTTCTACTACTACATCACTTCTACTCACACACTCTCCAAAAAGTGCCGGCTCGCGCGCTAGCGAGCCGCGAGCTTTCGCAGCCTCGCTTCGGAGCTTTCGCTCTTCGCCACCGAATGTAAGCTGCGGCGGCCGGCGGTTAAATTCAAACCTGAACTGGGCTCCTTGCCCTTAACTATGCTCAACAATAATATTACCTAAATTAATCATAATATTAATGGCTCCTTGCCTCTTTACTTAATAATCATACTAACTTACAAAACTATTAAGTCGTCCCGCCAACGGCTCCTTGCCGTGATTTTGCACATAGAACGATGGCTCCTTGCCGCGGATTCAAAGCTGTGGGGTGGCTGACCTCAGTGGCCGCCTCACACGTGTTTTAGCGATTTGGGAAATTCCACTTGCAACAGTGTTAAAAGGGCGGAAAACTTTTATATGAAAGTAGTTTGTTTACCGTCCGCTCAGTTTCAAAATCATTTTCAAAGCTTTTTGAGAACATTGATTTTATAACATACGTGCCACGGGCAAAGCCGGGCTATACCCGCTAGTAAATAAATAAGTCACAACGAGTCGTTAGAAAAATATACATCTTTATTTCAACAGGCGCGACTTTATTGGAATTTAAAGCTCTTTACACGTTGCAACTTGACGGTTTAGCATCCTCAGTAAAACTCAATTTCTGAAATATTGACAACGCTCGGCTGAGGGCTCAAGATCATGAGCTCGCTCTCTTAAAATTATGCTCTCATCCCTAAGAAACTAGCCTGTCCTCAGGCGGACATTTTCGAGTATAATGTTGGATTATTGCTGATTAAAATATTATCAGTATCGTTTAAGTTACTATTGTTTACAATATTTCCTTGTTTCTTGTATTCGCCAATTATTCTTTGGGGTAATGCTTTGAACTTATAAATAATATACAATATTATGTCATTTATGATTATACAAAGTGTTGTTAAAATTACGATTTGAAAGGTTTTATACATTTTTGTGTGGATTTTTACAATTTCTTTAGCTTGGATGTATGATAGTGGTTCTAATTTTTTTCGATATTGGTTACATAAATTGTTTGCGTATAATCTAATAGTGTGCTTGTGAATACTATCTCGTCTAATTGGATTAAACAGTTTGACGCTTTTATAAGGTTGCTACCTTCTAATATTATTTCTCTTTTGATGCAATCGTGTTTCAAAAGTATTTTGGGTAGGTTCCAAGTGATGAGCATATTGGGCTCGATGTAATTGGTTTCAAAATTTTTTCTTGTTTTTGTGTAACTACATTCGGTTGTGGCTTGATTCAAAATGCCTGTTATGCATTTCTTCGTAATTAATTCTTTTGTGTCTGCCGTGTAGGCTTGTTTGCTTGCATGAAGTACTTATCATGGATAACTTCTGTTAATATGTTATTATCTTTATCTGGATAAGGTAATATTTCAAAAATCGGTGTTCTGAGTATATCTCGTGCAATATGTGAAATTATTAGGATTTCGTTAGTATCTGTCTTCAACCAAGCTGAAGTTATAATGTTTAATATTTTTTCAAAGTTAACATGCTGTAAGGTGTCAATTTTTAATAATTTCGGGTTAAAAATTCTAAGTCTAGTTAGTTGCATTCCTAGCTCTTTGTCTTCTGTGTACTCGGTGAATTCCTGGAGGTTGAATACAAGAAGTGCTAACCTTTGGTATTCTTCATCGACTTGATTTAAACGATTTATGGTTTCTATGTCTGTGTTGACTGCTTCTATTACTCTATTTAGTTCGTTTGCTTGTACGCTGTTTTCTGCTATGTTGTTCATTTTAGATTCTAATTTCTCTTTATCTGATTGATCTAATAGGGCGAATAGGTATTTATAAATTGTACCCATAAAATTAGCAAGACCGCGTTTGCTGCGTTTTGCTATTCTTATGCCGTTCATTTCTCTTTCTAATTATATATTTATATATATTGTGACATATCCATAGTCGCACCCACCCTTTAACATAACTTAGCACACAAGCATACGTATAAGTATAAGTATAAACATGTCTAATATTGTAAACAAAAAGCCTGGTGATAACATCGACATTGGTCAAGATAAAACTGTCCCCTTTGGTAGACATAAACAATTCACCCTAAATATCACGCCACTGTCAATGTTCCCATCAGAGTACTATCCCACGCATAATTGCTGACGCAGCTCAAACTTCACTCAATTTTGACTCAAGCTCTCTCAAAGCGAAGTTTGCTAAGCGACCGCAACAGATAGATAAATCAGTTCATATTCGGGAGGCAAATCTGAATGTACTCGATATAAGTAGTAGCCGATAGTGAAAATAAAGAATTGATATATATTTTTTTAAAGTAACTAATAGTTACTTTAAAAAAATATATATCAACTAATAGTTACTTTAAAAAAATATATATCAATTCTTTATTTTCACTATCGGCTACTACTTATATCGAGTACATTCAGATTTGCCTCCCGAATATGAACTGATTTATATATATATATAATTATATTCCTTTAAGTATTTTATTATTTATAATTATTTTATTATAAGTTTGCTCTGTTTTAGTTATATTAACGGACAGATAATAATATTCAGAGTTTACGGGTAAGTGTATTACTACTGTCTTAAAGATTAAGTAGCCATTTTTAGTTGATTTCTATGCTTTCTATCATTAAGTTGGGCTTTCTTGGCCATTTGATATGGAATTATCGTATTAGTTTATATTAATGTTCTTTTCTTTTTATTAATTTTAGATTTGGAATAAGTGATTTTTCCCGTTTTCTTGAATGGGGTTGTCTCACTAGGGGTAATTCCTTAAGTCTAGTGTCTATTTCGAAATCTTTCCGATTTTCGTTTAAGTTTGTTACCTTATTAAGTTTGCTTTCTTGGGTGTTATATGCGGGAGTTTCGGCATATATAAAGATGTCAGCTGGTGTTCTACCAGTTGTATTATGTTTTGGCTTATGGTTATACGTATAGAGTATCTTCTCAAATTTTGTTAGTTTGTTTTCTGGGTCGGACTCACTGTTAATTATTCTTAACTTTTCATTAATTGTTTTGTGAAATCTCTAAGTATCAGGAATTTCATTATAGACGAAGTTATAACTATTTGGACATTTTCGGACTGTAACCATAATTGGAGTGTTGCCCATTACCCATTAGGTTGAAAATCTCTGCTGTTTATCTCTATTAACGCTGCGTATTTGAAGTAAATGTTTATGCATGATAGAAACTGTCTATTGTCAATGATATAAAAATACATGACATATTTCTCTCGGGGTTTGAACGTTTGTGGAGTTGTTTGAAAGGAGAGTTTAGTATTTCTATGTTCCGTTTTAGCTTGTTGCATCTCGCATTCATTTATGATATTTTGTATCAACTTTTGGTGATCAGGGTAGTAATATTTTTCTTTCAAAAGGGCTGAAACCTTTTCTATACCTGGATGCAATAAGTCGTCCTGATGACTTTTAGGGATAATTTCCTTGAAGTTTGCATAGGTTTGGATATCTATAACTTGTTTAGTTGATTTCATCACCTTTGTTAAGTTATTTGTGTTTATTATTTCAATTTAACCTTTTTGGAAAATAATGAAGTTTGCTTCATTGCTTCATTCACACTTTTCTTAGTGCATAAATAGTCTTTTATTAATTCTTTAGCGTATGTAGGTCATTTCCTGATTAGAAATTTTTATTTTTAATTTGTGAAAGTAGTGGATTGTTTCTACTTTGTTGCTATTGGTTTTTTTGAACTCTAATTGCCTGTTATAATAATTAATGGGTCTCTCTGTGATAGGAATATAGTTTTCATTGTCTTCCTGTGCACTGTGTATTGTTGCGGCTACGCTTTCTGGAGTTTCGCCTAAAACATTTTCCTCTATTTATTTCGCAATAAAGCATCTGCTACCTAGTTTTTTTTCAAGGGACATATTTGATGTGGTAATGAAACTCATTTAGCTTGATTTTCCGTCTTTGTAGCTTCATACTGGGTTCTTTCATGCTATTTAACCAAACTAGGGGCTTGTGATCGCTAAGGATTTCGAATTTTCTTCCGAATAGATAGACCTGAAGCCCAGACAATAGCTAAAAGTTATTTTTCTATTGCTGAATAATTAATTTCGTGTTCGTTTAGTGTTCAGCTTGCATTGCAGATTGGTTTATGCTCTTGTGATAGTACTGCTCCTATGACACTATTACTGGCATCTGTAGTTAGTGAGAATTGTTTCTCGAAGTTGGGATATACAAGTATGCTTCAATGTATGGTTTATCTTTTATGTTTATGACTGCACCCTTTTCTTAGTTTTGCTGTCATTGGTTTTGCTATTTTCGCAAAATTTGGGATGAACTTTCGGTAAAAACCGCAAAGTCTTAAAAATTATTTGATTCCCTTTGTTGCTTTAGGTATTCGGAGTTTTTGAATTGCTTCGATTTTGGCTGGGTTAGGTTTTATACCTTCTGTTGTTATTATATGGCCTAGTAATTCAGTTTGTTTGTTTTCATGAATTCACATCTATCTAGTTGCAATTTTTGATTGGCCTCCCTTAATTTCGTGAATACCTTCCTCAATGACAATATATGTTCCTCCAATGAAGTGGAGTATACAGTAATGTCGTCCATATAGACAAGACAATCTGTGTAGATTAAATCTTCCAGAAGAGGGTTCAGGCAGCGTTGGAACGTTGCAGGTGCATTTTTTAAGCCAAACGGCATTCGAATGTACTCCTAATGTCCATTTTTAGTTGAAAAAGCTGTCTTAATGATTGAACTTTCGTCTATTTGTATTTGGTAAAAGCCCTTTGCGAGGTCAATGGTAGTGATATACTGACATTTACCAAGTTTGTCTAATATACTGTCGATTGCAGGTATATGGTATTTGTCATCAACTGTGACTTCATTAAGGCTCCGATAGTCAATGACTATCCTTTTTGGGTATGATCTAGATTGGCGAACAATAAGGGGATTTCGATTTGCGAATCATCCCTTGTTCGATCATATCTTTGATCTGGTTTTCGACTTCTTGTTCGAATGTTTGGGCATATTTAAATGGTTTTTTATAAACCGAGTCTTCATGTTTGGTTTGGATGAATTGTTTAATCGTGCTCGTGAAGGTAAAGTTATCACCTTCTCGGTATTGAATGCCACCAAATTCATGTAGGATTCTTGTTAATTTGCCTTTCTCTTCATCGTTTAGATGATCTAGGCGGTATTCGTTGAACTCTGAGAGTTCGTTGTTGATGGCGAACACAAATTGTTCGTCATCTGACGGGGTAGGGCGAGGTATTACATTTTTTAATCTTTCGCTGGCAATTCGATTTCTGAATTGTTTTGCATGGTGAATGTGTATTCATTTATTCGTATGGTGTTGCTTTCGTAATCGATTAGGCCTTGAGTACTCTCTAAGAAGTCTCGATCTAATAGTTAGTTATAATTTTCTAAAAATTTAGTAAATAAAATTTTTGATGTCCCAAGATCATGAGCTCGCTCTCTCTAAATTATGCTCTTATTCTAAGAGCCTGAATTAGAGCTGCGTTGGCAATTTGGGAATATGGCGGGAATAACGACTGTGGCGGATGTTTTTGTCTAATGGTTTTCGATTTTTATGATCGGTCCCACGCCAGAATTGTTATTTTCACCAAGAATTTATTATTTTGGGGCTGCGGGGATTATTGTTACAAATTGGGGTGTCTTGTGTTACAAGTGTGGTGCCTTTCGTTGCTAAGGCTTATTTTGTGGGTCACTATATATATGTCAAGTTTCTTTCATTTTATACCCATCGCCACCTCCGGCTACTACTTCAAAGCTATAAATCAAGTTAATAAACCAACATGTATTGCCCATCAATTTAAGCCACAATTTAAATGCAACTGACTTTATGAGAGTACACAAATATTCTATGGTACAATAAGATTTACTGCAGAAAATTTTATTAAGATCGGTTAAGAAACACACAAAATTTATGTCTTAGTTATTCCAAGAATTTTTGTATACTGCTTCGAATTCTATCAACAGCATTGCAATTGCGATTGTATTGTTTTCTGTATTGCTAGTTTAATTCGTTGTTTTCTCAATAAGACTCAATTATTGGTGTGGCTGTTGGGTAGTAGCGGCGACAAGTAGCGCGGTCTGTTGCGAGTTCGAACCCGATGTAACTATTTATTTTTTTTGTTTGGCTGGTATGGCTGTTGAGTAGAGGCGGCAGCAATGTGGTCAGTTGCGAATTCAAACCCTGCAAGGTAAATTTTTTTTTAAATCATCTTTATTATTTCTAAAGCAAAAGAGCGCGTAGCGCTTCATTTGGGGTTTGGAATAATCGGGATCAGGGTATCCCCTAGTCGGGAGCTCCCGACTTGAATCTTTTACTTGTCATAATTTCGATTTATATGTATCTTGTTATATTGTTAATTGGTGCGCTTAGTTGCTAGGACTTATGTATAAGCGGTTGGTAATTTATATGATATGTGCTTTATTTGAATATATAAGATTCTGTGCGAATATAGTGTAAATTGTGGGTGTTGCATCTGTCACTTCCCCATCCTTAAGAATTTGTCATTAGAGGGACATTTTAGGATATAATGTTGGATTACTGCTGATATTTGATCTGTGTCATATAAATTGCTATTGCTTAAAAATATGTTTGTTGAACTGTGTGGTAATTGGTTCTTGGACTTGCGCTTCTTCTTTTTGTTGCTTATATATTACGATTGTTCTTTGGGGTATTGCATTGTTCGCGAGGTCAATGGTAAACAAGAATTGAACTCACAAAGTTTATCATGAATACTATCCATTGCAGGGATCAGGTGTTTGCATCAACTGTGACTTCATTAAGGCTGCGATAGTCATTGACTACCCTAAATTTTTGGTTGCCTGATGCATCCCTTTTCTTGGGTATGATCCAAATAGGCAAACAGTAAGGTGAATTAGAATAACGAATTATCCCTTGGCTGATCAAATCTTTGATTTGGCTTATCAAAAAATAAATATAAGTGCCTGAGCTTGACCGTCGTTTGCAATTTGGACATTTGGTGGGAATAACGATTGTGGCGTATGTTTATGTCTACTTCTTTTATGGATTTATTTTTTATGGTTTGTCCCACGCCAGTATTGTTATTGTCACCAAAATCTTAATTTTTGGGTCTCTAAAGCTTATTTTAATACCCTGAACCCATTGAAAATGGGTAAAAAGGGTATAATGTGTTTGTGCAAATATATGTAACAGGCAGAAGGAAGCATCTTCGACCACATAAAGTATATATGTTTTTGATCAGCATTAATCTATCCGTCTATCCGTCTGTCCGTATGTATGAGAGCAAGGGTCACAGATATTTACCGATAATCGATAATTTTCACCATTTCTAAGCAAATCGATAAAAATCGATATCGAAATCCTATTTTTTGAGAAAATTGGGTATATAATAAGAGCTAGACTCACCAAACTTGATATATTTGTTCTAGAATAATATATATATATCAAGTTTCTTTCATTTTATACCCATCGCCACCTCCCCGCTTCTTTATCAAAGCTATAAATCAAGTTAATAAACCGACATGTATTGCCCTCCAATTTAAGCCACAATTTAAATGCAATTGACTTTATGAGAGTACACAAATATTCTATTTTACAATAAGATTTACTGCAGAAAATTTCATTAAGATCGGTTAAGAAACACACAAAATTTATGTCTTAGTTATTCCAAGAATTTTTGTATACATGTAGACACACACATTCATGCACGTCTGCTTCGAATTCTATCAACAGCATTGCAATTGCGATTGTATTGTTTTCTGTATTGCTAGTTTAATTCGTTGTTTTCTCAATAAGACTCAATTATTGGTGTGGCTGTTGGGTAGTAGCGGCGATAAGTAGCGCGGTCTGTTGCGAGTTCGAACCCGATGTAACTATTTATTTTTTTTGTTTGGCTGGTATGGCTGTTGAGTAGAGGCGGCAGCAATGTGGTCAGTTGCGAATTCAAACCCTGCAAAGAGAAATTTTTTTTTAAATCATCTTTATTATTTCTAAAGCAAAAGAGCGCGTAGCGCTTCATTTGGGGTTTGGAATAATCGGGTTCAGGGTATCCCCTAGTCGGGAGCTCCCGACTTGAATCTTTTACTTGTCATAATTTCGATTTATATGTATCTTGTTATATTGTTAATTGGTGCGCTTAGTTGCTAGGACTTATGTATAAGCGGTTGGTAATTTATATGATATGTGCTTTATTTGAATATATAAGATTCTGTGCGAATATAGTGTAAATTGTGGGTGTTGCATCTGTCACTTCCCCATCCTTAAGAATTTGTCATTAGAGGGACATTTTAGGATATAATGTTGGATTACTGCTGATATTTGATCTGTGTCATATAAATTGCTATTGCTTAAAAATATGTTTGTTGAACTGTGTGGTAATTGGTTCTTGGACTTCAGCTTCTTCTTTTTGTTGCTTATATATTACGATTGTTCTTTGGGGTATTGCATTGTTCGCGAGGTCAATGGTAAACAAGAATTGAACTCACAAAGTTTATCATGAATACTATCCATTGCAGGGATCAGGTGTTTGCATCAACTGTGACTTCATTAAGGCTGCGATAACCATTGACTACCCTAAATTTTTGGTTGCCTGATGCATCCCTTTTCTTGGGTATGATCCAAATAGGCAAACAGTAAGGTGAATTAGAATAACGAATTATCCCTTGGCTGATCAAATCTTTGATTTGGCTTATCAAAAAATAAATATAAGTGCCTGAGCTTGACCGTCGTTTGCAATTTGGACATTTGGTGGGAATAACGATTGTGGCGTATGTTTATGTCTACTTCTTTTATGGATTTATTTTTTATGGTTTGTCCCACGCCAGTATTGTTATTGTCACCAAAATCTTAATTTTTGGGTCTCTAAAGCTTATTTTAATACCCTGAACCCATTAAAAATGGGTAAAAAGGGTATAATGTGTTTGTGCAAATATATGTAACAGGCAGAAGGAAGCATCTTCGACCACATAAAGTATATATGTTTTTGATCAGCATTAATCTATCCGTCTATCCGTCTGTCCGTATGTATGAGAGCAAGGATCACAGATATTTACCGATAATCGATAATTTTCACCATTTCTAAGCAAATCGATAAAAATCGATATCGAAATCCTATTTTTTGAGAAAATTGGGTATATAATAAGAGCTAGACTCACCAAACTTGATATATTTGTTCTAGAATAATATATATATATCAAGTTTCTTTCATTTTATACCCATCGCCACCTCCCCGCTTCTTTATCAAAGCTATAAATCAAGTTAATAAACCGACATGTATTGCCCTCCAATTTAAGCCACAATTTAAATGCATGCATTGACTTTATGAGAATACACAAATATTGTATGGTACTATACAATATATTGCAAAAAATTTCATTAAGATCGGTTAGGAAACACACACAATTTATGTGTTAGTTATTCTAATAATTTTTGTATACATGTAGACACACACATACATGCGCGTCTGCTTCGAATTCTATCAACAGCATTGCAATTGCGATTGTATTGTTTTCTGTATTGCTAGTTTAATTCGTTGTTTCCTCAATAAGACTCAATTATTGGTGTGGCTGTTGGGTAGAGGCGGCGACAAGTAGCGTGCTCTGTTGCGAGTTCGAACCCTACCGAGGTAACTATTTATTTTTATTGTTTGGCTAGTGTGGCTGTTGAGTAGAGGCGGAAGCAAGTAATGTAGTCAGTTGCGAATTCAAACCCTGCAAAGAAATTTTTTTTATTTAATTTATCTTTATTACTTCTAAAGCAAAAGAGCGCGTAGCGCTTCATTTGGTGTTTGGTATAAGGGGGTTCAGGGTATCCCCTAGTCGGGAGCTCCCGACTTGAAACTTTTACTTGTTCTAATTTTGAATAGTGTGTATCTTGTTATATTGTTAATTGGTGGGCTTAGTCAGTCGATATAGCCATGTCCGTCTGTCCGTTTCTATGCGAACTTGCTTCTCAGTTTTAAAGCTATCTATATGAAACTTTACTGAATTCCCTCTTTCCGTTGCACGCAGCACATATGTCAAAACCAGAATGACCAAACTCGGCAGTTAGTTTTACTATGCTTCTCATAAAAATGCGAATTCCTATTATGATCGGACCACAATATCATTTAGCTGCCAAGCAACGATCGGTCGAAAATTAAGTTGTATGAAAACATTTTTGTTTATCAGGATATCTTGACCAAACTCGGCAGTAAGTTTTACTATGCTCCTCATAAAAATGCAAAGTCCTATTATGATCGGACCACAATATCATTTAGCTGCCAAACAACGATCGGTCGAAAATTAAGTTGTGTGAAAAACATTTTTGTTTATCATGATATCTTGACCAAACTCGGCACTTAGTTTTACTATGCTCCTCATAAAAATGCAATATCCTATTATGATCGGAGCACAATATCATTTAGCTGCCAAACAACGATCAGCCGAAAATTAAGTTGTACGAAAAACAATTTTGTTTATCAAGATATTGTAATAGGATAAGATCATCATGGGTAACACTAGCTATGTTGTTATAGTGTCTGTATCTATGTTAAGTATAACAGCATTATAAGTATATATCGATAAGGAACTAAATGTAATATCGATGATGTAGTAGTGCGTCCGCGGGGGTTCCAGGTACACTTGGGTTCGAAATACGAATTGCTGGGCGAGCGTTTCTGTTTTGCCAAAAAATGGTCGAGGTTTAAGAAAAACACGTATGTTCACTCTTATTTTCTTGTCTGGTCTGTATTTTCAGAATATAATTTCATTTGGATGACGACGGCCAGATACCCTTCTTGTGTGAACATGCCACCCGCCTTGCAGTATTGCAAAAAAAAACAAGTAAGAGGTTCTAGTCGGGAGCTCCCGACTAGGGGATACCCTGAACCCTCATATTCCAACACCAAATGCAGCGCGCGCTTATAGATAAAGAGTAGCGGGGAGGTGGCGATAGGTATAAAATGAAAGATAATCCATATATATATACTTTTTTAGAAGCTACATGTCAAGTTTGGTGACTCTAGCTCTTATTATTTACCAAAATTGGTTAAAAAACGGGATATCGATATACATTTTTATCGATTACTTGGAAACGGGGCAAGTTATCGATTATCGGAAACAAACTCGATCTGCGTAGGAACTAGGAGCACCTACATCTAAAATTTCAAGTCTCTAGCTCTTATAGGTTCTGAGATCCTTGCGTTCATACATACGGACGGACGGACGGACGGACGGACGGACGGACGGACGGACGGACGGACAGACAGACTGACATGGCTAGATCGACTCGGCTATTTATGCTGATCAAGAATATGTATACTTTATGGGGTCGGAGATGCTTCCTTCTGCCTGTTACATACATTTGCACTTTGCACAAATACAATATACCCCTTTTACCCATTTTCAATGGTGTAGTGCGTATATGCCCTTACAGAATACCCTTTACTTAAATATAAAGTATGCAGCACTTTGTTGCATACAATAACAATAATATAGTAAACGAGCCCAGAGCCACATTATGTATTGGCTCGGTCTCATATTACGCAGCGCGGTTCACTAGCCTCACTAGCTGACCGTTTATGCTTATGCTGCATATCCCACGCTCCGTTTGAGCGCATTCCGTGAGCAATATATATGCTCACTAATACAGGCATATGCGAGCTACTCAATCTCCCTCTCTTTGTAGCTATTAACGAATAACAGCATAAGTATATATGTATATCCATAGGATAAGCGAACATTATAAAAACTGAATAAATTCATTCTGAACGAAGATACTGTTCTTTTTACATGGCGACCGTGACAGGACAGTGTTACTTTGACCTGTTATCTCCGTGCAGCTATTAACAAATTTGGAGACTGCATCATTCATATTAATGAATGTGCCTGCCTGCATGATAAGTTTTACCTTATCAATTGAACAATTTTGGGTCATAGCTTTAACAGCTGTTGTAGTGCTGTATTTGTTTGCTAGTGATTGGCTTAGACCTTCACTGATATAGGCGCCTTCAAGGGCCTTTGCCAGTTTTTCCACCTCTTGGGTGTATTGGTTAGCCGTTTATTTTTCTGTTGTAAATTAAGAAGCTTAGCAGATACAACTTCTACCGATTCTCCTTTTACTGCATTTGATAGTTGCGTAATGATTGCAGCAATTGTCTGCTCATTACTTATTAAATTTCTAGCATGGCCTTTTAGCTTTGTTTTTATAAGGCTTATGGCCGTTAGCTCATGTGTGCCTTTTAAGGTTTCTAATAGATTCAAAGAATCTAGAAAACTTTGTAGATTTTCCGGCTTACCGTCAAACTCTGGTATCAGAGATGTGGGTAGCTTGATAAATTCTACAACTGTTTGTGCCATGTTTACTAATTTTGTATCTTCTATTTGGTCGTTTGTTAGTAGTGACTTATCAAATGTTACCGGTGTATTTAACACCGATGGTAGATAAAGCTGGAGATCATACTTTTTATTTAAGTTTACCAGATTATCCCTTAGACGCTGTAAAACGTCTGAAGTTTGGACTCTGTGTAAACTTGTCAGTTTATTTTGACACTCGGTAACTAGACTCCTGATTTCATTGTACTCATATACAAGGATCTCAGTATGTTTAATTATGGTGGGTCTTAAAACTGGTGCGCTTTTATTAAGGCACTTTTATGATTTATCGAAATTTTCCCTATGCGGCTTTATCTTTTCTACTATTTGTGACCAGTCCATGTAAACTTCCGCTACTTAAATATTTTATTTAAGCAGTGGCTTAGACCTTGTTTAAGTCGTTGGCTCGGCTCATGTAACGCTTCCTCAGTGATTTTTTATGAAGAAGATAAATCTTCAGAAGGATGTTTACTGATGCTATTACAATCAGTATTATTAGCAGTATGTTTGTTAACTGCACATGGGGAGTGGTGTCTACGACTTCTACTACGTTAACTACATTGGCAGTGTTATCATCTGCCTTTGATTGTTTTCCCCCCATATTCCTATATAAATACTCTTGCTTTTTGATTTGACTACTACCTATGCAGACGTACTAAGACAATTGTTGTCTGCCCTAGAATCGGATGCTCGTAGGGTAGTGTAGACAAGATTATTCCGCTCTCTATTTTAGAACATGAATAGAGTGGACTTGTCACTGTGCCGAATGTTTCTATATATTCGGATTCGAACTCATATACTGATATGAATTCTCTATGCCTTTGCAAAATTTGAATGGCTCGCATACGAAAGTCTGTATAGTCGTTATATACTTTGTTAATCGTGTCCTCGATCATGCTAATTCTCGATCATAACTTTGAATTACCTAATGAGACAAACGGACCACTTATTTCTTTATATTCCAACTGAACGAATTATTACTTTTTAATTTCCTCTTTTCAATTTAAAATTCTTGTATATTCTCAAAGTTTAGTAATGTTTTTGTACTTATGTTCAATTAGATATATATATAGATATATATACATGTGATATAAGTATATATATTTTTTTTTTTTAGTAATTATATATGTTTGTTTTTTTTTTTTTAAGGAAAAGGAAAAAATTTGAGTTAATTAGGGCATACGGTTGGCTGACAATTTTTATTTATACAATTAATAGTCCAACCGTATGTGTTAGTAAAAAGCCTAACAGGTTTTAGTATTTTTCAAGTAGCGCTTTCGCGCATCGGCTTGAATTAGAGTTTATATTTAAGGGCAATTTAGGCATTGGCAGGTTTGCAGCCCTTATTGCGTTGCTTCGCACCAGTACGAAGTTGTTTCTCGATGATTTCGAGATTCTTTATTTGTTCATTTCTCTCCTGGGGCGTTGTCGCTGTCTTGATAAGATCCTGTAGGAGTCTTCTTTGTTGAAGCAGTTTAATCCTTCTTCCGCTTCTTTTGGTTTTCTTCTTTTCCTTTTTCTGTTGTCGTGCCCGGTACTCAGCTATTGTGAGTGGGTGTGGGTACACCTCTAAAGCCTCTTGCAGACTGCCTCTCACATTTTTGGTATCTGCTGCTGCTGTCCGGGCCTATGGGTTCAGGCGGTGCCGGTGCTGGTCATCGCACAGGCTGTCTTTGGTTTACACGTTCGTGTCATCTGTTAAGTTTCTTTTGTCGTTGTCGTTGATTCAGATTTTGTTAGTTGTTGTTGATGTTGTTGCTTGTCACTTTGTTTCACAATGTATATTGCAATTTTCGTTCATATCATTGGCGTCATTGAAAGTGTAAAATTAATCAATCTTTGTTTGACGCAATCTCATTATGCATTATTATTAATTTATTTTAATATTTTTTTTTTTTTTATTAATTTTTTTTTTCACAACAATTTCATCATTTTAATTTCTGTTCATTTTTTTTTTACACAAACGGCAAACCACTGTCAATAATTACAATAACCGTGGAGGAAGACGATGCCAAAATAGAGGAAGAGGCCGAGGTAACTCCAACCAAGGTTATAATAGTAACAATGTGAGAATGGCGCAAAATACGCCGGAAAACTCTCAGAACCCTTTAGGAAACAACCAGTAAATGTAAAGGTTCATTCCATCAATTACAGTCTTAATATATTTGTCACTTTTTATAATCATTCAACTGAAAATAAACTCACATTCCTAATAGATACTGATCAAGATATCTCACTTTTAAAAATAAATTCAGACAATTTCAAAATTCAAGAAGAAAAAATTATAAACAACCAAGGAATAGGCCAAGGTGTAATAAAATCTCAAGGAACAACTTCAATAGAACTTCAATCAACAAAATATATTATTCCACACGAATTTCATTTAGTAGATTCCGATTTTTCAATACCGTGTGATGGATTTTATTAAAAAATTCAATTGTCAATTAGATTTCAAACCAAGTGAAGACTGGTTTATAATTAGACCTCAAAATTTAAATTATCCAATTTATGTTCCGATAACATATAGTGCTGGCAACAATACAGTTCTCTTGCCAGCCAGATCCCAAGTAATTCGAAAAATAGACATTAATACAGTAAATGATTATATATTTGTTCCTAATCAAGAAATACATAATGGAATTTATGTTGCAAATACAATAGCAGCATCCAAACATGTATACATTCGCCTTCTAAACACAACTAATTTCGACCAATTGGTCAAAGTAAACAAAATCCAATATGAAAATTTAACAGATTACGACATCCATAGCACTAATCCAGAAAATAGAAGCGAACAAGTACTTTCAAAATTAAAGAAAAATTTCCCAGAACAATTCAAAAGTCAACTAACAGAATTATGCACCAGGTATAGTGATGTGTTCGGACTGGAAACCGAACCAATAGCGACAAATAATTTTTATTAACAAAATATTCAGACTTAAAGATGATGAACCCATTTATATTAAAAACTACAGAAGCCCGCATAGCCACGTCGAAGAAATTCAAAAACAAGTAGGGAAATTAATAAATGTCAAAATCGTAGAACCGTCTGTATCCGAGTATAACAGCCCACTCTTGTTAGTTCCGAAAAAATCATTACCAAATTCGGAAGAAAAGAAATGGCGATTAGTAATTGACTATCGCCAAATCAACAAAAAACTACTTTCTGATAAATTCCCGCTCCCCAGAATTGATGATATTCTAGACCAACTGGGAAGAGCTAAATACTTTTCATGCCTTGACTTAATGTCAGGTTTCCACCAAATTGAACTTGAAGAAAATTCAAGAAATATAACATCTTTTTCAACGAGCAATGGCTCATATCGCTTCACGCGATTACCATTTGGTCTTAAAATAGCACCAAATTCATTTCAGAGAATGATGACTATAGCATTCTCGGGTTTAGAACCCTCTCAGGCATTCCTTTATATGGATGACTTAATAGTGATAGGATGTTCCGAAAAACACATGATTAAAACCTTAATTGATGTTTTTAATGTATGTAGGAAATATAACCTAAAGTTGCATCCAGAAAAATGTTAAGTGAAGTGAAGTGACATTTTAAGGTCACAAATGCACTGACAAAGGAGTATTGCCAGATGACATGAAATTTGACGTCATCAAAAATTACCATGTCCCTCATGATGCGGACAGCGCGAGACGATTTGTAGCATTCTGCAATTATTATTGTCGATTTATAAAAAACTTCGCCGATTATTCACGGCACATAACTAGATTATGTAAAAAGAATGTTCCTTTTGAATGGTCAAGTGAATGCCAAAACGCATTCCAATACCTTAAAGAAAAGCTTATGCACCCCACATTATTACAATATCCTGATTTTCGCAAAGAATTTTGCATTATAACAGATGCCAGTAAACAAGCTTGCGGAGCAGTTCTAACTCAGAACCGTGACGGAATTCAGCTCCCAATAGCTTATGCATCTCGTTCATTTACAAAAGGGGAAAGCAATAAGAGCACAACAGAACAAGAGTTAGCGGCAATTCATTGGGCAATTACCCATTTTAGACCATATATTTATGGTAAACACTTTACTATTAAAACGGATCACAGACCATTGACATATCTTTTTTCTATGACTAATCCCAGTTCGAAATTAACTCGCATGCGGCTAGAGCTTGAAGACTACGACTTCACAGTAGAATACCTAAAGGGGAAAGATAATTTCGTAGCAGACGCACTTTCGCGTATTAATATAAAAGAACTCAAAGATATGCAACATAAAGTCCTGAAAGTCACTACCAGGCGACAAAGTAGACAAAATAAAAACTGTACAGTAGAAAATTATGAACTTCTGTCAAGGCAAAGTCAAAAAAATGTATCTAAGCCCAACGTACATGAAGTCATTACAAATGATGAAGTACGAAAAGTAGTGACCTTGCGCATAACAGCATCTAAATGTTTATTTAAGCATGGAAGTAAAATTATCGCAAGAATTGAAGTTAGCGATTTATATACTAATGGAGTTCTCGACCTAGGTCAGTTCTTCCAAAGAGTCGAAAAAGAGCCGGTATATTAAAAATCAGCCAACTCAAGGTGGCACCGAGCGAAAAGATCTTTGAATCAGTTTCAATAGATTCTTTTAAAAATATGGGCAATAAAATATTAAAATCTTTAAGAGTAGCGCTACTCCAGCCGGTGACCCAAATAAAAGATGAAAAAGAGATACAACAAATATTGTCCACATACCATGACGACCCAATTCAAGGAGGTCATAGCGGCATAACAAAAACGTTTGCGAAAATAAAAAGACACTACTACTGGAAAAATATGACACGTCATATAAAAGAGTACGTACGTAGATGTCAAAAATGCCAAATGTCTAAAATAAAGACGCACACAAAAACTCCTCTGACTCTCACAGAAACACCTGTGAATGCTTTCGATATAGTGATAGTGGATACAGTTGGTCCTCTGCCCAAATCGGAAAATGGTAATGAATACATAGTCACATTAAAATGTGACCTTACAAAATATTTTGTAGCCATTCCAATAAAAAGCAAAAGCGCAAATAATGTCGCAAAAGCTATATTCGAAAATTTCATACTCAAGTTTGGTCCAATGAAGACGTTCATCTCGGACATGGGAACAGAGTATAAAAACCAGATTTTAACTGATTTATGCAAGTATTTGAAGATCAAGAATCTCACCTCTACTGCATATCATCATCAAACATTAGGGACAATAGAACTAAGTCATCGAACTTTTAATGAATACATTCGTTCATACATCTCTGCAGACAAATCTGATTGGGATGTCTGGGTTCAATATTTCACTTATTGCTTCAACACGACACCATCAGCAACGCATGAGTATTGTCCATACGAACTAGTATTTGGCAGACTACCGAAACAGTTCATAGATTTAAACAAAACTAATTACATAGATCCTATTTATAATTTAGATGACTATTCTAAGGAAATAAAGTTTAGATTAGAAATAGCATACAAAAGAGCTAAAATAATGTTAGAAAAAGCCAAGGCTTATAGGAAATTAGCATATGACGAAAAAACAAAAAACTTTGAATTAAAAGTAGGAGATAAAGTACTTATAAGAAACGAAACAGGGCACAAATGAGACCCAGTATATTTAGGACCATATATAGTAGAGTAAATAGAAGATAATGACAACATTTTTATTAAAGATAGTAAAGATAAAAAACAAAAAGTTAATAAGAATAGATCAAAAATTTTTAATTCTTAATAGCCCAAAATTCTCTTTATGAATTCGAACTCAAAAAAAAAAAAAATAAAATAAAACTAAATAACGGCCTGATCAACCGAATGAAAAAAAAAAAATTTTTTTTTACATATAAACGAATTATAAATTTTTATACCATTAATAATTTTGTATAATTATACTCCAACATTTTAAATTTCTTGTTATATAAAAAAAAAAAAAAAAAATTTTCAATTTTTTTTACAAAATAAAAACCGCAATAAATAAGTTCATTTAATAACTACACATTCATAATGTTACGTTATTTCTCTAAAAGGGGAGGTGCAGTGCGTATATGCCCTTACAGAATACCCTGTACTTAAATATAAAGTATGCAGCACTTTGTTGCATAGAATAACAATAATATAGTAAACGAGCCCAGAGCCACATTATGTATTGGCTCGGTCTCATATTACGCAGCGCGGTTCACTAGCCTCACTAGCTGACCGTTTATGCTTATGCAGCATATCCCACGCTCCGTCTGAGCGCATTCCGTGAGCAATATATATGCTCACTAATACAGGCATATGCGAGCTACTCAATCTCCCTCTCTTTGTAGCTGTTAACGAATATCAGCATAAGTATATATGTATATCCATAGGCTAAGCGAACATTATAAAAACAGAATAAATTCATTCTGAACGAAGATACTAAACAGCACTGACGTGCTGGCTTTACAACAAATAAAGAGTGTTCTTTTTACAATGTGTTCAGGGTTTAAAAAAAAGAATAGGGAGAAGGTCGTGGCTCTGTTCCTACTGGTGAGCGCAGGAGCCCGACAGTATCCACCCGAAGACGGTGTTTGGGGCCAATGGTGCACCGCCATGGCTCGGCAGGATGCCTTGGAGAATCAATTCGGGGTAGATGTCCGAGAGCAACACCAGATTCGAGATTTCCGGCTGGAACCAGCGTTCGTCTGCCAGTCGGATGTTGTTGAAGGGCTCATTCAGTCTCTCACTAATGAGCTTCGATAGAGTGCGATATTGAAGGTCCGGCATCACCTGCAGGATGACCTCTGGCTGGAAGCTAGTGGTCCTGGAACGGATGCGTCCATAAGACTTACCGAACAGCGCGGGTCCAAAAGTGCCCGAGTGTCGCGGGTCGGTTGTCCTTTTGTGCTCCATCAGGGTGGGCAGAGAGATGGAGCCAGTGGATGAAGGCGGCGCGGATCGTCGCATTTGGGCCTTGGTGGTGCGCATTGGCTGGGTACGCTCCGGAAATAGCGATGGCATGCGACGCGCTTCTTGGAGGTAAAGCAGGATGTGATGGTCGCCCTGGCACTTGCGGCGCTTGTATGCGACGGCAGGACTCCCCGGAGTGTTGGTAAGCTAGACATACTAAACATTAATTATGCTGCTTTATACGAATGTTCCACAATCCTATGGATCTAGGATTCTAGTCTCTACTGGAGATTCTTCTGGATGGAAAATGGAGACTAGGTTCTAACGGGAGCAGGATCAGCTTCGAGATAGGTCTCTTGGAGACACTCGGGCTGTTTGATCGTCGCCAGGATAGGTCGTTTCTATTCGACCCAGACGCCAGTCATTAACTGGAAGATTATCTTCTTTAATAATGACTAGATCGTCCCGTTGTAAATCTCGCGTTGGAGCTTTCCATTTGTTTCTTTTTTGTAGTTCTAAAAGATGACAGAACTGTTGTTGCAAGGCCTTCAAGCGCTGCCAGCGGTTGATGATGAACGTGGCGTTCGCCTTGATCTCTGGCTCTGTGGCGGAATGTAGAGGACCCCCAACTACAAAATGACCGGGAGTCGGAGCTAAGAGATCAGTAGGGTCTTCCGACATTGAAGTGGAAAGCTCTTCGAAGGTGTATTTGGAGGTCGATGTATTATAAAAAAGAGTTTAAAAAATCCTTTCCACTCTTTAAAACTCTTTACACCTGCCTCCCACAGGCCGCCCATATGCGGCGCACTAGGAGCGTTCAAGTGCCAGGACAGTTCCTGGAGACTGTAAGTGGCCTGGAGTTGTATCTTAAGCGTTTCCACAAAATTGCGCCAAAGAACTTTGGCGTCTTTTGCTATCTTGTATCTCAGTGTACATCGTCCAAGCCCAGATCTTTGAGCCAGATCTCTTGCATGAATATTTTTGCCTGAACAATGACTTTTTGAAAGTTGTGCTCACAAAACGGGTCGGACTCCTTTGTCAGCTTTACTGGAATTTTTACACCTCCCAAAATTTTGCGAGCAGTTTATCCAAGCTTGCGTTTGAATTCAGCGAGACTTGAGTTAAAAAGAATGCGACAGATTTGGCACTGGTCTTAGAAACGGGACCTGTTAGGATCCAGCCGAAAATCATTTCTTGACCAAGGAGAGTGCCACATATGTTGGGATAGGAACCACCTTACAATATGGATGGGAGGATATCGGCACCGAGAAGTACGTCTATCTGTGAGCTCCTATAGAAAGAGGGATCGGCCAAGTGTAATTTTGGAAGTTCTTTCAAAGCATTTTGGGGGATGGCGAAGGAGGGCAAACTGCCTGCTAGCTTTAGAAGAACATAAGCCGAGGTTTCAATATGAACCCTGGGCTTTATCGGAGAGCCCATAATAAAATGAAAGAGTTTCTGGGGTTGAGTCGAAATAGCTTGATTTAATCCGGAGACCTGTGCGTCGACGGCTTGATATGGAAGTTTAACCCTTTTAAACAACCGCTCTGATATAAAGGTCGCTTCTGACCCAGAGTCGATTAGTGCCCGAGCTGTAAATTTTGTGCCCAAATGACACACTTGGATGACAGCCGTGCCGAGGAGAACACCATGTGAGTTAGCGGAAAAGTAGTTAAGAAAAGTAGCTTGGGTAGAAGTGGACTGTATAGGCGAAGGAGGGTTCAAAACTATTGGAGTTGTAAAAGCGCTTGATGTCCCTGACGTCCCTTGCACGTGAAACAACTATGTGCGCTAGTGCAATCTTTTACCTGGTGCTGTCTGGCGAAGCAGTTTAAGCACAACTTTTGTTGCTTAATGACGGAAAGTCTCTCGGATACGGACATTTGTAGAAAACGTGGGCACAGACGCACGGGATGGTTTTCCTTCTGACACAATTTGCAGTGTTGTTACTTTGTAGTCACTGTTGCCTCGAAGTTTCTCAGGTGGTTGGACTCTTTTTTTGTGGGCTTGGACTGGGATGGCGCATGTGCGTTAGGTCGTACTTCCTCTATCGCCTCGAAGGTGCGATATCGGTCGATCAGAAATGAATTCATCTCCGACCATTGAGGTAACTCTGCCTTATCGTGGAGCGATTGTTCCCATAATGACAGTGTGAGCTTAGGCAATTTAGAGGAGCACAAGAAAATGAGTAGACAATACCAGTTTTCGGTGCTCACTCTGGACAAGTCAAGAGCCGTTTAACACCCCTAGATTGTGCCCTGAAGCTCTTTAAGGGCGACTCCAGACTCTTGTGCTGGGGGAGATTGAAAAGAATTTTCAATTGACTATTGACTAATTCTCAAATATCTTTTTGTCACAATTTCCCACGCTGACTGAAAGCCGTCATTCGTGGGGGGGCTTTGGAGGCAATTTCCCTAGCTTCGCCGCTGGTTTTGGAATTTATGTGGAACAATTTTTCCACCGGCGTCAGTCTTGGATTTTTATATAGACAGCTAAACAAGACTCGGAAAGTAGGCCAGCGTAGGTAATCCCCACTGAAAACTTCAGTGTCGCATGGCGGGCGACTGCAACCTCTGAACATGGAGAAGTTGGAGGGGGGTTGCTCAGCTTGTCTATTTAAGGCATTGGCTCTTTCTATTTTCTCACTTAGTTGAGGCGCACATTGCTCGTAAACGGAGTACGAGTAATCATATTTGGCTTGCATAGCCACCAGGTCACTGCTGCTTGAGAGCTTTGGAACATTACTCGTACTCGCGTTCTACCTTTTCCCATAAAGTCTAAATCTGATCTCGTCGTACTTGGAAAGTGAACAGTGACACGTCACTGTCCGCTGTGTCATTGATCTTCACTTCAAACTGGCCTTGTCGGTCAGTGTCGAAACTAAGACGTTCAGTGCCATTTCGCTTGACTTCTGCATTTTTGCGTAGTCGACCGGGTAATTTTTGGAGTGATATCTCTTGTTGGAATCGGATTCACAGGCTTGCGGACGGTTGTGCTGATACCCTCGACCTTCAGTTTTCCAAAAACCGTTCTAGGTGAGGTTGGAGGTCGCTTTGACTCCTTATCGGACGGTGCTGTGAGCCGAGCGAAACGGAATGAGAAATGGCACAGAAACGATGGAATCGAAATGGTGTGCACTTCGAGTGTTGCCGAGAGGCTGCCGAGATGAAGTGTAAGGCCGCCTATCCACAGTGTCGGAAGTAAGAAGACGTCTTGATGAAAAAGAGACAAACCAACAAGAACTTAAATAAATAAATAAATATTTACTACTACAATATCAGAAGTGGGATAAACTCATAAAAATGGAAATAATAAATATAAAGGACGTGTCAACAGGCCACATTGAAAAGTTTGTCGGCATTATTAAATTTGCCAACAGAGGGTACAAAAAATGAGCTGATGGCGAGATTAAATCAAGTACCAGTGGATAGGCAAGACGTTAATGTAAGGGAATTTGGAGTTCGAATAAACCTGGAGCAGACAATTGAGGCTTAAAATGCGTTAGAATTCACAATGCAACAGCAGCGCGACGAAATAGCACATGGCGCCGAGATGCTATCGATGTGTCTCGGAATTGAAGCGTCTATTCTAAGTGCCTGAATTTGAACGTCGTTGGCAATTTGGACATTTGGTGGGAATAACGATTGTATCGGATGTTTATGTCTAATGGTTTTCTGGTTTTATGTTTTATGGTTGGTCCCACGCCAGTATTGTTCTTGTCACCAAAATTTTAATTGTTGGGTCTCCAAGGCTTATTTTTATACTCTGAACCCATTGAAAATGGGTAAAAAGGGTATTATGTGGTTGGGCAAATATATGTAACAGGCGAAGGAAGCATCTTCGACCACATAGAGTATATATGTCTTTGATCGGCATAAATAGCCGAGTCGATCTAGTCATGTCCCTCTGTCTATCCGTCTGTCCGTATGTATGAGCGCAAGGATCACAGAAGCTTTCCGATAATCGAGAACTTAGTCCATTTCCAAACAAATCGATAAAAATCGATATCGAAATCCTATTTTTTGAGCAAATTGGGTAAATAATAAGAGGTTGGCTCACCAAACTTAATATATTTGTACTAGAATAGTATACATATATAAAGTTTCTTACATTTTATACCCATCGCCACCTCCCCGCTACTCTCTATCTATTAGCGCGAACTGCATTTGGTGTTGGAATAAGAGGGTTCAGGGTATCCCCTAGTCGGGAGCTCCCGACTTGAACCTCTTACTTGTTTTTTTGTTTGGCTGGTGTGGCTGTTGAGTAGAGGCGGCAGCAAGTAATGTGGTCAGTTGCGAATTTAAACCCTGCAAAGAGCATTTTTTTTTTAAATTTATCTTTCTTACTTCTAAAGCAAAAGATGGCGTAGCGCTTCATTTAATGCTAGGAATAAGGAGTTCAGGGTATCCCCTAGTCGGGAGCTCCCTTATAATTTCGATTAGTGTGGACACATATGTCCTATTTTGGAATATGTAAGATTCTGTGCTAGTACAGTGTTTATTGTGGGTGTCGTGTATCTGTCACTTCTCCATCCTTAGAGTAGAGTAGAGGCAGCAAGTAATGTAGTCAGTTGCGAATTCAAACCCTGCCAAGCAACAATTTTTATACCCTGAACCCATTAAAAATGGGTAAAAGGGGTATTATGTTTTTGTGCAAAATGTAAATGTATGTAACAGGCAAAAGAAAGCATCTCCAACCACATAAGGGATAGTTATTCTTGATCAGCATCAATAGCCGAGTCGAGCTAGCCATGTCCGTCTGTCTGTCCGTCCGTCCATCCGTCTGTCCGTATGTGTGAACACAAGGATCTCAAAACCTATAAAAGCTAGAGACGTTAAATTTTTTACGCAGATCGAGTTTGTTTTCGATAATCAATAACTTACTCTGTTTCCATGATATCGACATCCTGTTTTTTGAGCAATTTTGGTACAAGCTAGACAAAGTGAAGTGAAGTTTCTAGAATAGTATATAAATCTGCATTTGGTGTTGGAAGAAGAGGGTGCAGGGTATCCCCATCGGGAGCTCCCGACTAGAACCTCTTACTTCTTTTTTTATCCTTGCAGAGAGTGAAATGCGAACCGCATAGAAGTTGACAACTCTGACCCCATAATTGTCCGTTTCTATGCGAACTAGTTTCTCAGCTTTAAAGCTTTCTTTATGAAACTTTGCTGAATTCCATCTATCTGTTGCACGCAGCACATATGACAAAACCAGCTGGATCGGATCATATGGCTGCCATAGGAACGATTGGTCGCAAATTAAGTTGTATGAAAAACAATTTTGTTTATCAAGATATCTTGACCAAAATCGGCAGTTATTAGTCCTATTAATCCATTATATCATATAGCTTCCATAGGAACGATCGGTCGAAAATTAAATTGTTTTAAAGCAATTTTGCAGTGCGACGAAATAGCAAATGGCGCCGAGTTGCTGAAATCGATGCGTCTCGAAATTAAGGTGTCTATTCTAAGTGCCTGAATTTAAGCGTCGTTAGCAATTTGGACATTTGGTGGGAATAACGATTGTGGCGGAGGTTTATGTCTGCCGGCTTTATGATTTTGTGTTTTATGGTTGGTCCCACGCCAGTATTGTTATTGTCACCAAAATCTTAATTTTTGGGTTTCTAAGCTTAATTTTTAGTCTGCACCCATTGAAAATGGCTAAAAAGGGTCTTATGTGTTTGTGCAAATATATGTAACAGGCAGAAGGAAGCATCTTCGACCACATAAAGTATATATGTTTTTGATCAGCATCAATAGCCGAGTCGATCTAGCCACGTCCGTCTGTTTATCCGTCTGTCCGTATGTATGAGCGCAAGGATCACACAACTTTTCAGATAATCGATAACTTACTTAATTTCCAAGCGAATCGATGAAATTCGATTTCGAAATGCTATTTTTTGAGAAAATTGGGTATATAATAAGAGCTAGACTCACCAAACTTGAAATATAAGTTCTAGAATAGTATATATATATCAAGTTTCTTAATTTTATACCCATCGCCACCTCCCCGATACTTCTTCAAAGCTATAAATCAAGTTAATAAGCTAACATGTATTGCCCACCAATTTAAGCCATAATTTAAGTGCAATTGACTTTATGAGAATTAATAATTATTGTATGGTACAATAAGATTACTGCAGGAAATTTCATTAAGATCGCTTAGGAAACACACACAATTTATGTGTTAGTTATTCTAAGAATTTTTGTATACATGTAGGCACACACATTCATGCGCGTCTGCTTCGAATTCTATCAACAGCATTGCAATTGCGATTGTATTGTTTTCTGTATTGCTAGTTTAATTCGTTGTTTTTTCAATAAGACTCAATTATCTTTATTACTTCATTTGGTTTTTCGAAAAAGGGGTTCAGGGTATCCTCTCGTCGGGAGCTCCCAACTAGAAACTTCTAC
The DNA here is from genome assembly GCA_035045725.1 of Drosophila ezoana. NCBI lineage: Eukaryota > Metazoa > Arthropoda > Insecta > Diptera > Drosophilidae > Drosophila > Drosophila ezoana. The sequence goes on from JAWNOU010000145.1 coordinate 365,425, forward strand.
TTGTTATAATTTCGAGTAGTGTGTATCTTGTTAACTTGTTAATTGGTGCGCTTAGTTAGTCGATATAGCCATGTCCGTCTATCTTTATGGAACTTTGCTGAATTCCCTCTTTCCGTTGCACGCAGCACAAATGTCAAAACCAGCTGAATCGATCGGTCGAAAATTATGTTGTTGTATGAAAAACATTTTTGTTTATCAAGATATCTTGACCAACCTCGGCATTTATTAGTTTTACTATGCTCCTCATATATATGCAAAATTATTTTAAGATCGGACCACAATATCATGTAGCTGCCATAGGAACGATCGGTACTAAATTAAGTTGTATGAAAAAAAATGTTGTTTATCAAGATATCTTGACCAAACTCGGCATTTATTAGTTTTACTATGCTCCTTATATATATGCAACGTCCTATTAAGAGCGGACCATTATATCATATAGCTACCATAGGAACGATCAGTCAAAATTTAAATTGTTTTACGAAAACCAATTTTGTTAATAAGATATTGTAATAGGATTAGATCATCATGGGTAGCACTAGCTATGTTGTTATAGTGTTGCTATCTATGTTAAGTATAACAGCATTATAAGTATATATCGATAAGGAAATATAAGTAATATCGATGATAGGAGAGGCTGCCGAGATGAAGTGTAAGGCAGTCTATCCACAGTGTCGGAAGTAGGAAGACATCTTGATAAAAAAGATACAAACTACAAGAACTTAAATAAATAAATAAATATTTACTCCTACAATATCAGAAGGGGGAAAAACTCAAAAAAAATGGAATTAATAAATATAAAGGAAGTGTCAAAAGCCACATTAAAATTTGGTCGGCATTATTAAATTTGCTAACAGAGAGTACAAAAACTGAGCTGATGGCGAGATTAAATCAAGTACCAGTGGATAGGCAAGACGTTGATGCAAGGGAACTTGGAGCTCGAATATACCTGGAGCAGACATGTTGCATGTCACATGCAAATAAGCATATTCCCACCATATTGCAGTGTATACAATATGTAAAGTGGTCATATGCTCAATCTTAAAGTTAGAGTATCAAGGGCATTTTTTACATAATACAACTACCGCCAAGTGCCGTAATATGATCAGCCACTTATATGTGGACTGGCCTGCAGCGTGAGATCTGCAGCGTAAGCACTATGACGTTTTGACCGTTCGGTCCCAAGCGCATTCCAATGTATATGCCTTCTGCATGTACATATAACAACATATATACAAATACATATGGCATGCTATGAACTCCCGTTCTGCCGCTGCTTTGAGCGACAGAACTCCAAACTCTAGTATGTACTTTAGGCTAAGTCCATTTAAATAAAGAGAGACGATTTATTCTGAATCTGACCAACAAGCTAACCACTAAGGTTATCATTCCTACATGGCGACCGTGACTAAGGTCAAACCAGACCTGGACATGAAAAAGTAGCAACGGCAGTAACAACAGCAACAGCAGCAGCAACGGCAGTAACAACAACAGCAGCAACGGCAGTAACAACAACAGCAGCAACGGCAGTCACAACGATAACAACAACAACAACAGCAGGAACAACATAATACAAAGAAGAAGGATCGCCAAAATCAAAAAAAAAACGCAGGGAGTAGAGTGTGATGAGTGCAAAACGAAGCGGTGTGGTAAAAAGACTTAAGGCCAGAATGGTAGAATTGTTGAAGCTGTTAAACAGCAAAAATGTCATAAGTTGGGACAACTCGGTTAAGTTACTTGCCGAAGTTGAACACATAAAAAACTTACTTTCAACACGAAAAAGTCAAACACCAGCCGCGCACACATCCACCTACCCTGTTGTCAAAAATATTGCAAAGCAAAAATTAATCCAACCAACACCCAAATTAAAGGAGATTCCGAAGCTGAAGACCCTAATGACTGCGAGGGACCGTTAAACTTACCTCACTGTGAGTACACCTGTGCAACCTGCACCGGTGCCCCAACACAGAAGCAGTAACAACCTGTGCAGCCAGCACCGGTCCCGTCTGACGCACCAAGTCAGGCCAAAAATAAGTGAACCGACAGCATTGCACTGCGTTGCATATTTTTTTTTTAATTATAAAAAACTAATGTACAATTGAGCGACATTAAAGTTGCCCGATAAGCGTGTGGCCTGAAAACCATACAAAATATAGGCAGGAAAAATTGTAAATTCACCTGCGAGTGAATAATAAAAAGAAAAGACATATAGCCAAAGGGCAATATAAAGTCAAATAAAATAAAATTAAGTTAAAAAAAAAACCATTGTTTAAGACTTGCCATATGCAGTGAATTAAATTTAAAAAAAAAAAAAATAATATATATATAATATATAATATATATATATATATATATATAAAAAAAAACATAAATTTTTTTTAATTTAAACGAATGAACAATACGATTAGTAAAACGGCAGACATAAATAATATAATACCTTATGAGAAATTGGCGTATTACAAAATGCATTTAATAGAATCTAAAACAGTGGATTCCACTGCTTACGTAATTAATAAAGTAGAATCCAGTAATGTAGATTTAGGTCTGACCTACACATTGTTAATAATTATTGTGGTTATTCTCAGCGCAAACTCAATTTTTATACTGTACAAGTTACACAATAAATGTTTGCGAAAAAAATATTTGAGCAAGGCTAACGATCTAGATAAAATCTAGAAAACAAAAAATTTTAACAAAAGCCGCTACATCGATTATTGTTAATAATGTCTTGAACAATATATTAATAAATTCAAAAATAAATAAAAAAACAATAATGTCAACAAAAAGTTTAATAAAGAATATATATATATTTAATGGAATGGAATTAAATTGTTTCCATTATTAAGCAAAAACGTTCTGAGTTTGACAGATCATTTAAGTGCCTCAATAAAAGTGCACTAATATCAAACCAAGCAAAAATAAAACATTTTCAACTTCTAGTAGAATCATACAACAAAGTCGGTGACATTGTAAACAACAATGAACGTAGGTTAAGCGATTTAAATTTAACACAATCAATTGACGTGTTAAAAAGGCTGCGTGAAAATATTAGACACATTTCGGAAAGACATAATTTTCAAATATTTGTTCCAAATGCGCTAAATACACCAGCAACATTCGAAATAACTGATTTAATGGAATCAGTAGAAGAAGAACTTGAATAAAAGCAAGAACAAATCGAAATAGTCGACATGGGTCAAACCCCAGTTGATTTTCTTAAGTTAGCCTCATCGCTCTTACCAGAGTTTGATGGCAAGGCAGAAAATTTAAAAAGCTTCATAGATGCTCTGAATCTGGTAGATTCTCTTAAAGTAACACACGAATCACTTGCTGTAAGTCTTATTAAGACAAAACTAAAAGGCCATGCCAGGAACCTGATAAGTGATGGAAACACTATTGCAGCTCTCATATCGAAACTATCGGACAAAGTAAAAGGAGAGTCAGTAGAAGTTATTTCTGCTAAACTTCTAAACTTACAACAAAAGAGCAAAACGGCCAATGCAGGCAGGTACATTCAGTAACATGAATGATGCCATTTCAAAGTTTGTTAACAGTTGCACAGAAGCAACTGGTCAAACAAACACTGTTCTACACTACCCACAACGACAAAATTACTACAATAATAGAGGTGGTCGTGGTCGTGGTAATAATCGCGGAGTACCACACAATAATCAATAAAACACATTTAATAAATTTTAATCTCAATATCTTTGTAAAATTTCGTAACAATGTTTCAAAAACAATTTTAACATTTTTAATCGATACTGGTGCAGACATTTCAATTCTTAAAATTAATTCTGATCACTTCGATACAATTTCTGAAGATAAAACTATAAATATTCAAGGAATAGGCCAAGGGGTTATAAAGTCCCAAGGCACTACTCTAATAGATCTTCAAATCAAACAATATACAATTCCACACGAATTTAACATAGTAAATGCAAACTTCGCAATACCTTGTGATGGAATTATAGGCATTGATTTTATAAAAAAATTTAATTCCCTACTAGATTTCAAACCAACTGAAGACTGGTTTATAATTCGATCTCAAAATCTTACTTATCCAATTTATGTTCCAATAACATACAATTCTGGTAATAACTCACTAATTCTACCAGCAAGATCAGAAGTGATAAGAAATATAAAAATTTATTCGAAAGATAATTTCATTTATATACCTAATAATGAAATACAAAAAGGAATTTATATTGCTAACACAATAACAAAATCCCAATGTACATTTGTCCGATTATTAAATACAACCAATTCCGATTTATTAGAAAATATTAATAATATCAAATACGAATCACTTTCGAACTATGAAGTAGTTCAAAGCAAACAATATAATAGAAATGAAAAAGTTTTATCGCATTTAAGGAAAAATGTTCCAAAACTATTCAATGATCAATTAACAGAATTGTGCACCAAATATTGTGATGTATTCGGACTACAATTAACAGAATTGTGCACCAAATATTGTGATGTATTCTACAGACCGAATCAATCACAACAAACAACTTTTATAAGCAAGCATTGAGATTAAAAGATAATAAACCTGTTTACATAAAAAACTACAGAAGTCCTCATAGTCATGTAGATGAAATCCAAAAACAAGTTGGGAAACTTATTTACGACAATATAGTCGAACCTTCAGTGTCTGAATATAATAGCCCACTTTTTTTAGTACCCAAGAAGTAAACCGGGATCAGAAGAAAAGAAATGGCGATTAGTAATCGACTTTCGTCAAATCAATAAAAAGCTCTTATCTGACAAATTTCCTCTCCCCAGAATTGATGACATTCTAGATCAATTGGGTCGAGCAAAATATTACCATTTGGACTAAAAATGGCACCAAACTCATTTCATAGAATGATGACTATTGCGTTTTCAGGTCTAGAACCTCCACAAGCATTCCTTTATATGGACGATTTAATCGTTGTTGGATGCTCAGAAAAACAATTGATTAAGAATTAAAAATACTTTTTCGAACTCTGTAGAAAATATAATTTAAAGTTACATCCAGAAAAATGCTCATTTTTCATGCACGAAGTGACATTTCTTGGTCACAAGTGTACAGACAAAGGAATATTACCAGATGACAAGAAATATGATGTCATCAAGAATTAACCAGTCCCACATGATGCGGACAGTGCGAGACGTTTTATTGCATTCTGCAATTACTATAGACGCTTTATAAAAAACTTCGCCGATTATTCACGGCATATAACAAAATTATGTAAAAAGAATGTTCCTTTTCAATGGACAGATGAATGCCAGAAAGCATTCCAATATCTAAAAGATAAGCTAATAGAACCAACTCTATTACAATATCCAGATTTTAGCAAAGAATTTTGCATAATCACTGATGCAAGCAAACAAGCATGTGGAGCGGTTTTAACTCAAAACCAAAATGGACTCCAACTTCCTATTGCATATGCATCAAGGTGAAAGCAATAAGAGCACTACAGAATAAGAATTAACAGCAATTCACTGGGCAATAGTATATTTTCGACCATATATCTATGGAAAACACTTTACAGTAAAAAGAGACCACAGACCACTAACGTACCTTTTTTCAATGGTTAACCCAAGTTCAAAACTAACACGCATGAGACTAGAATTAGAGGAATACGACTTCACTGTGGAATGCTTAAAGGGAATAGACAATTTCGTGGCAGATGCCCTATCGAGGATAACAATATCCGAATTAAAAGACAGAGATTAAAAAGACAAAGATTAAAAGACAAAACAAAGTCCTGAAAGTCACTACCAGGCAACAAAGTAGATAAAATAATCTCTGGCCAGAGAACAAAAATGAAACTATGCTTAGGCAAGTTCCTAATAAAGCTTCTAAGCCCAACGTACATGGTCATTTGCAATGATGAAGTACGGAAAGTTGTGACCTTGCACATAACAAATAATTTATGTTTACTTAAACATGGAAAAAAAGTTATAGTAAGAATTGATGTTAGCGATCTGTACACCAATGGAAATCTTGACTTAGGTCGATTCTTTCAAAGGCTTGAAAAACAAGCCGGTATACTAAAGATCAGCCAACTCAAATTGGCACCGTGTGAAAAGATTTTTGAAACTATTTCAATAGAATATTTACAAAAAAAATGGGCAATAAAATATTGAATTCCTTGAAAGTAGCGCTACTCCAACCGGTGACTATTATCGAAAAAGATAAAGATAAAGAAGCAATTATGTCTACATATCATAATGATCCTATACAAGGTGGTCATACTGGCATTACAAGAACGTTAGCAAAAATCAAAAGACACTACTATTAGAAAAACATGACTCGACATGTCAAAGATAACGTACGTAGATGTCAAAAATGCCAACTATCTAAAATAACAACACATGTTCAGACCCCAATGACATTAACAGAAACACCAATACAAGCTTTCGATAGAGTGATAGTAGATACTATAGGTCCACTACCACACTCAGAGAATGGAAATGAATACACAGTTACGTTAATATGCGATTTAACTAAGTATTTAGTAACCATTCCAATTCCAAATAAAAGTGAAACAACTGTTGCCTAAAGTACGGTCCAATGAAGACGTTCATTACGGACTTGGGAACAGAATATAAGAATTCAGTAATAAATGATTTGTGCAAATAATTAAAGATAGACAACATAACGTCTACTGCACATCATCACCAAACCTTAGGTACAGTAGAACGAAGTCATCGAACATTCAATGAATACGTTCGTTCTTACATCTCTGCAGATAAGACCGATTGAACTAGTTTTTGGCAGACTACAGAACCATTTCATTGATTTTAATAATATAGATAAGATAGATCCCCTATATAATATAGATGATTATGCTAAGGAAGTAAAGTTTAGATTAGAAAACGCGTATAAGAGAGCTCGTATTATGTTAGAAAAACATAAGGTTACAAATAAGAAATACAAAGATAAGAACATTAATAATTTTAAAATAGATATAAGAGACCAAGTTTTGTTAAAAAACGAAACTGGTCATAAACTAGACTCAGTATATACAGGCCCATTTGAGGTAATTAGTATAGAGGATAATAATAACATAATAATAAGAAATGAGAAAAAGAAGAATCAGAAAGTAAATAAAGACAGACTAAAAAAATTCAACCCAATCGTTCCAATTAAATAATCCAGAAAATAATAAATAATCCAAAATATAATAAATATATATATACATATATCAGTAATTTTTTTTTGTATTTCAAAAATATTTATATATAAAAAAAAAAAAAAAAAACAAATTTTTAATAATAAAATAGAAATATATATTACATTACATAAATTAAATATAATTTTTACTAATTACACAATATAATATTAAATAACTACATAATAGTATTACGTTATTTCTCTAAAAAGGGAGGTGTAGCATGTTACATGCAAATAAGCAAATGCCCACCATATTGCAGCGTATACAATATGTAAAGTGGTCATATGCTCAATCTCAAAGTTAGAGTATCAAGCGCATTGTTTACATAATACAACTACCGCCAAGTGCCGTAATATGATCAGCCACTTATATGTGGACTGGCCTGCAGCGTGAGATCTGCAGCGTAAGCACTATGACGTTTTGACCGTTCGGTCCCAAGCGCATTCCAATGTATATGCCTTCTGCATGTACATATAACAACATATATACAAATACATATGGCATGCTATGTACTCCCGTTCTGCCGCTGCTTTGAGAGACAGAACTCCAAACTCTAGTATGTACTTTAGGCTAAGTCCATTTTAAATAAAGAGAGACGATTCATTCTGAATCTTATCAACAAGCAAACCACTAGTGTTATCATTCCTACAGACAATTGAGGCTCAAAATTCGTTAAAAATCGCAATGCAACAGCAGCGCGACGAAATAGCAAATGGCGCCGAGTTGGTGAAATCGATGCGTCTCGAAATTAAGACGTCTATTCTAAGTGCCTGAATTTGAACGTCGATGGCGATTTGGACATTTGGTGGAAATAACGATTGTGGCGGATGTTTATATCGACTGGTTCTATAATTAGTCCCACGCCAGTATTATTATTGTCACCAAAATCTTAATTTTTGGGTTTCTTAGGTTTATTTTTAGACCCTGAACCCATTGAAAATAATGTGGTTGTGCAAATATATGTAACAGGCAGAAGGAAGCATCTTCGACTACATAAAGTATATACGTTTTTGATCAGAATCAATAGCCGAGTCGACCTAGCCATGTCCCTCTTTCTATCCGTCTGTCCGTATGTATGAGCGCAAGGATCACAGAATCTTTCCGATAATCGATAACTTACTCCATTTCCAAACAAATCGATAAAAATGGATATCGATATTTAAGCAAATTGGGTATATAATAAGAGCTGGACTCACCAAACTTGATATATTTGTTCTAGAGTAATATATATATATATCAAGTTTCTTTCATTTTAAAGCCATCGCCACCTCCCCGCTACTTCATCAAAGCTATAAATCAAGTTAATAAACCGACATGTATTGCCCTCCAATTTAAGACACAATTTAAATGCATGCATTGAATTGATGAGAATACACAAATATTTTATGGTACAATAAGATATACTGCAGAAAATTTCATTAAGATCGGTTAGGAAACACACACAATTTATGTAGTTATTCTTAGAATATTTGTATACATGTAGGCACACACATTCACGCGCGTCTGCTTCGAATTCTATAAACAGCATTGTAATTGTGATTGTATTGTTTACTGCATTGCTAGTTTAATACGTTGTTTTTCTCAATAAGACTGGTGTTGCTGTTGGGTAGAGGCGGCGACAAGTAGCGCGGTCTGTTGCGAGTTCAAACCCCACCGGGGTAACTATTTTATATTTTTGTTTGGCTGGTGTGGCTGTTGAGTAGAGACGGCAACTTTTACTTGTTATTTTTTATTAGTGTGTATCTTGTTATATTGTTAATTGGTGCGCTTAGCTAGTCGATATAGTCCGTCTGTTCGTTTCTATGCGAACTAGATTCTCAGTTTTAAAGCTATCTTTATGAAACTTTGATGAATTCCCTCTTTCCGTCGATCGGTCGAAAATTAAGTTGTTGTATGAAAAACATTTTTGTTTATCAAGATAGCTTGACCAAACTCATTTATTAGATTTATTATGCTCCTTATATACATGCAAAATCCTATTAAGATTCGACCACAATATTATATAGATGCCATAGGAACGATCGGTCAAAAATTAAGTTGTTTGAAAAACAATTTTATTTATTAAGATATCTTGACCAAAATCGGCATTTATTTGTTATCTTATGCTCCTCATATAAATGCAAACTCCTATTAAGATCGGTACACTATATCATATAGCTGCCATAGGAACGATCGGTCGAAAATTAATTTGTTGTACGAAAAACAATTTTGTTAATAAGATATTGTAATAGGATAATATCATCATGGGTAACACTAGCTAATTTATTATAATAGTGTCGGTATCTATGTTAAGTATAAGTATATTTCGATTAGAGAACAAATGTAATATCGATAAGAGGAGATGAAGTGTAAGGCAGTCTATCCACAGTGTCGGAAGTAAGAAGACATCTTAATAAAAAATATACAAACTAATAAATATTTACTACTACAATATCAGAAGGAATATAAACTCAACAAAATTAAAAAAAGAAATATAAAGGACGTGTCAAAAGCCACATTGAAAAGTTGTACGGCATTATTAAATTAAATCAAGTACCAGTGGATAGGCAAGACGTTGATGCAGAAGTGGATGTTGCGACCAAACTATTCCTCGCACTTCTTCTATCCTACCTACTCTACCGAGCCGCAGCCTCATACTATCTATTCTAGCGGGCCGTAGCCTCGCACCATCTACACTTTCGGGCCTTGGCCTCGCACCAACTAAACTATCGGGCCTTGGCCTCGCACCATCTACACCATCTACACTTTCGGGACGTGGCCTCGCACCATCTACACTTTCGGGCCGTGGCCTCGCACCAACTACACTATCGGGCCTTGGCCTCGCACCACCTACACCATCTATACTTTCGGCCCGTGCCCTCGCACCAACTACACTATCCCCCTAGGTTAGGGTGAACATCGGTTATTTCCGATGTTTACCACAGATATGACCGCCCGAGAATACAAAGATTAGCGTTTCTCTTCATTACTTCAACTACATTCATTTTATTCACTAGTTTTATTAACTTCTACCCTACTGAGTTTCCAAAACTAGGGCCCTGCCGAACTGTCTTGGAGCCCTAGCGCTCCGCTGTGCACTTCACTCTTATCGTTCGCGCGCATTTTCTCGGCACGTCTACTTTTCCTATGAAAGGCTACTTGCCCATAAATACGCACTTATTCTTAATAATACACAGACTATGCGGTTAACGGCTCCTTGCCTTTTATTGTTACTTTAACTTAATTATAATATCGGCGGCTTCTTGCTTCTTACAAATCTATTACCTTATACTACCACATTTGATGCTTATAAACTATAAAAATTATCAAATAATACGGCCAATATATATATATTGTGCAGCAAATATATGAAACAGAAAGAAGGAATCATCTTCGACCACATAAAGTATATATGTTTTTTATCAGCATCAGAAGCCGAGTCGATCTAGCCATGTCCATCTGTCTATCCGTCTGTCCATATGTATGAGCGCAAGGATCACACAAGGATCCGATAATCGATAACTTACCCCATTTCCAAGCGAATCGATACAAATCGATATCGAAATCCTATTTTTTGAGAAAATTGGGTATATAATAAGAGCTCACCAAACTTGATATATTTGTTCTACAATAGTATATATATATATCAAGTTTCTTTCATTTTATACCCATCGCCACTTCCCCGCTATTTCTTCAAAGCTATAAATCAAGGTAATAAAGCAAAATGTATTGCATACAAATTTAAGCCACAATTTAAATGCAATGACTTAATGAGAATACGTAATTTTTGTGTACACGTACACATTCATGCGCGTCTGCTTAGAATTCTATCAACAGCATTGCAATTGCGATTGTATTGTTTTCTGTATTGCTAGTTTAAATGTTTTTCTCAATAAGACTCAGTAATTGGTGAGTAGAGGCGGCAACAATGTATATGCCTTCTGCATGTACATATAACAACATATATACAAATACATATGGCATGCTATGTACTCCCGTTCTGCCGCTGCTTTGAGAGACAGAACTCCAAACTCTAGTATGTACTTTAGGCTAAGTCCATTTTAAATAAAGAGAGACGATTCATTCTGAATCTTATCAACAAGCAAACCACTAGTGTTATCATTCCTACAGACAATTGAGGCTCAAAATTCGTTAAAAATCGCAAGCAACAGCAGGCGACGAAATAGCAAATGGCGCCGAGTTGGTGAAATCGATGCGTTCGAAATTAAGACGTCTATTTAAGTGCCTGAATTGAACGTCGATGGCGATTTGGACATTTGGTGGAAATAACGATTGTGGCGGATGTTTATATCGACTGGTTCTATAATAGTCCCACGCCAGTATTATTAGTCACCAAAATCAATGGGTTTCAGGTTTATTTTTAGACCCTGAACCCATTGAAAATAATGTGGTTGTGCAAATATATGCAACAGGCAGAAGAAGCATCTTGACTACATAAAGTATATACGTTTTTGATCAGAATCAATAGCCGAGTCGACCTAGCCATGTCCCTCTTTCTATCCGTCTGTCCGTATGTTGAGCGCAAGGATCACAGAATCTTTCCGATAATCGATAACTTACTCCATTTCCAAACAAATCGATAAAAATGGATATCGATATTTAAGCAATGGGTTATAATAAGATGGACCACCAAACTTGATATATTGTTCTAGAGTATATTATTTTCAAGTTTCTTTCATTTTAAAGCCATCGCCACCTCCCGCTACTTCATCAAAGTATAAATCAAGTTAATAAACCGACATGTATTGCCTCCAATTTAAGACACAATTTAAATGCATGCATTGAATTATGAGAATACACAAATATTTTATGGTACAATAAGATATACTGCAGAAAATTTCATTAAGATCGGTTAGGAAACACACACAATTTATGTAGTTATTCTTAGAATATTTGTATACATGTAGGCACACACATTCACGCGCGTCTGCTTCGAATTCTATAAACAGCATTGTAATTGTGATTGTATTGTTTACTGCATTGCTAGTTTAATACGTTGTTTTCTCAATAAGACTGGTGTTGCTGTTGGGTAGAGGCGGCGACAAGTAGCGCGGTCTGTTGCGAGTTCAAACCCCACCGGGGTAACTATTTATATTTTTGTTTGGCTGGTGTGGCTGTTGAGTAGAGACGGCAACTTTTACTTGTTATTTTTTATTAGTGTGTATCTTGTTATATTGTTAATTGGTGCGCTTAGCTAGTCGATATAGTCCGTCTGTTCGTTTCTATGCGAACTAGATTCTCAGTTTTAAAGCTATCTTTATGAAACTTTGATGAATTCCCTCTTTCCGTCGATCGGTCGAAAATTAAGTTGTTGTATGAAAAACATTTTTGTTTATCAAGATAGCTTGACCAAACTCATTTATTAGATTTATTATGCTCCTTATATACATGCAAAATCCTATTAAGATTCGACCACAATATTATATAGATGCCATAGGAACGATCGGTCAAAAATTAAGTTGTTTGAAAAACAATTTTATTTATTAAGATATCTTGACCAAAATCGGCATTTATTTGTTATCTTATGCTCCTCATATAAATGCAAACTCCTATTAAGATCGGTACACTATATCATATAGCTGCCATAGGAACGATCGGTCGAAAATTAATTTGTTGTACGAAAAACAATTTTGTTAATAAGATATTGTAATAGGATAATATCATCATGGGTAACACTAGCTAATTTATTATAATAGTGTCGGTATCTATGTTAAGTATAAGTATATTTCGATTAGAGAACAAATGTAATATCGATAAGAGGAGATGAAGTGTAAGGCAGTCTATCCACAGTGTCGGAAGTAAGAAGACATCTTAATAAAAAATATACAAACTACATAAATATTTACTACTACAATATCAGAAGGAATATAAACTCAACAAAATTAAAAAAAGAAATATAAAGGACGTGTCAAAAGCCACATTGAAAAGTTGTACGGCATTATTAAATTAAATCAAGTACCAGTGGATAGGCAAGACGTTGATGCAGAAGTGGATGTTGCGACCAAACTATTCCTCGCACTTCTTCTATCCTACCTACTCTACCGAGCCGCAGCCTCATACTATCTATTCTAGCGGGCCGTAGCCTCGCACCATCTACACTTTCGGGCCTTGGCCTCGCACCAACTAAACTATCGGGCCTTGGCCTCGCACCATCTACACCATCTACACTTTCGGGACGTGGCCTCGCACCATCTACACTTTCGGGCCGTGGCCTCGCACCAACTACACTATCGGGCCTTGGCCTCGCACCACCTACACCATCTATACTTTCGGCCCGTGCCCTCGCACCAACTACACTATCCCCCTAGGTTAGGGTGAACATCGGTTATTTCCGATGTTTACCACAGATATGACCGCCCGAGAATACAAAGATTAGCGTTTCTCTTCATTACTTCAACTACATTCATTTTATTCACTAGTTTTATTAACTTCTACCCTACTGAGTTTCCAAAACTAGGGCCCTGCCGAACTGTCTTGGAGCCCTAGCGCTCCGCTGTGCACTTCACTCTTATCGTTCGCGCGCATTTTCTCGGCACGTCTACTTTTCCTATGAAAGGCTACTTGCCCATAAATACGCACTTATTCTAATAATACACAGACTATGCGGTTAACGGCTCCTTGCCTTTTATTGTTACTTTAACTTAATTATAATATCGGCGGCTTCTTGCTTCTTACAAATCTATTACCTTATACTACCACATTTGATGCTTATAAACTATAAAAATTATCAAATAATACGGCCAATATATATATATTGTACAGCAAATATATGAAACAGAAAGAAGGAATCATCTTCGACCACATAAAGTATATATGTTTTTTATCAGCATCAGAAGCCGAGTCGATCTAGCCATGTCCATCTGTCTATCCGTCTGTCCATATGTATGAGCGCAAGGATCACACAAGGATCCGATAATCGATAACTTACCCCATTTCCAAGCGAATCGATACAAATCGATATCGAAATCCTATTTTTTGAGAAAATTGGGTATATAATAAGAGCTCACCAAACTTGATATATTTGTTCTACAATAGTATATATATATATCAAGTTTCTTTCATTTTATACCCATCGCCACTTCCCCGCTATTTCTTCAAAGCTATAAATCAAGGTAATAAAGCAAAATGTATTGCATACAAATTTAAGCCACAATTTAAATGCAATTGACTTAATGAGAATACGCAATTTTTGTGTACACGTACACATTCATGCGCGTCTGCTTAGAATTCTATCAACAGCATTGCAATTGCGATTGTATTGTTTTCTGTATTGCTAGTTTAAATGTTTTTCTCAATAAGACTCAGTAATTGGTGAGTAGAGGCGGCAACAAGTAGCGCGGTCTGTTGCGAGTTCGAACCCTGCCGAGGTAGCTATTTATTTTTATACCCTGAACCCATTGAAAATGGGTAAAAGGGGTATATTGTATTTGTGCAAAGTGCAAATGTATGTAACAGGCAGAAGGAAGCATCTCCGACCCCATAAAGTATATATATTCTTGATCAGCATCAATAGCCGAGTCGATCTAGCCATGTCCGTCTGTCTGTCCGTCCGTCCGTCCGTCCGTCCGTCCGTCCGTCCGTATGTATGTATGAACGCAAGGATCTCAGAACCTATAAGAGCTAGAGACTTGAACTTTTAGATGTAGGTGCTCCTAGTGTCCGCGCAGATCGAGTTTGTTTCCGATAAACGATAACTTGCCCAGTTTCCAAGTAATCGATAAAAATGTATATCGATATCCCGTTTTTTAAGCAATTTTGGTAAATAATAAGAGCTAGAGTCACCAAACTTGACATGTAGCTTCTAGAATAGTATATATATATCGATTATCTTTCATTTTATACCTATCGCCAACTCCCCGCTACTCTCTATCTATAAGCGCGCGCTGCATTTGGTATTGGAATATGAGGGTTCAGGGTATCCCCTAGTCGGGAGCTCCCGACTAGAACCTCTTACTTGTTTTATCCTTGCAGAGAGTGAATTGCGAACCGCATAGAAGCTGACAACTCTGACCCCATAATTGTCCGTTTCTATGCGAACTAGTTTCTCAGCTTTAAAGCTTTCTTTATGAAACTTTGCTGAATTCCATCTATCTGTTGCACGCAGCACATATGACAAAACCAGCTGGATCGGATCATATGGCTGCCATAGGAACGATTGGTCGCAAATTAAGTTGTATGAAAAACAATTTTGTTTATCAAGATATCTTGACCAAAATCGGCAGTTATTAGTCCTATTAATCCATTATATCATATAGCTTCCATAGGAACGATCGGTCGAAAATTAAGTTGTTTTACGAAAAGCAATTTTGTTTATCAAGATATTGTAAAAGGATAAGATCATCATGGGTAGCACTAGCTATGTTATTATAGTGTCGCTTTCTATGTTAAGTATAACAACATTAAAAGTTTATATCGATAAGGAAATCAATGTAATATCGATAAGACGAGAGGCTGCCGAGTTGAAGTGTAAGGCTGTCTATCCACAGTGTCGAAAGTAAGAAGACGTCTCGATAATAAAGAGACAAACCAAAAAGATCTTAAATAAATAAATAAATAAAAAAAAAAAAATTTCCTTTAGAGGGTATAAAAATTGAGATGATGGCGAGTTGGTCGGCATTATTAAATTTGCCAACAGAGGGTAGCAAACCTGAGCTGATGGCGAGATTAAATCAAGTACCAGTGGATAGGCAAGACGTTGATGCAAGGAAATTCGGAGTTCGAACAACCTGGAGCGGACAATTGAGGCTTAAAATGCGTTAAATATCACAATGCAACAGCAGCGCTGGTGTCAAATTGAGGTGTCTATTCTAAGTGCCTGAATTTAAGCGTCGTTAGCAATTTGGACATTTGGTGGGAATAACGATTGTGGTGGAGGTTTATGTCTGCCGGCTTTATGATTTTGTGTTTTATGGTTGGTCCCACGCCAGTATTGTTATTGTCACCAAAATCTTAATTTTTGGGTTTCTAAGCTTAATTTTTAGTCTGCACCCATTGAAAATGGCTAAAAAGGGTCTTATGTGTTTGTGCAAATATATGTAACAGGCAGAAGGAAGCATCTTCGACCACATAAAGTCTATATGCCATGTCCGTCTGTTTATCCGTCTGTCCGTATGTATAAGCGCAAGGATCACACAACTTTTCAGATAATCGATAACTTACTTAATTTCCAAGCGAATCGATGAAATTCGATTTCGAAATGCTATTTTTTGAGAAAATTGGGTATATAATAAGAGCTAGACTCACCAAACTTGAAATATAAGTTCTAGAATAGTATATATATATCAAGTTTCTTAATTTTATACCCATCGCCACCTCCCCGCTACTTCTTCAAAGCTATAAATCAAGTTAATAAGCTAACATGTATTGCCCACCAATTTAAGCCATAATTTAAGTGCAATTGACTTTATGAGAATTAATAATTATTGTATGGTACAATAAGATTACTGCAGGAAATTTCATTAAGATCGCTTAGGAAACACACACAATTTATGTGTTAGTTATTCTAAGAATTTTTGTATACATGTAGGCACACACATTCATGCGCGTCTGCTTCGAATTCTATCAACAGCATTGCAATTGCGTTTGTATTGTTTTCTGTATTGCTAGTTTAATTCGTTGTTTTTTCAATAAGACTCAGTTATTGGTGTGGCTGTTAGTTACCGAGGTAACGAGGTAACTATTTTTTTTTTTGTTTGGCAAAGAGAATTTTTTTTTAAATTTATCTTTATTACTTCTAAAGCAAAAGAGCGCGTAGCGCTTCATTTGGTGTTTGGAATAAGGGGGTTCAAGGTATCCCCTAGTCGGGAGCTCCCGACTACCAACTTTTACTTGTTATAATTTCGATATTTGTGTATCTTGTTATATTGTTAATTGGTGCGCTCAGTTGCTAGGGCTTATGTACAAAAGGTTGGATTATATGAGCACAGTGGACACATAATATGTGTCATTTTTGAATAAATAAGATTCTGTGCGAGTATAGTGTATATTGTGGGTGTCGTGCATCTGTCACTTCTCCATCCATAGAGTAGAGTAGAGGCAGCAAGCCTGCCAAGCAACAATTTTTTTTTACCCTCACAGAGAGTAAAATGTATAGCGCAAAGATGAAGACATCTCTGACCCCGTAAAGCACGCATCACATATGTCAAAACTAGCTTGATTGGACGAGTATATCATATAGCTGCCATAGGAACGATCGGTCGTAAATTAAGTTGTATAAAAAACAATTTTGGTTATGACGATATGTTGACCAAACTCGGCCTTTATTAGTTTTACTATGCTCCTCAGATCGCTACGATCGGTCGAAAATTACATTGTTGTACGAAAAACAATTTTGTTTATCAAGATATTGTAATAGTATAAGATCATCATGGGTAGCACTATGTTATTATAGTGTCGCTATCTATGTTAAGTATAACAGCATTATAAGTATTATAAGTAAAAAATGGAAAAAATAAATGTAAAGGACGTGTCAAAAGCCCCATTGAAAAGTTGGTCGGCATTATTGGCATTATTTGCCAACAGGACCTTGGAGTTCGAATAAACCTGGAGCAGCCAATTGAGGCTCAAATGCGTTAGAATTCACAGCAGCGCGACGAAATAGCACATGGCGCCGAGATGCTATCGATGCGTCTCGGAATTGAAGCGTCTATTCTAGGTGCCTGAATTTGAACGTCGTTGGCAATTTGGACATTTGGTGGGAATAACGATTGTGGCGTATGTTTATGTCTAATGGTTTTCTGGTTTTATGTTTTATGGTTGGTCTCACGCCAGTACTGTTATTGTCACCAAAATCTTAATTGGCTTTCTAAGGTTTATTTTTATTGAAAATGGGTAAAATGGAATAATGTGTTTGTGCAAATATATGTAACAGGCGAAGGAAGCATCTTCGACCACATAAAGTCAAAATGTTTTTGATCAGCATCAGTAGCCGAGTCAATCTAGCCATGTCCGTCTGTCTATCCGTCTGTCCGTACGTATGAGCGCAAGGATCACAGAACCTTTCCGATAATCGATAACTTACTCCATTTCCAAAATCGAATCGATAAAATTCGATTTCGAAATCTTATTTTTTTATCAAATTGGGTATATAATAAGAACTAGACTCACCAAACTTGATATATTTGGTTTAAAATAGTATATATAATTACATAAGCCAATACGCGTTGTTAGAAAAAAAAAATATAACTTTATTTCAACCGGCGTGACTTATTGGAATTTACAATTTGTGCACGATTGCAACTCAGTAAAACTCAACTTCTATAATCTTGTCAGCGCTTAGCAAACATCGGCTGAGGGCTCAAGATCATGAGCTCGCTCTCTTTAAACAATGCTCTCATTCTCTTAATGAGTTTCTAGAATATTCTAAGAGCCTGAAATTGAGCTGAGTTGGCAATTTGGGCATTTGGTGGGAATAACGATTGTGGCGGATGTTCATGTCTAATGGTTTTCGATTTTATGATCGGTCCCACGCCAGAATTGTTATTGTCACCAAGTATTTATAATTTTGGGGCTCTGGGGTTTATTGTTTACAAATTGGGGTGTCTCATGTTACATATGTGGTGCGCTTAGTTGCTAGGGCTTATGTGTAAGGGGTTGGCATTAGGTGCTGTGGACATGTATTATATATGCTGTATTAGGATACATGAGTGTGTGTGTACTTATAGTATATGTTGTGGATGTGGTTCATATGTCACTTCCCCATCCCTAAGGAATTAGCATGTCCTCAGGCGGACATTTTTGGGTATAATGTTGGATTATTGCTAATTACAATATTATCGGCTTCATTTAAGTTGCTGTTGCTTATAATATTTTCATATGATTGTATATTGATTGGTTCTGCTATTTGTGGTTCTTCTTTTTGTTTCTTATATTTGACAATTATTCTTTGGGGTAATGCTTTGAACTTATAGATAATATACAATATTATAACGCTTATAATAATGCAAAGTGTTGTTACTGTTACAATTTGAAAGGTGTTATACATTTTTGTATGATCTTTTACGATTTCTTTAGCTTGAATGTATGACAATGGTTCTAATTTGGTTACATTATTGCTTACATAAATCGTTTGTGTATAATCTAGTAGTGTGCTTGTGATTATTATTTCATCTAGTTGGATTGAACAGTTTGACGCTTTTATAAGGTTGTTACCTTCTATTATTATTTCTCTATTGATGCAATTTTGTCGCAAAAGTGTTTTGGGTAGGTTCCAAGTAATGAGCATATTAGGCTCGATGTAATTGATTTCAAAATTTTTTCTTGTTTTTGTATAGCTACATTCGGTTGTGGCTTGATTCAAAATTCCTGTTATGCATTTATTTGTAATTCTGTTAATATATTATTATTATTATCTGGATAAGGTAATATCTCAAAGATTGACGTTTTGATTACCTCTCGTGGAATATGAGAAATGATTAAAATTTCGTTGGTGTCTTTTTTTAAACAAGTTGAAGTTTTCATATTCAATAATTGTTGTAAGGTGTCATGTTTTAGTAATTTCAAGATGAAAATTCCCAATCTAGTTAGTTGCATACCTAACTATATGTATTCTATAGGTTAAATATAAGGAGAGCTAACCTTTGGCTTTCCTCGTCTATTTGATTTAAATTATTTATGGTTTTTATGCCTGTATTAACTGCTTCTATTACTCGATATAGTTCGTTTGCTTGTACGCTGATTTCTGATATATTATTCATTTTAGATTCCAATTCTTCTTTAGAACAACAAGAGTTGGTCTAATGTGCCGAATAGATATTTATAAATTGTGCCCATAAAGTTAGCAGGACCGCGTTTGCTGCGTTTTGCTATTCTTATTCCATTCATTTCCCTTTCTAATTTTTCTTTTAAATATTTTATCTGTGGATATGTTTCGAATTCTTCAGCTTGTTTACAATAATTATTTTGTTATAAGTTTGTTCTGTTTTAGTTATATTAACAGACAGATAGTGGTATTCGTAGTTTACCGGTAAGTGTATTACTCCTGTCTTAAAGATTAAGTAGCCGTTTAGATTGGATTGGGTTGATTTCTAAGCTTTGGAGTTGGACTTCTCGGATGAAGGTGCTTCTTAGGAAAAACAGTAAATATGCTGTCAGTTTAAGTTGGGCTCTCTTGGCCGTTTGATCTGGAATTATCGTATTTGCTTAGATTAGTTTTCTTTTCCTTTTTAAATTTAGATTTGTAATGTGTGATTTTTCTACCTCTATTAGTTTCTTCGTAATGCTTATCGTCTATTTGAATGAGATTTTCCGTTTTCTTGAATGGGGCTGTAGTTTTAGAAGTTACTAGGGGTGATTCTTTAAATCAAGTGTCTATTTCAAACTCTTGGCGTTTTTCGTTTAAATTTGTTATTTTATTATGTTTATTTTCTTGGGTATTATCTGCGGGTGTTCCGGCATATATGAAGATATCGGATTCGCTGTAATTATTCTTAACTTTTCGTTAACTGTTTTGTGAAATCTCTCTATATCAGAAATTCCATTTTTACTAGTAGTTATAGTTATTTGGACCTTTTCGGATTGTAACCATAGTTGGAGTGCTGCGCACAGAATGCTGAATCTTTATCTGCTTTGATTTCAATTGGTTTACCCATTAGGTTGAAAATTTGGAGGATTGCTCGTTTTGTTTCAAGCCAACCTTTGCTGTTTATCTCTATTAGTGCTGCGTATTTAAATGTCTATGCAAGATAGAAACTGCCCATTGTCAATGATATAAAAATCCATAACGTATTTCTCTCGGGGGTTGAACGTTTCTGGAGTCGCTTGAAAAGAAAGTTTAGTATTTCTATGTTCCGTTTTGGATATATTGCATATTTCGCATTCGTTTATGATATTTTGTATCAACTCTTGATGGTCAGGGTAATAATATTTTTCATTAAAAAGGGCTGTGACTTTTTCTATACCTGGATGCAATAAGTTCTTATGACTTTTAAGGATGATTTCCTTGAAGTTTGTATAGGTTTGGACATCTATAACTTGTTTAGTTGATTTCATCACCTTTGTTAAGTTATTTGGGTTGATTATTTCAACATAAGCTTTTTGGAAAATAATGAAGTCTGTATCATTATGGAAGTAAATTTTACTTTTCTTAGTGCATAGATATTCTTTAATCACTTCTTTAGCGTATTCATGGGTCATTTCTTGATAAGAAATTTTAATTTTTATTTTTTGAAAGTAGTGTATCGTTTCTACTTTGTTAATATTAGCTTTAATGAACTCTAGTTAACTGTTATAATAATTAATAGGTCTTTCTGTGATAGGAATATGATTTTCGTTGTCTTCCTGTGCACTGTGTATTGTTGCGGCTACACTGTCTGGAGTTTCGCGTAATAGATTTTCCTCTATTTAATTCGCGATAAAGCGTCTGCTACATTATTTTCCTTTTCAGGGACATATTTGATTTGGTAATCAAACTCATTTAGCTTGATTTTCCACCTTTGTAGTTTCATATTTGGTTCTTTCATGTTATTTAACCAAACTAGGGGCTTGTGATCGCTAAGGATCTCGAATTTTCTACCGAATAGATAGGACCTGAAGTATTTGGTGGCCCAGACAATAGCTAAAAGTTCTTTTTCTATTGCCGAATAATTAATTTCGTGTTCATTTGATGTTCTGCTTGCGTCGCAGATTGCTTTATGCTCTTGTGATAATATTGCCCCTATAGCAATATTACTGGCATCTGTAGTTAGTGAGAATTGTTTCTCGAAATTGGGATATACAAGTATCGGATCGGACATTATAAGTAATTTTAACTTCTCAAATGATTCCGTGTATAATTTATCTTTTATGTTTATGACTGCACCTTTTTTATACCCTTAACCCATTAAAAATGGGTAAAAGGGGTATTATGTTTTTGTGCAAAATCCAAATGTATGTAACAGGCAGAAGGAAGCATCTCCGACCCCATAAAGTATATATATTCTTGATCAGCATTAATAGCCGAGTCGATCTAGCCATGTCCGTCTGTCTGTCCGTCCGTCCGTCCGTCCGTCCGTATGTATGAACGCAAGGATCTCAGAACCTATAAGAGCTAGAGACTTGAAATTAGATGTAGGTGCTCCTAGTTCCTACGCAGATCGAGTTTATTTCCGATAATCGATAACTTGCCCCGTTTCCAAGTAATCGATAATAATGTATATCGAAATCCAGTTTTTTAAGCAATTTTGGTAAATAATAAGAGCTAGAGTCACCAAACTTGACATGTAGCTTCTAGAAAAGTATATATATATCGATTATCTTTCATTTTATACCTATCGCCACCTCCCCGCTACTCTCTATCTATAAGCGCGCGCTGCATTTGGTGTTGGAATATGAGGGTTCAGGGTATCCCCTAGTCGGGAGCTCCCGACTAGAACCTCTTACTTGTTTAGTTTTGCTGTCATTGGTTTTGATATTTTCGCAAAATTTGGGATGAACTTTCGGTAAAATCCGCATAGTTCTAAAAATGATTTGATTCCTTTCGTTGTTTTAGGTATTGGGAATTTTTGAATTGCCTCAATTTTGGCAGGGTTAGGCTTTATACCTTCAGTTGTTATTATGTGGCCTAGGAATTCAGTTTGTTTTTTCATGAATTCACATTTATCTAATTGCAGTTTTAGGTTGGCTTCCCTTAATTTCATGAATACCCTCCTCAATGACAATATATTTTGCTCCAATGAAGTGGAGTATACAATTATGTCGTCCATGTAGACAAGATAATCTGTGTAGATTAAATCTTCCAGAAGATTGTTCAGGCAGCGTTGGAACGTTGCAGGTGCATTTTTCAAACCAATCGTCATTAGAGTGTACTCGTAATGTCCATTTTTAGTTGAAAACGCTGTCTTAAGAATTTAACTTTCATCCGTTTGGATTTGGTGAAAGCCCTTAGCGAGGTCAATGGTAGTAAAATACTGTCATTTACTATCCATTGCTGGTATGGGGTATTTGTCGTCAATTGTGATTTCATTAAGGTTTCGATAGTCAATGACAATCCTAAATTTATGTTTGCTGGATGCATCCCACTTTTTGGGTATGATCCCTTGTTTGATTATATCTTTGATCTGGTTTTCGACTTCTTGGTCGAATGTTTGGGCATATTTGTATGGTTTTTTTATAAGCCGGATCTTCATGTTTGGTTTGGATGACATGTTTAACCGTGCTAGTGAAGGTCAAATGTTCACCTTCCCGGTATTGAATATTACCAAATTCATGTAAGATTTTTGTTAGTTTACCTTTCTCTTCATCGTTCAGATGATCTAGGCGGAATTCGTTGAACTCTGAGAGCTCGTTGTTGATGGCGAACACAAATTGTTCGTTATCTGATGGAGGCGGAACGAGGTACTCAGTTTTTGACTCATTTTCTGGCAATTCGTTTTCCGGATTGCTTTGCAATATGGTATATGTATATTCATTTATCCGTATGGTTTTATCTTTGTAGTCTATTAGGGCTTGAGTACACTCTAAGAAGTCTCTTCCTAATAGCACATCATAATTTTGTGAAAAATTATGTAAATAGAATTTCTGATGAGTGGGGCAAAGTTTGCTGGGTTTCAGCGAAATACTTTTATTTAGTACTATTGTACCATTAATTGTTTGAACTTCCAATTGGCAAGTTTTTATGGGGAAATTTAGCAAATTTTCTTTCATTAAGTTAATAGACGACCCCGTGTCTATTGCACATTTTAGTATTCATGGTTAGTTTGAAAAATGGGCTGGTTCTTTTTCGGTTTCTGTCTCCGAGGCAGTTTGAAGAAAATTTTAGGACGTGCCCATTTTCATGTGACCCCTACCGCTTTCGCGTTGCCTTTTTATTTGCGGATTGGGGCGGATGAATGTTTTTGGTGATTTTGGTAATAAAGAGGGTTTGGTGCCCTGCCTTTGTTTAGATTTTGACTAAGCTCTAAGTTTATCTGTGGACTACAGTCAACTTGGGATTGTGTATATTTTTTGTATAGTGTTACTATAGTTTTGTTGTTTTGTTGATTGATTATGATTTGGAGTTTTCCCGCACTCAATGTTACCTCGATTTTTGTTGGAATTAGCTGGATTGTTTTGATTGTTTGGGTTTTTATTTCTATCGGACAACACTAAATCATAGACGCCTTCTCTTTGAGCTACCTGTTTTAATTTTAAAACTGTCGTTATATCATGACGAGCTAATGTCATGAATAACCTATCGGGCAACTTTCTCATAATAAAGTCTTTAACTGTTCTTTAATGCATTTGTATACAACATGGTATTCATCTGATTGTCTTCTAGTATTAACTTATTGGATATAACAAATGACTTATATTCTAGTTTTTCTACAAACTTAAGAATACTTCCGGTGAATGGGGTATTGTAAATTCTTCTTAAGAGCTCTTTGCATGGCGTCTGCGTTTTTAGCTCTGAGATGAGCGCCGACCTTAAATCTGCTGCGTGACCCTCTGCACCTCTCCTCCTATTTGCATTTTGATGGCTCCGAACAGGACGCTGTGTTGGCGAATATCCCTCGTTGGATATAACTGCATGATGAAGTCGATCCGTCTTATAAAGGCGCTTAGCTCCTCGGTGGCTCCATGAAATGTTGGCACTTGCCTAATTTGGCCTAGTGCTTGTGAAAGGTGTTGCTCGCTTAGTTGGAATACTGGCTCATTTGGTTGTGCCATGTTGTTCACTTTTCACTTTTGTTGTTGTTATTGTTCTTGGTGTATATTTTTTTTTTTTAGGTTTGGCGTGTAAACTTTTTGCTATTAAGTGCTAATAAAAAAACTTGTTAGCCCAAAATTTAGTGACCCCGACGTATTTATTTTATTTAACATTATATTGTTGTATACAAGCAAGTGTCGAGCGGTAAATTGCAGTAAAGCGGAGTCTGTGTACATAAGCATATATACACATACATACAGAGTCTGTGTGGTCATGAACGATGTATTTCGTACTCGTCCAGTTGGTCATGAACGATACATTCTCCTCAGTTATTCAGTCGGTCATGAACTATTCGTTTTGTTCAGTTATTCAGTCGGTCATGAACGATTCGTTTTGCTTAGATGTCAGTTGCACACGAACTATATTTTCTTTTCAGTTATTTTTCATGTTTTCAGTTTCAAAAATATGTTTTACTTATACTTATGCCATTATAGTGTACAATTCATAATAGTTGTTCTTATCTTTAGTTTATTCCGGCATTTGCCCTTTTTCCCATCGTCAACAGATATGAAATGGTTCCAGACATCGCTTCTCTTCCTTTTTGTAGCCATAACAATAACCTATCAATTCATTTTTAAATAATATGCACTAATTTTCCCACATAAAATACTTACAACTCAGCAACTCAAAAGTGAACTTAAGATCCCGTAATCTTTTTTGTTGATGAACTATAAAATGTATCGTTCATGAACGGCTGAACTGCTGATTAGAATACATCGTTCATGACCGACAAGTACGGAATATCGGAATATCGTCCATGACCGACTGAATAGCTGAACGAGTGAACTAAATGACCGATTTAGTTCACTGATCACTGAATAAGTTCAGTAGTTCATTTTAATGACCCGTTTAATCGAACTTGGTCTGAACTAAACGACACAACTCTAATACAGACATGTTGGCTCTCGCTATCTGCATTTTGCTTGTGCATTGATTCGACTAGCTGTTGCGCGCGCTTAAGAGTACAGTGCTGTCAATAAGTCAACGGTCAATGAACTTTCGTGTGCAGTCTTAATTCGTTTTTTTTTACCTTTTTTCGTTTGCTTCGGTTGCCATGGAAAGTTCTAGTGCTGAATCGCTGACCCAGCCTACAATTAGGGTGTCATTTTTAAAGCGCAAAGTGGCGTCCTCGTATGAGCGGTTGCAGGCGCTTCAATCTAGCCTCAACCAAACAACCCTTGCCAATAATAATGAATTGTCGGTGCTGCTCAAGCGGGTTGAAAAAATGGTATCTGCATTCGAAGACGCTCAAAACAAATTGGAAAAACTAG
This sequence comes from Drosophila ezoana, assembly GCA_035045725.1. Classification (NCBI taxonomy): domain Eukaryota; kingdom Metazoa; phylum Arthropoda; class Insecta; order Diptera; family Drosophilidae; genus Drosophila; species Drosophila ezoana. Next base: position 391,527 of record JAWNOU010000145.1, read on the forward strand.
ACTTTGACGAAATCGGCAGTGAGCTACGCGAGGCTTTTGATGAGCTCTCCGTAACTTTGGAGACTTCGGTGCGGTTTGAAATCCCTAAGCGCAGTAGAGCGTTGCCGTCCAGCTCCACATTTGTAAATGAGCCTATTGCTGCTCCGTCACTAGATCCAGAGCGTTACCGACCTTACCGCCAATCAAATTGCCAACGTTTTCTGGAGGTCATCCCGAGCTCACAAGCATTAAAAAATGCAGCATTTGCGGCTCTGCTTGAAGAACTCAGCGCTGGATACCATTCGGTCATTGGAAATATCAGAGGCTAATTATTCCATAGCATTAAATTTATTACAAAAACGATTTGATAACCGTCGGTTAGTATTTCAGGCACACATCGTTGAACTGCTGGGGTTCAAGAAGGAAGAGAATGGCCCCGCTGTCATTCTGCGTGAATTGTCGGATAAGTTTAATGTCCATATTCGTGCTCTCACCAGTTTGGGTAACAAGGAGCAAATTGCTGGTTACATCCTTGTACAGGTGCTACTGCAAAAACTGGATCCTGCTACCCAGGCGAAGTGGGAAGAGAATCTGGAGGATCCCGCCTTGGCAAATTTAATTCCATCATGGCAGCAACGCTGCAGAACCCTAAAGAGTGTGGATTATGCTATGGCAACTTATACGCCGAGTTCGCAGGTGGGCAAGAACATAAAGACTAACCCCAGTAGGACATCACACGTTGCTACTAACTCGATGGCTGCTGTTTGCGTATTTTGTAATGGTGAAGAGCATTATATATGGCAATGCCCAAGATTTGGCAATTTGTCTCCAGAGATGCGACTCAAGGAAGCAAATCGATTATCTTTATGCCTCAACTGCCTTAAAAGGGGACATGTGGCTCCAAACACCATACGCTTCTGCATTAAGATGTTTTGCCTTCGATTCCTCATTCTGTCACTCCTTCTGCAGCTTTTTCAGACCCCGCCTCTATCTCTCTTGTTGCCCACAACCTCAGCAGCGATGTTGTGTTCCTGGCCACTGCTATCGTACTAGTTAAAAAAAAATCAGTCTGGGACTCTAGTAGAAGTAGAAAGTTTTCCAGAGCCTGTTTCTAAAGCAACAAAGGAAGAGCTTGACTGCGAGGAGCATTTTATTAAGAATTTCCAAAGGGTGCCAACTGGAGCATATTCCGTGCGACTTCCTCTTAAACTCACTCTGGATCAATTAGGTGAATCTTATCAACAGGCATTTCGCAGATTTATATCGCTTGAGAGAAAGTTTCATCGTCATCCCAACCTTAAATCACAGTATTGCGCGTTCATTCATGAGTATATGGAGCTCGGACATATGACTCTTGTCCCTCCAGAGTCGTTACGTTTATGCAAATATTTTCTCCCTCTCATTGCGTGCTGAAGGAACAAAGTACGAGTACCAAACTTCGTGTCGTGTTTGATGGTTCAGCTGTCACCAGCACTGGATGTTCGCTGAATGAAGTGTTGAATGATGGGCCCGTCATACAACATTTTAATGTGATTTCGCACGTTCCCTGTTGCCCTTACTGGAGACATTGGCAAGATGTATCGATGTATCAATGTCCAATTATCAATCTTCCCCCGTTTGGTTTGCTATACAATGTGCGATGTAGAGGTTCACGGTTTCTGTGACGCCAGCATTATCGACACACAGAGCTTGCATTTATGTGGTTTCAAATGGACATCATTCGAGTTCACGCCTAAGTGGAGCCACTCGTGATTTAGAGCAAAATCTAAATCACGAGTGGCTCCACTTTAAACTCTTACGGTACCAAAACTCGGGCTTTGTGGCGCACTTTTGTTAGCCCATGGATGCAGGAAGTAGCTGAAATTAAATTATTTACCGGTACATTCCATTGCTGGTCAGATTCATCAATATGTCTATCATGGATCCGAGATGAATCGTCGAAGTTCAACATCTTCGTTGCAAATCGGATTGCCACCATCCAGGAGCTCACAGTGGGCTTCCAGTGGCATTATGTTCCAACAGCCAGTAATCCAGCTGACATTCTCTCCAGAGGGGCCACTCCCGACGAGCTTATACAGTCAAAACTTTGGTCATGTGGTCCTGAATTTTTGACTGGTTCACAAAGGTGCTGGCCTGCGACTTGTCTTCTTGAAAAACCAGTACTGGAGTTACGCAACGAGTGTTGCTCATCACAGAACCTGCAGATGATGCCATATTAAGGTGAAAAAATGTGAATTCCTTTTCTGCTATTCAACGAGTATTTGCCTATGTGTACAAGTTTATCCATCGAATTCGGCACCCCGGACTTTTGATCTCCGACATACGTTTTGGATCGTTCATACTTTTACGTAACGTTCAAAAGGCTTCTCTTTGGGATGATATAAAAAACCTGCAATCAAAGGGCGTGGTCGCTCGTTCTAGCAAACTCTTATCATTATTGCCCTTTCAGGATGAATTTGGTATTCTTCGAGTTGGTGGGCGCCTCGAAAAGTCAACCCTTCCTTATGAGGCCTAGACAACATCCAGTTACCATCGCCATTGTCACTCACTTTCCTGAATGGAATCTCCATGCTGGACCACGAGCTTTGTTGGGAGCAATTCGTCTGCAATATTGGCCGATTGGTGGCCGCAAAACAGTTTCCAGCTTAGTAAACAAATGCATCAGATGTTTCCGGAACAAGCCCCGCTTGATGGAGCACGTAATGGCTAATCTTCCAAAGGAGCGATTTGTTGAAACTCGAGCGTTTGATATAACTGGTGTAGACTTTTGCGGACCATTCTTCTACAAGCCTGACACTCGAAACAAAGCTCCTATAAAATGCTACATCAGCGTATTTATTTGCTTCGCCACGAAAGCCATTCATTTGGAGTTGGTCAAGGACCTATCTACGTGTGCATTTCCCAATGCTCTAAAACGTTTTGTATGCACTCGTGGCAAGCCACGTCAGATTTCGTCTGACAATGCCACCAACTTTGTCGGCGCCAAAAACCAACTGTTGGAGCTAAAAAATCTGTTCCTCAGTAGCTGTCATCAAGAGGCTGTGCTCCAGTTTTGTTTGGTGGTCTCAATTGACTGGCGCTTCATTCCACCGCGCTCCCCTCACTTTGGGGAGGGGGCGGTAAAAACTGCAAAGCATCACTTCTATCGGGTTGTGGGATCAACTGTTCTGGGATTCAAAGAGCTTCGTACCCTTGTGTGCTACATAACGGCAGTCATTCATTCTAGACCACTGCTTCCCATTTCAGAAGATCCAGAAGACCTTGATGTTCTCACCCTAGCTCATTTTTTGGTTGGTGGCCCACAATCCACGTTCACAGAACCAGATATGACACGGCTCAATTTAAATCGTCTGGACAGCTGGCAGCGAGTGTCCTACATGCACCAAGTCTTTTGGTCTCGCTGGCGAGAAGAATATTTAAATCTTCTGCAACAGCGTTCCAAATGGCGGACTCCCAAGCCTGGTGTGGCTCTCAACGACATCGTTCTTGTCAAAGACGAGAACTTACCTCCTTTGAAATGGCCACTAGCTAGAGTGGTTGAATTGGTCAAAGGAACGGATGACATCACACGCGTTGCAGTTCTCAAGACAGTTAATGGAATCGTAAAGCGAGCAACTAACAAGCTGTGTCTGCTTCCCCTTAACGATCCTGTTGAAGCTCAATCGTTTAACGGGGGGAGTATGTTCGGTTCAGCAGCTAAAAATTGAATTAATATTATGTTTGCATAACATTTCAGTTACATCTTGCCCTGCGAGGCAAGCAATGTCACTGTTTTGTTTTGTTTGGCGCTTCTCGCATGTCATAAAATAGCTCAATATTATTTGCTGTTAACTATCCAGCGCTTATCGCTTTGCGCTCATCGTAGTTTCTGTTATCGCGCTCTTTCCTTTTGCACTTTGTCTTGAGCGGCTAGCGCATCAATGCTAGCGACGCCGCAACTCACTCTTGTCTCGTACGTTCGCTATATTGGAATTCTTATCTATCGCTTCGTTCAAAATTGCAATTTTTCGCATAATTCGCATAATCAATACGCTCGCTATAAGAACATAAATAAAATAATTGTTTCATGAACTTATAAGAAAAAGCGGCATTTTCATAACAGTGTAAACTTCTCGCTATTAAGTGCTAATAAATAAGCTTGTTAGCCCAACAATGTGTTTGTGCAAATATTTGTAACAGGCAGAAGGAAGCATCTTCGACCACATAAATTATATATAGGACACAAAATTTATGTGTTAGTTATTCTAAGAATTTTTGTGTACATGTAGACACACACATTCATGCGCGTCTGCTTTGAATTCTATCAACAGCATTGCAATTGCGATTGTATTGTTTTCTGTATTGCTAGTTTAATTCCTTGTTTTCTCAATAAGACTCAGTTATTGGTGTAGCTGTTGGGTAGAGGCAGCGACAAGTAGCGCGGTCTGTTGCGAGTTCGAGTGTGTTCGAGTGTGGCTGTTGAGTAGAGGCGGCAGCAAGTAATGTGGTTAGTTGCGAATTCAAACCCTGCAAAGAGAATTTTTTTTTATTTATATTTATTACTTCTAAAGCAAAAGAGCGCGTAGCGCTTCATTTGGTGTTTGGAATAAAGGGTTTCAGTGTATCCCCTAGTCGGGAGCTCCCGACTAGAAACTTTTACTTTTTATAATTTCGATAAGTGTGTATTTTGTTATATTGTTAATTGGTGCGCTTAGTTGCTATGGCTTATGTAAAGGGGTTGGATTATATGAGCACAGTGGACACATAATATGTGCTATTTTTGAATATATAAGATTCTGTGCGAGTATAGTGTTGAATGACTTTTTTTATCGCTAATACTTTAATTGATCTGATTTTACATTTTGGTATTAAGTATTACTAAAACTAAAGCTGTGCAGTTTAGGGTGGCGGCGCTGCCTTTGTATATAAGTCGATTTATGTATAACATATAAAACGAATCTATGCGCCTTCAACTAAGCGGCCAGCTAGAGCTTTTTCCGATTGTATAAGGAATATGTTATAAAAAAAATGTTCGTGGCGTTATTTTTTTTTTCTCATGTATATATTATTGTAATTATATATTGATAGTTACTATGTGGCTGATCAGGCCTAAAATGTACTATATTCTTTGCTCGAGTTAAGCTAAGTTTTGAACAATTTTAACCTGTTCTTATTTACTATTTGGGGCTTCTTTTTTCCTAAATTTTTATGTTGTTTCTATCTTCTATGCTTATAACTTTGTAAGGGCCTTAGTATTCACTTTTTAACTTATGCGCTGTATCGTTCTTTAGTAGAACTAAATTTCCTATTTCTAGTTCTATATCACTTAGTTTCTTATCGTATTCTATATTTCCTTTTTTTTTACTAAATCTACTAGAGTTTTTACTCTTTTATAAGCTTTTTATAACCTAAACTAAAATTCTTTTGCGTAGTCCTCAATGTTATATATAGGGTCAACTTTAGTTTGGTTATTAAATTCTATGAACTGTCTTGGTAATCTACCATAAACAAGTTCGTATGGACAGTATTCATGTACTGTCGATGGTGTAGTGTTAAAACAATATGTGAAATAATTCAACCATATGTCTTAATCGTCTTTGTCAATCGAAATATATGAACGAATAAACTCGTTAAATTTTCGATGACTTCTTTCTACTGTTCCTAATGTTGGGTGATGATGTGCTGTTGATTGTATATTACTTATATTCATATACTTGCACAGATCATTTATTATCGAATTTTTGTATTCAGTACCCATGTCCGTTATGAACGTCTTCATAGGACCGTACTTTAGTGCAAAAGATTCAAATATTGCTTTACCTACTGTTTTTGCACTTTAATCTGTTACTGGTAATGTAACTAGATAATTAGTGAGATCGCATATTATAGTAATTGCGTACTCGTTGCCATTCTCTGTACGAGGTAATGGACAGATTGTGTCTATTAAAACAGTATCAATTGCAGTATTTGGGGTATTCGTCAATATCATTGGGACTTTAGTATGTGTTGTGGGTTTTGCTAATTGGCGTTTCACACAAGTTTTAACATACTTTTTAATGGTCTTAGTCATTTGGGGCCAGTAATAGTATTTTTTTTTAACAAGGTACGCGTAATCCCTGGATGGCCTCCCTCCATAGGATCATCATGATATTTCGACAGTATTGCTTTTATTTGACTTCCGGCATTTTTGTCTATTTTGTGCCAGTTTTGTAAGTAGCGCTACTTTAATGTATTTAAATATTTACTGCCCATATTTTTTTAATTCATTTAATGATACAAATTCGAAAATTTGTTCATTTGGTGACAACTGTAAGTTAGCAATTTTATGTATTCCGGCTTCTGAAAAATTGACCTAAGTCGAATTTGCCATTGGAGTACAAATTATTAACTGAAAATTGTGAAATGATTCTCTTTCCTCTTTTAAGTAAACAACTTATTGTACCGAGCTTTAGTTTCACAAATTTTTTTACGTCGTTATTACTAGCGACTTCATAGACATTGGGCTCTTTTAGATTTTTTTGCAATTTTGTTTTGTCATCTGCGCAGATGTTTTCCTGTCGTTTTGATGATCTTGTTTGAACCATTAATTTTTTCCTATTCATGTCATTTAGTGTCTCTATGTTTATGCGGGATAATACATCCGCTATATGGTTATCTTTCTAGTCTCATGCTAGTTAATATTGATGTGGGATTTTCATCGAAAACAAATAAGTTAGGGGTCTATGGTCTGTTTTAACTAAGAAATGCCTTCCATAAACAAACCTGCCAAGCAACATTTTTTTTTACCCTTGCAGAGAGTGAAATGTGTAACGCATAGAAGTAGACATCTCTGACCCCATAAAGTATATATATTGTTGATCAGTTTCAACAGCCGAGTGAATATGGCCATGTCCGTCTGTACGACTGTCCGTTTCTATGCGAACTCGTTTCTCAATTTTAAAGATATCTTTATGAAACTTTGCTGAATTCCCTCTTTCTGTTGCCCGCTGCACATATGTCAAAACCAGCTGGATCGGACGACTATATCATATAGCTGCCATAGGAACGATCGGTCGAAAATTAAGTTGTTGTAAGAAAAACATTTTTGTTAATCAAGATATCTTGATCACACTCATCAGTAAGTTTTACTATGCTCCTCATATATATGCAAAATTCTATTAGGATCGGACCACAATATCATATAGCTGCAATAGGAACGATCGGTCGAAAATTACATTGTACATTGTGAAAAACAATTTTGTTTATCAAGTTATCTTGACCAAAATCGGCATTAATTAGTTTTACTATGCTCCTCATATAAATGCAAAATTCTATTAAGATCGGTACACTATATCATATAGCTGCCATAGGAACGATTGGTCGAAAATTAAAATGTATGAAAAAATATATTGTTCATCAAGATATCTGGAGCAAACTCGGCGTTTACTAGTTTTACTATGCTCTTTATATATATACAACGTCCTCTTAAGAGCAGACCATTATATCATATAGCTACCATACGAACGATCGGTTGAAAATTACATTGTACATTGTGAAAAACAATTTTGTGTATCAAGATATTGTAATAGTATTAGATCTTATTATAATGTCGCTATCTATGTTAAGAATAACAGCATTTAAAGTTTATATCGATAAGAGGAGAGGCTGCCGAGATGAAGTGTAAGGCAGTCTATCCACAGTGTCGGAAGTAAGAAGACGTCTTGATAAAAAAGGGACAAACCCATAAGAACTTAAATTTTATATTAAGAAATAAATATAAAGGACGTGTCAAAAGCCACATTGAAAAGTTGGTCGGCATTATTAAATTTGCCAACTGAGGGTACAAAAACTGAGTTGATGGCGAGAATAAATCAAGTACCAGTGGATAGGCAAGACGTTGATGCAAGGGAACTTGGAGTTCGAATAAACCTTCTTATCTTTTTTCAGTAAATCATATCAGGGCTTAGCTAATATAAAAAAGTCAAGAATGAACCTCCCGAAAAATATTTACCGCTGCATTTAAAAAATTCATACTTGTCTAATTTCAACTCTAGTTTGTTTTGAATTAGTCTTATAAACTTCCTTTTAAGTCTCCATGTGTTCATTTATGTTTCTACTTGCTATCATATTTAAAAATTTTTAAATAATGAGGGAGAAACACATATTAAAATAGCCACTGGATGCCCGCAAGCAAATGGGCAGGTGGAAAGATTAAATGGGGATTTAGGTCCGATGATAGCAAAAATGGCGGAGACCGAAAAGGGATTACATTGGGATGTTAGTGTAGAAGGCGCTGATTATGCAATAAGCGACACAGAACACAAAAGTATAAAGAAATTTGCAACCGAGATGTTATTCGGACTACAACAGAAAGGAAAATTTGGTGATTAATTAAAGGAAAAATTAGAAGTGTTAATACAGGCGAACAGTTTTGATACAAAAAATTTTGAAATTATAAGAAAGAGTGCGGAAACATACCAAAAGGAAGCTCAAGTCATAAATGAAGAGCCCATAAATAAAAAGAAGAGGAGGAGGAGTCTACATAGATTTTTACCCATTGAAGATGGGTAAAAAGGGTATATGTTTGTGCAAATATGTGTAACAGGCAGAAGGAAGCATCTTCGACCACATAAAGTATATATGTTTTTGATCAGCATCAACAGCCGATTCGATCTATCCTGTCTATCTGTCGGTCCGTATGTATGAGCGCAAAGATCACAGAACCTCTCCGATAATCGATAACTCACTCCATTTCCAAGCGAATCGACAAAAATCGATATCGTTTGAGCAATTTGGGTATATAATAAGAGCTAGACTCACCAAACTTGATATATTTGTTCTAGAATTGTATATAAATATATCAAGTTTCTTTCTGTTGTGAGCTCGAACCCTACCGAGGTAACAATTTATTTTTTTTTGTTTGGCTGGTGTGGCTGTTGAGCGTTTCATTTGGTGTTTGGAATAAGGGGGTTCTGGGTATCCCCTAGTCGGGAGCTCCCGACTAGAACTTTAACTTGTTATAATTACAATTAGTATGTATCTTGTTATATTGTTAATTGGTGCGCTTAGTTTCTAGGGCTTATGTATAAGAGGTTGAATTATATGAGTACATGGGACATATAATATGTGCTTTTTTTGAATATATAAGATTCTGTGCGAGTATAGTCTATATTGTGGTTGTCGTGCATCTGCCACTTCTCCATCCTTAGAGTTGAGTAGGGGCGGCAGAAAGTAATATAGTCAGTTGCTAATTCAAGCCATGCCAAGGCAACAATTTGTTTTTCATTTTTCTTCCCTACTACTAAAGCAAATGAGCTCGATGCGCCTTATTTGATGTTTAGATTAAAGGGGATCAGGGTATTCCCTAGTCGGGAGCTCCCGACTAGAACCTTTTACTTGTTATAATTTCGATTAGTGTGTATCTTTTTATATTGTTAATTGGTGCGCTTAGTTGCTAGGACTTATGTATAAGCAGTTGGTAATTTATAAGTACAGTGTACATATGATATATGCTATAGCTGAATATATAATATTCTGTGCAAATATAGTGTATATTGTGGGTGTCACTTCCCCATCCTTAAGAATTTGTCCTCAGGGGGACATTTTAGGATATAATGTTGGATTATTGCTGATATTTTATCTGTTTCATATAAATTGCTATTGCTTAAAAATATTTTGGATTAATTGTGTGGTAATTGGTTCTTGGACTTGCGCTTCTCCTTTTTGTTGCTTATATATTACTATTATTTTTTGGGGTATTATTTTATACATATAGATAATACACAGGATTACAGCTATTACATTATAATTATGCAGTGTCGTTAAAGTAACAATTTGTAAGTTGTTTTACATTCTGGTGTGGTCTGTAACAATTTCTTTGACTTGTATGTATGATAGATTAGTAAAATTATTACCTATGTAAATTGCTTGAGTGTAGTCTAACATTATTATTTCTTCTAATTGAATTGAACAATTTGACTCTTTTATAAGATTGTTACCTAATATTATCATTTCCCTGTTGATACAATTTAGTTTTAGTAATGTTTTTGGTAAGTTCCAAGTAATGATGTAATTAATTGCAAAATTATTTTGTGCTTTTGAGTATCTGCATTCTATTGTAACTTTGGTTAGGATTTCTCTCGTGTTTGCAGTGTAGGCTTAGTTTTTTTGCATGAAATATTTATCGTGAATTACTTCTGCTAGCATGTTATTATTTATAGATTTGGTAGTATTTCGAAAATCCGTGCTCTTTGTGGCAGTGTTAAGCCATATTGAATATTTTATGTTTAGTGTTTTCTCTGAGTTACAGTCAGGTTTTAGTAATGTTTGTTTAGCAATTGGATTAAAAATTCCGAGTCTTGTAGTCGCATTCCTAATTTTATGTTTATATGTTTAGAAACTTAATATTATATTTATATTTAATAAACGGCTTTTAAGGTCGCTAGTTGCCTTATGCACCATTTGTTTGTCGCTTGTTACATTCGCCAGGTTTTTGTCACGAAAAACTTGTTTTAAATTTGTTATGCTGTGAGGCTTACAATATTATTATTTATCAGGTTTTCGGCCCGTGAGGAGGAGGCCGCTTCGCCCTAGTGATGGGTGGCCGCAGTTGGGGGTGGAGTATCTGAGCAAGTGTCCTTCTCATTTATCTCCTGATGGGGCGGGCACCTTGGAGAGTATTAGCGAGCCTGTTGGCGTGTGTGGCTAGCCGGTTATTGTAAAGGGTGCAGTGGGTCCTGATTTGGTCTTCAACCCAGGGGACCTGCAGATCTCTGTGGAGGACGCTGTTGCGCACGTAATATGGCGCATCTGCCACCCGTCGAAGAGCCTTGCTTTGAAGGGATTGGAGTCTCTTCCTGTTTGAAGGAGCAGCCAAGCCCCAGATCTGTATGGCGTATCGCCAGATGGGTGCCACAACTTGTAATTAGACAAGTCGTTTGCTTGCAAGCGAAAGTTTGCTGCGAGGGTTGAGCAGCCAATTTAGCTTGGCCAGTTTATTTCGGCAGCGTTGCACAACACTTCTAATGTGGCTGGCGAAAGTTAAATGCTTGTCAAGGGTGACGACCAGTAATATTGTTTCGCTTTCTTGGTTTAGAGTGAGACGGTTTAGCCTTAGCGCTGGCGGTACTCCTCCTCTAATTGTGAAGCACACAGTGGTGCTTTTGGCAGGGCTTAATTTGACGTTCGAGCGTCGAGCCCAGTAGCTACCGAGGTCCAGGTAGTTCTGCGCAGCATCTGCAGCAACCACTGGGGACCATTGCACTGGCTGACCATTGCACCGATGCCGTCGGCATATAAGGCCATTAGGAGTGTGCGCGAAGGCAGTCCAAAGCCATGGGCGTTTGAAATCGGCATGTCTGCAGAGAAGAGGGAAAATAATAGTGGCCCTTGTACACTACCTTGAGGGACGCCAGCTTGGATGTCATGGATAGGAGACTGCTCCGCTTTTACTTTCACCCTGAAAGAACGACCCTCCAAGTAGGATCGGATCAGAGTGAAGTAGGGCGAGGGCAGACCGCGTTTCAGTTTTGCCAGCAGCCCTAGGTGCCGAATACGGTCAAATGACGACCCTGTGTAACTGTTCCGTGCTGAAGCCAAGTGGGTGGTTTGGAATAAGGTACCGTGTTTCTGCAATAGCCATAAGTCTTGCTGCGACAAGTCTTTTCCACACCTTGGATAGGGCAGGCAGAAGACTAATCGGCCTATACGACTCGGGCTCCGGTTTGATAGGCTTGTGAATCATGGTCACGATAGAAATTTTCCACGCTTCTGGAAAGTATTTTACCCTCATTATGGCGTTGAATATAAAGATCAGTGAGAGGACAGCATTCGCAGCGAGCGCTTTTAATGTGCGATTGCACACTAAGTCGTATCTCGGGTCTTTATTTGGCTTTAGGCGTTGTAGCACATTTTCAACCTCCTCTTTGGTAAATGCAGTTGGGGGGAGTCAGGCTCTGTCACTGAGGATACAGCAGCTCTGGTCTCTGCAATCTCAGCTTCAGTGGCGATGCTGAAAGGCGTGAAACGCTCTTCGAGGTGGGCAGCAAAGGTTGCAGCCTGCTCTGCGCGCCACCAGGAGCCGCTGCTTCTTTTGAGGGGAGCCTGCCTCAGAGGTTGGCGTTTAGTGCCGCGTGTCGCCTTCTACAGCGAGAATTCCGCGTTACGTTGGAATGACATGTTCATCAGCATGTTATCAAAGTGACTAGCCCGTTGCGCTTGTAGCTCCCGATGTAGTTCGTCAGCTTTCCTGCGCCAGTTCGCCTTATCGGCGGGGTGTCTAGTGCGCGACTTCTTCTTTTTTCCCTTAGTAAAGTTATCAGGTCCGGCGAGAGATTGTATTTCCCGTCGCGATGCCTGTAATCGCTGGGCAGTGGACGCTTACCTTCGGCTGCTGCAGGGCAGAGGGCGTCGTCGATATCCTCTGCGGAAGCTATATCCATGTCTGGGTAGATGGAATCGTTAAGCTTGCGGCGGAAGACATTGATATTGGTTTGCCTGTCGATGATCCATTTCAGCCTTGGGTAGTATCTGGCAGCGGTGTTGATTGATATCATCAGTGGCAAGTGATCGAAGCTCAGGCCAGGGCGAGATTCTATTCTGAGCGTCCAGTGTGGGAGCCCCTGTATATTGCAAAATCGAGGCAAGAGGGTCTAAGGCCTGCCTGTGGTGGAAACCTCGAGGGGCTGCCAGTGGCTTATCATACGAGTCGCGCGTCGTGCATAAAATCGGTGAGCTCACGTCCCTTGGCGTTGCTGTGGCTGGTCCCCCAAAGCTGGTGGTGTGCGTTCCAATCACCGCCCAATAAGCACATTGGGTCAGGGGTGCTAAAGCGCTGACGGAGCTCGTTTGCCATCCATCTGAAGCCGGGCTGGCAGTATATGGACCCAAACTCGATGTCTCCAGCTGCCGTTGAGACTATTGCAGAGTCCAACTGCAGGTCGGTTTCTCGTTGAGGAGCGGTGGGAAAGTGCGAGATTCCACAGCGGATGAGTATTGCGGAGCCACCCCAGCGTCGTTGCGCGGGGTAATTCGCTGGGTAGGAGGAGTAACCAGGAATGCGAGGAGTCTCCAGATCGCGCATGTGCGTTTCGCTTAACAGTGCGATGTCTACCTTGTGGAGCTGCATGTAGAGTTGTAACTCGTTTTTATATGTACTCTGTATATTTTTGAAGTTTGAATATGACAAGTGCTTGTCCCTCTTCTGTTTGAGTTAAATGGTTTCATTCATTCATGATTCATTCTTGATTCATGCTCCTCTTCATCTTGTTGGTTCATTGTGCCGAAGAAGTATTTTGCTACGCTTTGCTTTTTTATGCAGTTCATTTCTCTTTTTAATTTTTCTTTCTAATATTTTATTTGTTATATTGTTTCGAATTCTTAGGTTTGTTTAATTTAGGATTTATATGTAAGTTTTGTTTTTGTAATACGGACAAATAATGATATTCATGTTTTAAAGATTAAATATTCCAATTTAAGAACGTTGCTAATTAAGCTTGGGTTTTCTTGGCCTTGGTGATCTGCAATTGTTATATTTGCTTGGTGAATTTTCTTTTTATACCCTGAACCCATTAAAAATGGGTAAAAAGGGTATTATGTTTTTGTGCAAAATGCAAATGTATGTAACAGGCAGAAGGAAGCATCTCCGACCCCATAAAGTATATATATTCTTGATCAGCATCAATAGCCGAGTCGATCTAGCCATGTCCGTCTGTCTGTCCGTCCGTCCGTCCGTCCGTATGTATGAACGCAAGGATCTCAGAACCTATAAGAGCTAGAGACTTGAAATTTTATATGTAGGTGCTCCTAGTGCCCGCGCAGATCGAGTTTGTTTCCGATAAACGATAACTTGCCCCGTTTCTAAGTAATCGATACAAATGTATATCGAAGTCCCGTTTTTTAAGCAATTTTGGTAAATAATAAGAGCTAGAGTTACCAAACTTGACATGTAGCTTCTAGAATAGTATATATATATCGATTATCTTTCATTTTATACCTATCGCCAACTCCCCGCTACTCTCTATCTATAAGCGCGCGCTGCATTTGGTGATGGAATATGAGGGATCAGGGTATCCCCTAGTCGGGAGCTCCCGACTAGAACCTTCTCCTTGTTTAAGTTTAATTTCTGGATTGGAAACACTGAAGATAATTTTATATTTTTCATTAACTGTTTTATAAAATCTTTCAAAGTCAAAAATTTTACTTTCACTAGTAGTTATTGTCATTTTCACTTTTTTTATATCGGCTTTCATTTCGGTCGGCTCACCCATTTGATTGAAGATTTGGATAATCAATGATTTTGGTTTCGAACCAATCTCTGCTATTTATTTCTATTCAAGAAGCGTAGTTTGAATAAATGTTGGCGTGATAGAACTTGTCTGTTTTAATGATATAAAAATCGATGAAATATTTTACTCTGGGGTCGAAGTTTCTGGACTGGTTTGAAAAAAAAGTTTCGAATCTCTCTGTTCGATTGTCACTTTGTTGCAGATATTGCATTCATATATGATATTTTCTATAAGCTTTTGGTGATCAGGGTAGGGGTACTTTTCTTTGAAAAGTGCTGTGATTTTCTCGATACCTGGATGTAATAAATCTTTATCAGTTGAATGGATAGTTTCCTTGAAATGTGCATAAATCGATCAATTGTTTGGTGAAATTAATTAATTTAGTTTAGTTTGGTTAAATTTGGATTTATTATTTCGATATAAGCTTTTTGAAAAATAATTAAATTTGCTTCGTTATGGAAGTATTCTACACTTTTCTCAGTGCATAAATAATCTCTGATAATTTCTTGGTAAGACATTTTATTTTCAATTCGGACTTCCAATTCGGACTAGCCATGTCCGTCTGTCTGTCTGCCCGTCCGTCCGTCCGTACGTCTGTCCGTGTGTATGAACGCAAGGATATCAGAACCTTTATGAGCTAGAAATTTTAGCTGAAGGTCCTCCTAGGGCCTACGCAGATCGAGATTGTTTCCAATAATCGATAACTTACACCGTTTCCAAGCAATCGATAAAAATCGATATCGACATCCTGTTTATTGGGCAATTTTAGTAAATAATAAAAGCTAAAATTACCAAATTGATATGTTGCTTCTAGGTTAGTATATATACATTGTATTGTATTGTATATTAAGTATATTTCATATTATACCTAGCGCCACCTGCCCGCTACTACCTCATAGCTATAAATCAAGTTAATAAACCAATTTAAGCTGCCCACCATTATAAGACACAATTATAATGCAGTTGATACTTTTTGACAATGCACGAATATTCTATAGAATAAGATGCAGAAAAATTAATCAAGATCGTTTAAGAAACACAGAAGTTATTAAATGAAACATGTTTTTGCTGGCCTCGAGTTTGGGTCTGCAAGCGCAAATTGCAAGAGCACACATATTCATGCGCGTCTTCTTTGAATTCTATCAGCAGCATTGTAATTGCAATTTTAATGTTTTCTGTACTGCTATTTTAATTCTTTTTTTTTCTCACTATAATTTAATTATTGGTGTGGATGTTGAGTAGTGGCGTTAGCAAGTAGTACGTCGAGATACGGTGGAATTATTATTTTTTATTTTTATATCAAAATCCTGTTTTTTGAGTAAACTTCTTTTGTTTTAAGAGCTAGTCACCAAATTTGACATCTGGTTCCTAGAATTGTTTACATAATTCAAGTATCTTTAATTTTAAAGTTATTGCCAATTTAATGAAACTATCCAATAATAAAAGATACTTTTGTCTTTTTAAGAATACATGAACCTTATACAATAATATCTACTGCTGCATTTTATCAAGATCGGTTAAGAAGCATAGAAGTTATTAAAGAAACCATGTGGTTATATACATATATATTGGCAGGCCACGAGTCAGCGGCAGCTGGCACAAAGCGCTGGAATTTCTGTATACATGTGTACAAAGTTCACACACAAAGAATTACAATTGCGATTGGATCGTATGCTCTATGTACATATGTAGTATTTTAGGTCCGTTTTTATACCCTGAACCCATTAAAAATGGGTAAAAGGGGTATTATGTTTTTGTGCAAAATCCAAATGTATGTAACAGGCAGAAGGAAGCATCTCCGACCCCATAAAGTATATATATTCTTGATCAGCATTAATAGCCGAGTCGATCTAGCCATGTCCTTCTGTCTGTCCGTCCGTCCGTCCGTCCGTCCGTCCGTCCGTCCGTCCGTCCGTCCGTCCGTATGTATGAACGCAAGGATATCAGAACCTATAAGAGCTAGAGACTTGAAATTTTAGATGTAGGTGCTCCTAGTTTCTACGCAGATCGAGTTTGTTTCCGATAATCGATAACTTGCCCCGTTTCCAAGTAATCGATAATGTATATCGAAATCCTGTTTTTTAAGCAATTTTGGTAAATAATAAGAGCTAGAGTCACCAAACTTGACATGTAGCTTCTAGAAAAGTATATATATATCGATTATCTTTCATTTTATACCTATCGCCACCTCCCCGCTACTCTCTATCTATAAGCGCGCGCTGCATTTGGTGATGGAATATGAGGGTTCAGGGTATCCCCTAGTCGGGAGCTCCCGACTAGAACCTCTTACTTGTTATACCCTGAACCCATTAAAAAAAAAAAAAAAGGGTATTTGTGCAAATGTATGTAACCGACAGAAGGAAGCATCTCCCCCCCATAAAGTATATGTCGGGGCATACGGAATGTCTGCGTGGTTCCTCGTGGAATGTCACAATAATATTGGGAATCTCAAAATATTTGGTAGCTCACAATGATAGAGAATGTCAAATGAAGTTGTATGCTGACTGTTCTAGAAGCATTATTGTCGTTTTGCTTAGAAGTGTCAGAGCGAGGCGGAAATGTCGCCGAGTGTGGTTAATTAAAAAAAATAAAAGGGTATTTGTGCAAATGTATGTAACCGGCAGAAGGAGCATATCCCCCCCATAAATTATATGTCGGGGCATACGGAATGTCTGCGTGGTTGCTCGTGGAATGTCACAATAATATTGGGAATCTCAAAATATTTGGTAGCTCACAATGATAGGGAATGTCAAATGAAGTTGTATGCTGACTGTTCTAGAAGCATTATTGTCGTTTTGCTTAGAAGTGTCAGAGCGAGGCGGAAATGTCGCCGAGTGTGGTTCGATGGGATACGAAGGGAAAAGGAAGAACGTTGAAGTTATTTGCTTCTTGAGACGCCTAGTATACGCATCGAAACTCGCTGCGCTCTTAAACTCTATAGAGTGGAGAATAATACTCGCAGTCCAATATACATATATTCTTGATCAGCATCAACAGCCGAGTGGATCTAGCCATGTCCATGTCCTCCCCGCTACTATCTCATAGCTATAAATCAAGTTCTTAGCCCAACTTGTATTGCCCAACAATTTAAACAACAATTTTAACGCAATTTACTTTTTGAGACACAAATATTGTATGGTACAATAAGATATAGTGTTGAAAATTTCATTAAGAGATCAGCTTTTGTTTTGTTTTTCAGTGTTTCGTCTACGCACGTGCTTGCAGTGCAGTTTCAAGAATTTCTTTATATATGAACACACACATTCATGCGCGTCCGTTTCGAATTATACCAACTTCGTTCCGATTGCGATTGTATTCTTTTCTGTCCTGCTATTTTAATTCGTTTTCTTAGAGTCAATTATTGGCGTGGCTGTTGAGTAGGGGCGGTGGTAAGTGGTGTGACCTGTCGCGAGTTCCAGCCTTACCGAGGAAACTATTTTTATACCCTGAACCCATAGAGTAATAAACAGACAAAGAGCGGAAGATTCGCTCCCAGCTTTTTTTACCGTTTTAATTCTGAAGCCAGGTCGTTAAGGTTGGTCCGCAAACGCAAAATCAAACTCAAGAAACAAAGCTCATTAACCATAGGAAGCAACAACAAATCACTAGCAAAACAACAACATTGCGCACGAAAAACCATTTTTTCTTCGTCCCCCGTTGGGATCTATGAAATTCTGAAGCAAGATTTAGAGGACATAAGAAACTCAGTGCAAAGAATAGGGACAAATAATGCCACTGTGTTCTTGCGGGTTTCTCTGTCGTTCCTACAAGGCAGAGCGTAGAAACAACAACAGCACAATTTGGGAATTAAATTGTTGTTGCAGAGCCGAGTCTCGGCGCAAGTAGGTAGAAAATTTGAATGCCAGCAGGCCATGGCATTCAGATCAAAGGGTTACGCGCACGGCGCAACAACATCATATATTATGACGTCACATTTCACAGAATTTTATTTCTTATACATATATATTTCTACCTTTATTACGTACATTTAAATAATTTATGAATAGGGTCCTTTATAGTAAATAATTGATTGACATATGTAATCATTTTAATTACGAAATGATCGCACGGAAAAAGCATTAGGCTGTGACGTCACATGCGCAACAGAATATTGCAATCTTCTTAAGATCATAGACTTCCCTTGGCTTGGCAGATTTGCACCAATATGTGTGAAATGAAACACACATACAACACCTATTAGGCGCGTCGCGGCATTGATACCCTTATTTATAGAAATGGTATATAATGTTTCAAGAAAAAAATTAATAATAATTGTACCAATAGTTGCACACTAAACACGAAATTATATTTTTCATAGACATTGGATAAAAATGTATTTATAAGGAGTTTTGTGCTATTTGCTTACATTGCTTATGAATAATTAAAATACCCTATTTTGAGAAAGAGTGCCTTGCAGGTCGAAAAATGAAAAATTATTAAAATCTGCCGAGCTGTTTGCAAGTTGAAAGTGAGTGGAGAAGAAGAAAACATGACTATGCGAATTATACCACAACAATGAGTTAGAAGGGTGCAGCAGCTAAGATCATAGGCTGTAGCCTCAAACAAAGAAGGGATAGAATTTGTGGTGTGCTTTTTTCATTGTCGAGTCGTTTGTTTTGTTTATGGCTGTTGTTGGTTCTTATGGAGAATGTTTTGAAGTTGTCTTTGAATTTTGGGCATCGGCAGAAGTAGCTGCAGACAGCCGTGCGTTGTGTTTGCAACGTCGGTATCTGGCTTCAGAATTTTTGAAAAAGAGCTTTTGATCCCAATGCCTCCTCTTTGTCTGTTTATCACTCTATGCCCTGAACCCATTGAAAATGGATAAAAAGGGTATATTGTATTTGTGCAAAGTGCAAATGTATGTAACAGGCAGAAGGAAGCATCTCCGACCCCATAAAGTATATATATTCTTGATCAGCATCAATAGCCGAGTCGATCTAGCCATGTCCGTCTGTCTGTCCGTCCGTCCGTCCGTTCGTCCGTCCGTCCGTTCGTCCGTCCGTCCGCCGTCCGTATGTATGGACGCAAGGATCTCAGAACCTATAAGAGCTAGAGACTTGAAATTTTAGCTGTAGGTCCTCCAGGTGCCCGCGCAGTTCGAATTTGTTCCGATAACCGATAACTTGCCCCGTTTCTAAGTAATCGATAAAAATGTATATCGAAATCCTGTTTTTTAAGCAATTTTTGTAAATAATAAGAGCGAGAGTCTCCAAACTTGACATGTAGCTTCTAGAATATTATATATATATATCAAGTATCTTTCATTTTATACCTATCGCCACCTCCCCGCTACTCTCGATCTATTAGCGCGAGCTGCATTTGGTGTTGGAATAAGAGGGTTCAGGGTATCCCCTAGTCGGGAGCCACCGACTAGAACCTCTTACTTGTTTTTTCTTTGAATTTGTGGTGTGTTGAACTTTTTAGTTCTTTGATTTTGCACTTTTCTTTTATTGCACTTTGTTTTTGTACTTTGTACATTTAATTTAATTTATAGTTTGTGCTTAATTATTTTATTTTTTTTGTGTGTGTGCCTTATTGAAACGACCCAGTAATAACGTATTGCGAAAAACGTTGGTATGAACCTATTTTGTTAACCATCGGATCGGACTCAAATTTATTTTCAAAGATCATTGTTCAAATTTATTTTAGGGGTGTATCGCACTTTTTTGAAAATCCATTCCTCCTTGGTGTAAATGGACTTCAAATATTTGGTGAGTGACGTTTCGCGCTCAAATTCATTTTCAAGGATCTACATGAAAAATAATTTGAGACGTGTTTCACATTTTTCGCAGAATCCAAACTTCTTTGGTAGAAATGCGACTGTAAGATTTTTTGGGCTAAGCTTTAAGTTTTGTCCGATTTACGAAAAACTTATTTTCAAAGCTCTACATAAGAGCTCAACGAATAAGTGTTTCAGCGATTTGGGAAAATGCCGTCGCCATAGGGGAAAAATGTCGGAAAACTTTTGTTTGAAATTAGTTTCTTTACCGTAAGTTCCGCTCAGATCCAAAATCATTTTCAAAGCTTTTGTGAACATTGATTTTATAACATACCCGCCACGGGCAAGGCCTGGCTGTACCCGCTTGTTACATTATAATAATGCAGTGTCGTTTAAGTTACAATTTGAAAAGTGTTATACATTTTGGTGTGGTCTTTAACAATTTCTTTTGGCTTGTATGTATGATAATTTAGTTACATTATTACTTATGTAAATTGTTTAAGTGTGCTTTTATAAGATTGTTACCTTCTATTATCACATCCCAAGTGATACAATTTTGTTTTAGTAACGTTTTTGGTAAGTTCCAAGTAATGATCTAATTAATTTCAATATTCTTTCGTTTTCGTTGTGTTTGCAGTGTAGGCTTGCTGTTTTGCATGAAATATTTGTCGGGAATTACTTTTACTAGAATGTTATTATACCCCGAACCCATTGAAAATGGGTAAAAAGGGTATATTGTATTTGTGCAAAGTGAAAATGTATGTAACAGGCAGAAGGAAGCATCTCCGACCCCATAAAGTATATATATTCTTGATCAGCATCAATAGCCGAGTCGATCTAGCCATGTTCGTCTGTCTGTCTGTCCGTCCGTCCGTCCGTCCGTTCGTCCGTCCGTCCGCCGTCCGTATGTATGGACGCAAGGATCTCAGAACCTATAAGAGCGAGAGACTTGAAATTTTAGCTGTAGGTCCTCCAGGGGCCCGCGCAAATCGAGTTTGTCCGATAACCGATAGCTTGCCCCGTTTCCAAGTAATCGATAAAAATGTATATCGAAATCCCTTTTTTAAGCAATTTTGGTAAATAATAAGAGCTAGAGTCACCAAACTTGATATGTAGCTTCTAGCTACCTCCCTGCTACTCTCTATCTATTAGCGCGAGCTGCATTTGGTGTTGGAATAAGAGGGTTCAGGGTATCCCCTAGTCGGGAGCTCCCGACTAGAACCTCTTACTTGTATTTTTTTGGCTGGTGTGGCTGTTGAGAAGAGACGGCGGCAAGTGGCGCGGTTAGTTGCGAGATCGAACCCTGCCGAAGGAAACTCTTTTTTTTTTTAATTTATCTTTATTACAGTATAATGTGCTTAGCTGCCTCAAGACATTAGCGGCAGCTATCCTAAAAAGGCAGTTAACTTAATTTTTTTTTTCCTAAAAGTGAATCGATTTCATAGTAACCCTTTTTTTTTTTAAGTTGCACTGAATTCTTTTTCACATTACTAAGTTAAATAAATTAATTTGATAGTTTTTATTAACTTTATGCATTTAATTTACATATAATTCAATTTCAATACAGGTTATTGTTTACATAAGAAAAACAAATCAAAAATCAAATGTGATCATAGATGGCGCAGTTTATTTACATGATATTTATAGAAATTGGCAAAAAATTACTGCCGATAGGAGGCGCATAAGTACAAAAGGCTATTAAGTTAGATACGCTTAATGTAAATAATTTCATATAAAACTAGCAGTTTACCGATGCAGCTAAGTATCGAGGCAGCTACAAAAATTATACTGTATTAAAAACGAGCGTGTTGCGCGAGCTGCATTTGATGTTGGAATAAGAGGGTTCAGGGTATCCCCTAGTCGGGAACTCCGGTTTAGAACCTCTAAGTTGCTTATTTATACCAGCTTAAATTTTGCGGTCATTGGTATTCCTATTTAACCGAAATTCGGGATGAACTGTTGGCAAATTGTTGTTGGGCATTTTTGTATTGCTTCAATTTTAGCTGGGTTAGGTTTAATACCATCTGAGGGGATTATATGGCTTAGAGATTAAGTTTCTTTCTTTTTTCTCTATTTTCTAGCTGTTGTTTTGGATTGGCCTCCCTTAACTTTGCAAATACCCTTCGAAGTAACAATATGTGTTCCTCCAATGAAGTAGAGCTCACAAGTATGTCATCCATAAAGACGAGATAATCTTTGTAGATCAAATCTTCCAAAAGATCCTTCATGCAGCGTTGAAACGTTGCAGGTGCGTTTTCAATACAAATGGCAGTCTAAATGATGTTTTAGGAATTGAGTTTTCATCTATTGAATCTGGTAACCTGGTAAACCTTTCGCAAGGAAAATGGTAGTAAGTTATTGACATTTACTAAGTTTGTCAAGAAAACTATCCTTTGCAGGGATCAGGTATTTGCATCAAACGCGACTTAATTAAGGCTGCGATAGTCATTGACTACCCCAGATTTTTGGCTGCCCGATGCATCCCTTTTCTTGGGTATGATCCAAATAGGTTAAGCTGACTTAGACTTATGAATTATCCCTTGACTGATCACCTTTGCAAATGGGTAAAAAATGTATAATGTATTTGTACAAATGTATGTATGCAGTCAGAAGGAAGCATCTCCGACCACCGTATGGCCGTAAGTATGAGCGCAAGGATCACAGAACCTGTAAGAGCTAGAGACTTGAAATTCTAGTCCATGCGCAGATCGAGTTTGTTTCCGATAATCGATAACTTACTCCATTTCCAAATGAATCGATAAAAATCGATATCGAAATCCTATTTTTTGAGATAATTGGGTATATAATAAGAGTTAGACTGACCAAACTTGATAGGATTTTGCATTTATATGAGGAGCATAGTAAAACTAATAAATGCCGAGTTTAGTCAAGATATCCTGAAAAACAAAAAAATTGCCCGAACAACAACTTAACTTTCGACCGATCCTTTCTATGGCTACTATATGATATAGTGGTCCGCTCTTAATAGGATTTTGCATATTTACGAGGAGCATAGTAAAACTTGTAAATGCCGAGTTTGGTCAAGTTATCGTGATAAACAAAAATGTTTTTTATACAACAACTTTATTTTCGACCGAGCTATATGATATAGTGGCCCGATGTTGATAGGATTTTGCGTATAAATAAAAGGCATATTAAAACTAAAAATGCCGAGTGTTGTCTAGATATCTTGAAAAAAAAAAATGTTTTGCGTACAACAACTTAATTTTCAAACGATGGTTCCTATGGCAGCTATATGATATAGTGGTCCGATCCTAATAGAATTCTGAATATATAAAAGAAGCATAGTGCAACTTATAAATGCCGAGTTTGGTCAAGATATCTTGATAAACATTTTTTTTCATGCAACAACTTAATTTTCGACCGACCGTTCCTATGGCAGCTATATGATAAAGTGGTCCGATCTTAATGGATTGTGCATTTATATGAAGAGCAAAAAAAAACTAATAAATGCCGAGTTTGGTCATGATAACTTGATAAACACAATTTTTTTCATACAACTTAATTTTCGACCGATCGTTCCTATGGCAGCTAAATGATATAGTGGACTAATTGAAATTTTAGCTGTAGGTCCTCCTAGTCCACGCGCAGATCGAGTTTGTTTCCGATAAACGATAAGTTACTCCGTTTACAAGCAATCGATATAAATTAATATTGAGATCCTATTTTTTTAACAAATTGGGTATATAATAAGAGCTAGACTCACCAAACTTGATATATTTGTTCTAGAATAGTAATACAATTTAAATGAAATTGAATTAATGAGAATGCACAAATATTGTATGGTACAATAAGATATACTGCAGAAAATTTCATTAAGATCGGTTAAGAAACACACACAATTTATGTGTTAGTTATTCCAAGAATTTTTGGTAATGCTTCGTTTTGTCTACTCTACAAAAGTCAACACCAAATAAGTCGGGTGTGGTGTCTATTCCACGTAGTTTTTTCTCAAGGTTCCATTTCCAGCGGCGAAACTTAACTTTACAGAGTATTTTATTAATTAAAAGCAATTAAAAGTTGCTGATAACCCAGTAGCAGCACGATTGGCGAGTGTCGTGCAGCAACGATACTCCTTTACGATGAATTTCCGATAGTTATGAACTATCGTCAACATTTCGAGATGAGCTAATGAGAGCTGCTAACTATCGATAATGAATCATTATCGAATTTTCAATTTGGCGGAAGCTATTGTGTATTTAAAGTGTATGAAACTAAAATACCAAAACAATTGTTTGCATTTGTAAATGTAATTGTAAATTAAATTGAATATTTTGTAATTGATGTAAGCTATTAAATAGTGTTGTATAATAAATTTAAAAAATAATAATATATATATAAAAATTTATATATTAATTATACTTATGTTTTACATTAGTAATATAGTTTGAAGTCTAATTTAAAAAAAAAATTTATAAATTAACCAGCGTTTATAAATCGGTTTTAACCATGCAAAGTTATTTGATCAAATGCTTGCTCGTAGTTGAGCGATCGGTGAAGGAAGCGGGGCATAAGATCCATTGATCTGTTTATTATGTGCCGCTGGATTTAAACAAAGCCATGGCCACAATTTCTGCAGAGTGCACAGGAGGTTATTCGTGAGGTAAATAATATATTCATAACTTACTCGCACTTATACGTCTGAACGCCAATGTGGAATTTATTCTGCTGGACGCTCAGACGCATCCAGTAAATGTTACCACAAATAACTCAAACATTTTTTATGTTCGTCGTCTCCTTATGTCGTTATTGTACTTTGCGTGTATGTCGCACACAATGCAGCAGAGCTTCTGTAATCCTGCGTGACATGGTCATCCCCAAAATGCAAGTGAGAAAATTATCTGTTTTTGTAAATAAACTGATTACTTACGGGTATCCCAGCAGAGAAGTGCATCATCTGATCGTGGAGGTTCTGACATTTTATTTAAGACGTTTGGTCATATATATTCAACCTTGTTGTAATTGCTTGAGCATTTCCTATAAAAGAAGCTAAACTTTTATTTTTGTAAAATTATAATAATAATACCATATGTACGTCCCTTGGTGCGCGTGCCAAAACAATGCGCATGTACATATGTATGTATGCGTGCACATATGATCACACTTTACACTGATTTTCTCACATAATGAGTTTGTACGCATACACTTGTACATTATTTTGCAAATAAGGTTTGACTGTATCATTTGCATCAATTAATTTAACTGATGATCGGAATTAAAACAAGATGTTACGATTATTTTATAATTATATCTAAATCAACTTTTATTTTTTCATAATTTTTGTTTGAAAATTTAAAAACGTTGTTGAGCCATAAAGGACAGCGCATTCGAAAATATTTGTTCGTGCTAATACTGAAAATGAAGAAAATTTAATTAAAATGCTATGCTAGCTTTTTAGGGAACTTACCGAAATTATGGCCTAATTTTTCTTCTCTTCAATTTGCATTTCGCAGAGATCTTCCAGCTCGTCTTCATACTGTAACAAAAAATTGTTTAATAAGTACTTTCTTTAATTGAATTTAAAAATATTACGAAAACTATTCTTAAAAATAAAATACTTACATCTTCATATGTGCAGTCTAGATTAATGTTCGCTCTGCCACAATGGGGATTGTAGAGTTTTGCAATGGCTGCAAAAGCATGATGGAATCTATCCATGTGGTTTGGATAGTGCGATTTAAAAAAGTAGGCTGCTAGATATCCAGTTAGGTGTTTTTTTGAACGCCCATATTTCGGAATGTTATCCTTCATGTCCCTCCATTTTCTTTCAATATTTTGGGTATGCGCTTTTGTATTTGGGTCAACAAAGTTCATGGAGTGGTTCACTGTCAAGTGCTTAAAGCCTTCATCGCTTAGACAGCGGTATGAAGACCAACAATCCGAAATGATTGTTGTCCCATCCGCGATCTTTTCTTTTATAATACGCAGCAGCGTGCTTTTGGTGCGGTTTTCGACAGGAACGATGTACTGCCTTTTGGTATCCCTTTCATAAATACCAAATACCCATTGGCCTTGAATAATTCGCCCACAATTATTTTTTCTTTTAGAAACAAGGCTTTCGTCTATTTCTACTACCTTGCCCTCTCCTCCAAGCTTTCCAAGGCTTAACTCTGCAGCCCAATCTTGAAAAACCTTCTCGCAAATAATTACGCCAATTGACTATTGTTTCATAAGTCAATGAGAGCTCATTTTTTAAAAATGCAGTAATGGGTTCAACTCCCATCAGTTCGTAATATACAATAAGGCAAATTTTCCTAATAGTCAGACGAGATCCCGCGAAGAACGTGTTCGTCCGCACACTTTGTACAAAATTACACTTTTTTGTAATTTTTTTTTTGTTTTTTACAAAAGTGTGCGTCAGACTACACCGAAAATAAAAATCGCCTTTCAATGGGACACACTTGCAGGGCTCGCCACAGCCAGGACAGTTCTTGGATTTCAAAATAAGTCCGTGGTCTCTTAACCAAGACATTAATTTCTCTTCATCTTGTGTTATTGAATAGAATGCACCTGCAGAAATTTTACAATTGTTGCATTTGTCCATTTTTTATTAAACAAATTAATTTTCCAGCTAATAACATGCACTCGCGAATAGATTTAGATGAAAGAAACTACAAACATGCAAATGCATACAAGCATACGTACGTTTCTAAGAACACGTAGGAGACACAACGCACAATACGATTGTGTTAGTGTAAATTCTCTAACACATCCATTGGTAAGTTAGTCCGTAAGCATGATCATTTCCAATTGGTGTATTCCATGTATGCATACAGTAAAACCTTATTTGCAAAATAATGTACAAGTGTATGCGTACAAACTCATTATGTGAGAAAATCAGTGTAAAGTGTGATCATATGTGCACGCATACATACATATGTACATGCGCATTGTTTTGGCACGCGCACCAAGGGACGTACATATGGTATTATTATTATAATTTTACAAAAATAAAAGTTTAGCTTCTTTTATAGGAAATGCTCAAGCAATTACAAGGTTGAATATATATGACCAAACGTCTTAAATAAAATGTCAGAACCTCCACGATCCTGCTGGGATACCCGTAAGTAATCAGTTTATTTACAAAAACAGATAATTTTCTCACTTGCATTTTGGGGATGACCATGTCACGCAGGATTACAGAAGCTCTGCTGGATTGTGTGCGACATACACGCAAAGTGCAATAACGACATAAGGAGACGACGAACATAAAAAATGTTTTAGTTATTTGTGGTAACATTTACTGGATGCGTCTGAGCGTCCAGCAGAATAAATTCCACATTGGCGTTCAGACGTATAAGTGCGAGTAAGTTATGAATATATTATTAACCTCACGAATAACCTCCTGTGCACTCTGCAGAAATTGTGGCCATGGCTTTGTTTAAATCCAGCGGCACATAATAAACAGATCTATGGATCTTATGCCCCGCTTCCTTCACCGATCGCTCAACTACGAGCAAGCATTTGATCAAATAACTTTGCATGGTTAAAACCGATTTATAAACGCTGGTTAATTTATAAATTTTTTTTTAAATTAGACTTCAAACTATATTACTAATGTAAAACATAAGTATAATTAATATATAAATTTTTATATATATATTATTATTTTTTAAATTTATTATACAACACTATTTAATAGCTTACATCAATTACAAAATATTCAATTTAATTTACAATTACATTTACAAATGCAAACAATTGTTTTGGTATTTTAGTTTCATACACTTTAAATACACAATAGCTTCCGCCAAATTGAAAATTCGATATTTATAATGATTCATTATCGATAGTTAGCAGCTCTCATTAGCTCATCTCGAAGTGTTGACGATAGTTCATAACTATCGGAAATTCATCGTAAAGGAGTATCGTTGCTGCACGACACTCGCCAATCGTGCTGCTACTGGGTTATCGGCAACTTTTAATTGCTTTTAATTAATAAAATACTCTGTAAAGTTAAGTTTCGCCGCTGGAAATGGAACCTTGAGAAAAAACTACGTGGAATAGACACCACACCCGACTTATTTGGTGTTGACTTTTGTAGAGTAGACAAAACGAAGCATTACCGAATTTTTGTATACATAGACACACACGTTCATGCGCGTCTGCTTCGGATTCTATCAACAGCATTGCAAGTGCGATTGTATTGTTTTCTGTATTGCTAGTTTAATTCCTTGTTTTCTCAATAAGACTCTGATATTGGTGTGGCTGTTGGTAGAGGCGGCTATTTTTTTTTTTTTTTTTAATTTATCTTTATTACTTCTAAAGCAAAAGAGAGCGTACCGCTTCATTTGGTATTTGGAATAAGGGGGTTCAGGGTATCCCCTAGTCGCGAGCTGCCGACTAGTAACTTTTTCTTGTTATTATTAAATTTAGATTTGTAATGTGTTATTTTCCTGCCTCTATTTATTTCGTCTAAGGTTTCACGTTTATTCTTAAACGGAGTTGTAGTTTTGTATGAATCTTGAATCCTAGTATCTATTTCGTAATCTGTACGCGTTTCGTTTAAACTTGCTATTTTGTTTAGTTTATTTGCTTGGGTATCGGGGGTTCCGGCATACATGATGATGTCAGCTAAAGCTCTACCTGTTGTATAATGTTTTATTTTGTGGTTCGTGTTAAGTATTATTTCATATTTTTATACCCTGAACCCATTGAAAATGGGTAAAAATGGTATATTGTATATAAAGTATATATATTCTTGATCAGCATCAATAGCCGAGTCGAGCCATGTCCGTCTGTCTGTCCGTCCGTCGGTCCGTCCGTCAGTCCGTCCGTCCGTCCGTCCGTCCCTATGTATGAACGCAAGGATCTCAGAACCTATAAGAGCTGAAATTTTAGATGTAGGTGCTCCTAGTGCCCGCGCAGATCGAGTTTGTTTCCCATAAACGATAACTTGCCCCGTTTCCAAGTAATCGATAAAAATGTATATCGAAATCACGTTTTTTAAGCAATTTTGGTAAATAATAAGAGCTAGAGTCACCAAACTTGACATGTAGCTTCTAGCCACCTCCCTGCTACTCTCTATCTATTAGCGCGAGCTGCATTTGGTGTTGGAATAAGAGGGTTCAGGGTTCAGGGTATCCCCTAGTCGGGAGCTCCCGACTAGAACCTTTTACTTGTTTTTTTTTTGGCTGTTGAGTAGAGTCGGCGGCAAGTGGCGCGGTTAGTTGCGAGATCGAACCCTGCCGAAGGAAACTATTTTTTTTTTTTAATTTATCTTTATTACAGTATAATGTGCTTAGCTGCCTCAAGACATTAGCGGCAGCCATCCTAAAAAGGCAGTTAACTTAATTTTTTTTTTTCGTAAAAGTGAATCGATTTCATAGTAACCCTTTTTTTTTTTAAGTTGCACTGAATTCTTTTTCACATTACTAAGTTAAATAAATTAATTTGATAGTTTTTATTAACTTTATGCATTTAATTTACATATAATTCAATTTCAATACAGGTTAATGTTTACATAAGAAAAACAAATCAAAAATCAAATCTGATCATAGATGGCGCAGTTTACTTACATGATATTTATAGAAATTGGCAAAAAATTACTGCCGATAGGAGGCGCATAAGTACAAAAGGCTATTAAGTTAGATACGCTTAACGTAAATAATTTCATATAAAACTAGCAGCTTACCGATGCTGCTAAGTATCGAGGCAGCTACAAAAATTATACTGTATTAAAAACGAGCGCGTTGCGCGAGCTGCATTTGATGTTGGAATAAGAGGGTTCAGGGTATCCCCTAGTCGGGAACTCCGGTTTAGAACCTCTAAGTTGCTTATTTATACCAGCTTAAATTTTGCGGTCATTGGTATTCCTATTTAACCGAAATTCGGGATGAACTGTTGGCATTGTTGTTGGGCATTTTTGTATTGCTTCAATTTTAGCTGGGTTAGGTTTAATACCATCTGAGGGGATTATATGGCTTAGAGATTAAGTTTCTTTCTTTTTTCTCTATTTTCTAGCTGTTGTTTTGCATTGGCCTCCCTTAACTTTGCAAATACCCTTCGAAGTAACAATATGTGTTCCTCAAATGAAGTAGAGCTCACAAGTATGTCATCCATAAAGACGAGATAATCTTTGTAGATCAAATCTTCCAAAAGATCCTTCATGCAGCGTTGAAACGTTGCAGGTGCGTTTTCAATACAAATGGCATTCGAGTGTACTTGTAATGTCCATTTTTCGTCTAAATGATGTTTTAGGAATTGAGTTTTCATCTATTGAATCTGGTAACCTGGTAAACCTTTCGCAAGGAAAATGGTAGTAAGTTATTGACATTTACTAAGTTTGTCAAGAAAACTATCCTTTGCAGGGATCAGGTATTTGCATCAAACGCGACTTAATTAAGGCTGCGATAGTCATTGACTACCCCAGATTTTTGGCTGCCTGATGCATCCCTTTTCTTGGGTATGATCCAAATAGGTTAAGCTGACTTAGACTTATGAATTATCCCTTGACTGATCACCATTGAAAATGGGTAAAAAATGTATAATGTATTTGTACAAATGTATGTATGCAGTCAGAAGGAAGCATCTCCGACCACCAAGGACATCTAGCCATGTCCGTCTGTCTGTCTTTCTGTCCGTCTGTCCGTCCGCCCGTATGGCCGTAAGTATGAGCGCAAGGATCACAGAACCTGTAAGAGCTAGAGACTTGAAATTCTAGTCCATGCGCAGATCGAGTTTGTTTCCGATAATCGATAACTTACTCCATTTCCAAATGAATCGATAAAAATCGATATCGAAATCCTATTTTTTGAGATAATTGGGTATATAATAAGAGTTAGACTGACCAAACTTGATAGGATTTTGCATTTATATGAGGAGCATAGTAAAACTAATAAATGCCGAGTTTAGTCAAGATATCGTGAAAAACAAAAAAATTGCCCGAACAACAACTTAACTTTCGACCGATCCTTTCTATGGCTACTATATGATATAGTGGTCCGCTCTTAATAGGATTTTGCATATTTACGAGGAGCATAGTAAAACTTGTAAATGCCGAGTTGGAAGATATCGGAAAACAAAAATTTTTAAAAAGAGGGGGATGGGGGCAGTGAGGATAATAGAAAAAAAAAAAAGGGGTATCGAAGGAAAAAAAATAACAAAATGGTCGGGGCAATAATAGACTATAGAACAACAGGGAATAAGGATTAATCAATCCGGGGGAAAGGGTGTTGGATGGGATATGAATAAAAAAAAGGATGGGTACACATCCTGATCCGGCAGGAGGATAGGGAAGGCGTCGAGGGGACGTACGGAAAAAAATGAAAATACAAAGGGTAAGATACAATGAAAGTAATAGAACAAATAGTACAATGATAAGGAAAAAGATGAAAGAGAAGACCAAAGTCCGAAAACCGCGGAGAGGAAGGGCGGCACACAGAAAAAGGACGGCGAGCAGAAAATATGATAATAAATAAAGAGCGCAGAGGCAAGGGAGGCGAAACAGGAGTGGACAAGGGGAGGAGGGAAAAAAATTATATAGGATTGGGGGAGTTGTATAAAGCAAACAAAATACCAAAAAAGTGATGTAAAAAATTGTAATAATGATATATGGAGTAGTGTGGATAAATGGGTATAAATTAAAAATAAAATTTATATAAAAATATATATAATATTGATGATGGTGAAGATTAAAAATAGATAAGGTATATAGAGAAGCGGGGGAGAGAGGAGGAATGGTGACAAGGGAGGGGGGGAAAATCGCAGGGGGGGGAGGGGGAAAGAGAGAAAAAACAAATGTGGGGGGAGCGGGGGGCAAAGGGGGGAAGGAGAAAAAGTTAAAAGGACGGGGGAGGGGGGGGGGGAAATAGATGGGATAAGATGCGAAAAGAAAAAGTAATAAATAAAAAAGAGGCCTGGGAGAGAAAAGGGGGGATGGGAAAGGAAAAGGAGAAGAAATATAATAAAATATAGTATAAATATAGGTGAGAAAAAAGAACAAATATATTATATAGAAAATAATAAATGTATTGAAAATAAAGATACGAGAAGCGAAATAATGAGAAAAAAAGAGAATATAAAAATGAGGAAGATAATATTAAGAGAAATGAAAAAAAAAGAAATATATGGTAAATAGAAATAAAGAACAAGGGTATGCGGAAAGGGGGAGAGGGGGGAGGGGTACAAGAGAGGGGTGTAAGGGAGAAGGATTAAGATGGGAGCCAGGAGGAGGGGGTGTGGAGGACGGAGGGGGAGAGAAGAGCGGGTAGAAAAGCATGGGGGGATGGGAACATAGAAGGCAGAAGAGCGAAAGAAGGGGGAGAAAGGAGAAAGTAAATTAAAACAGAAGGGACAAGGGGAAAGAGAACATGTAAAACAGGCAGGCGAATGAGGGAGGTGGAATGGGGAAAAGAGAAGGAGGAGAAGGCGGAGAAATAGAATAGTATAAAAAAATAAAGAATGAAAATTGAGGAAAATTAAGAAAAAGAGATTGAAGTATGAAAAGGAAAGGAGAGGAAAGAAGGAGAGGAATAGGAGGGAACTAGGTGAATAGAAGTGGGAGATGGAAAGTGGATAGGAAGAAAGAATGAGTAATGTGGGAAGGGGAATGATATAAATTAATAGAAAGGAGTATAAGAAGAATAATTGGGGAAAAGATTAAAAAAGTAAAAAGAAATAGAGTAAGAATAAAATATTTCAAGATATGGAGGGGGAGGAGCAAAAGGGATGGAAAAAGAGAGGAAGGGGGGGAAGGAAGGGAGGGGAGGGACAAAGAGAAGGAGAAGGAGGGAGAGAGGGCGAAGAAATGGCCATGGCTTTGTTTAAATCCAGCGGCACATAATAAACAGATCTATGGATCTTATGCCCCGCTTCCTTCACCGATCGCTCAACTACGAGCAAGCATTTGATCAAATAACTTTGCATGGTTAAAACCGATTTATAAACGCTGGTTAATTTATAAATTTTTTTTTTAAATTAGACTTCAAACTATATTACTAATGTAAAACATAAGTATAATTAATATATAAATTTTTATATATATATTATTATTTTTTAAATTTATTATACAACACTATTTAATAGCTTACATCAATTACAAAATATTCAATTTAATTTACAATTACATTTACAAATGCAAACAATTGTTTTGGTATTTTAGTTTCATACACTTTAAATACACAATAGCTTCCGCCAAATTGAAAATTCGATATTTATAATGATTCATTATCGATAGTTAGCAGCTCGCATTAGCTCATCTCGAAGTGTTGACGATAGTTCATAACTATCGGAAATTCATCGTAAAGGAGTATCGTTGCTGCACGACACTCGCCAATCGTGCTGCTACTGGGTTATCGGCAACTTTTAATTGCTTTTAATTAATAAAATACTCTGTAAAGTTAAGTTTCGCCGCTGGAAATGGAACCTTGAGAAAAAACTACGTGGAATAGACACCACACCCGACTTATTTGGTGTTGACTTTTGTAGAGTAGACAAAACGAAGCATTACCGAATTTTTGTATACATAGACACACACGTTCATGCGCGTCTGCTTCGGATTCTATCAACAGCATTGCAAGTGCGATTGTATTGTTTTCTGTATTGCTAGTTTAATTCCTTGTTTTCTCAATAAGACTCTGATATTGGTGTGGCTGTTGGTAGAGGCGGCTATTTTTTTTTTTTTTTTTTAAATTTATCTTTATTACTTCTAAAGCAAAAGAGAGCGTAGCGCTTCATTTGGTATTTGGAATAAGGGGGTTCAGGGTATCCCCTAGTCGCGAGCTGCCGACTAGTAACTTTTTCTTGTTATTATTAAATTTAGATTTGTAATGTGTTATTTTCCTGCCTCTATTTATTTCGTCTAAGGTTTCACGTTTATTCTTAAACGGAGTTGTAGTTTTGTATGAATCTTGAATCCTAGTATCTATTTCGTAATCTGTACGCGTTTCGTTTAAACTTGCTATTTTGTTTAGTTTATTTGCTTGGGTATCGGGGGTTCCGGCATACATGATGATGTCAGCTAAAGCTCTACCTGTTGTATAATGTTTTATTTTGTGGTTCGTGTTAAGTATTATTTCATATTTTTATACCCTGAACCCATTGAAAATGGGTAAAAATGGTATATTGTATATAAAGTATATATATTCTTGATCAGCATCAATAGCCGAGTCGAGCCATGTCCGTCTGTCTGTCCGTCCGTCGGTCCGTCCGTCAGTCCGTCCGTCCGTCCGTCCGTCCCTATGTATGAACGCAAGGATCTCAGAACCTATAAGAGCTGAAATTTTAGATGTAGGTGCTCCTAGTGCCCGCGCAGATCGAGTTTGTTTCCCATAAACGATAACTTGCCCCGTTTCCAAGTAATCGATAAAAATGTATATCGAAATCACGTTTTTTAAGCAATTTTGGTAAATAATAAGAGCTAGAGTCACCAAACTTGACATGTAGCTTCTAGCCACCTCCCTGCTACTCTCTATATATTAGCGCGAGCTGCATTTGGTGTTGGAATAAGAGGGTTCAGGGTTCAGGGTATCCCCTAGTCGGGAGCTCCCGACTAGAACCTTTTACTTGTTTTTTTTTGGCTGTTGAGTAGAGTCGGCGGCAAGTGGCGCGGTTAGTTGCGAGATCGAACCCTGCCGAAGGAAACTATTTTTTTTTTTAATTTATCTTTATTACAGTATAATGTGCTTAGCTGCCTCAAGACATTAGCGGCAGCTATCCTAAAAAGGCAGTTAACTTAATTTTTTTTTTCCTAAAAGTGAATCGATTTCATAGTAACCCTTTTTTTTTAAGTTGCACTGAATTCTTTTTCACATTACTAAGTTAAATAAATTAATTTGATAGTTTTTATTAACTTTATGCATTTAATTTACATATAATTCAATTTCAATACAGGTTAATGTTTACATAAGAAAAACAAATCAAAAATCAAATCTGATCATAGATGGCGCAGTTTACTTACATGATATTTATAGAAATTGGCAAAAAATTACTGCCGATAGGAGGCGCATAAGTACAAAAGGCTATTAAGTTAGATACGCTTAACGTAAATAATTTCATATAAAACTAGCAGCTTACCGATGCTGCTAAGTATCGAGGCAGCTACAAAAATTATACTGTATTAAAAACGAGCGCGTTGCGCGAGCTGCATTTGATGTTGGAATAAGAGGGTTCAGGGTATCCCCTAGTCGGGAACTCCGGTTTAGAACCTCTAAGTTGCTTATTTATACCAGCTTAAATTTTGCGGTCATTGGTATTCCTATTTAACCTGTTGGCAAATTGTTGTTGGGCATTTTTGTATTGCTTCAATTTTAGCTGGGTTAGGTTTAATACCATCTGAGGGGATTATATGGCTTAGAGATTAAGTTTCTTTCTTTTTTCTCTATTTTCTAGCTGTTGTTTTGCATTGGCCTCCCTTAACTTTGCAAATACCCTTCGAAGTAACAATATGTGTTCCTCAAATGAAGTAGAGCTCACAAGTATGTCATCCATAAAGACGAGATAATCTTTGTAGATCAAATCTTCCAAAAGATCCTTCATGCAGCGTTGAAACGTTGCAGGTGCGTTTTCAATACAAATGGCATTCGAGTGTACTTGTAATGTCCATTTTTCGTCTAAATGATGTTTTAGGAATTGAGTTTTCATCTATTGAATCTGGTAACCTGGTAAACCTTTCGCAAGGAAAATGGTAGTAAGTTATTGACATTTACTAAGTTTGTCAAGAAAACTATCCTTTGCAGGGATCAGGTATTTGCATCAAACGCGACTTAATTAAGGCTGCGATAGTCATTGACTACCCCAGATTTTTGGCTGCCTGATGCATCCCTTTTCTTGGGTATGATCCAAATAGGTTAAGCTGACTTAGACTTATGAATTATCCCTTGACTGATCACCATTGAAAATGGGTAAAAAATGTATAATGTATTTGTACAAATGTATGTATGCAGTCAGAAGGAAGCATCTCCGACCACCAAGGACATCTAGCCATGTCCGTCTGTCTGTCTTTCTGTCCGTCTGTCCGTCCGCCCGTATGGCCGTAAGTATGAGCGCAAGGATCACAGAACCTGTAAGAGCTAGAGACTTGAAATTCTAGTCCATGCGCAGATCGAGTTTGTTTCCGATAATCGATAACTTACTCCATTTCCAAATGAATCGATAAAAATCGATATCGAAATCCTATTTTTTGAGATAATTGGGTATATAATAAGAGTTAGACTGACCAAACTTGATAGGATTTTGCATTTATATGAGGAGCATAGTAAAACTAATAAATGCCGAGTTTAGTCAAGATATCGTGAAAAACAAAAAAATTGCCCGAACAACAACTTAACTTTCGACCGATCCTTTCTATGGCTACTATATGATATAGTGGTCCGCTCTTAATAGGATTTTGCATATTTACGAGGAGCATAGTAAAACTTGTAAATGCCGAGTTTGGTCAAGATATCGTGATAAACAAAAATGTTTTTTATACAACAACTTTATTTTCGACCGATCGTTCCTATGGCAGCTATATGATAAAGTGGTCCGATCTTAATGGATTGTGCATTTATATGAAGAGCAAAGAAAAACTAATAAATGCCGAGTTTGGTCATGATAGCTTGATAAACACAATTTTTTTCATACAACCTAATTTTTGACCGATCGTTCCTATGGCAGCTAAATGATATAGTGGACTAATTGAAATTTTAGCTGTAGGTCCTCCTAGTCCACGCGCAGATCGAGTTTGTTTCCGATAAACGATAAGTTACTCCGTTTACAAGCAATCGATATAAATTGATATTGAGATCCTATTTTTTTTAACAAATTGGGTATATAATAAGAGCTAGACTCACCAAACTTGATATATTTGTTCTAGAATAGTAATACAATTTAAATGAAATTGAATTAATGAGAATGCACAAATATTGTATGGCACAATAAGATATACTGCAGAAAATTTCATTAAGATCGGTTAAGAAACACACACAATTTATGTGTTAGTTATTCCAAGAATTTTTGTATACATAGACACACACGTTCATGCGCGTCTGCTTCGGATTCTATCAACAGCATTGCAAGTGCGATTGCATTGTTTTCTTTATTGCTAGTTTAATTCCTTGTTTTCTCAATAAGACTCTGATATTGGTGTGGCTGTTGGTAGAGGCGGCTATTTTTTTTTTTTTTAAATTTATCTTTGTTACTTCTAAAGCAAAAGAGAGCGTAGCGCTTCATTTGGTATTTGGAATAAGGGGGTTCAGGGTATCCCCTAGTCGCGAGCTGCCGACTAGTAACTTTTTCTTGTTATTATTAAATTTAGATTTATAATGTGTTATTTTACTGCCTCGATTTATTTCGTCTAAGGTTTCACGTTTATTCTTAAACGGAGTTGTAGTTTTGTATGAATCTTGAATCCTAGTATCTATTTCGTAATCTGTACGCGTTTCGTTTAAACTTGCTATTTTGTTTAGTTTATTTGCTTGGGTATCGGGGGTTCCGGCATACATGATGATGTCAGCTAAAGCTCTACCTGTTGTATAATGTTTTATTTTGTGGTTCGTGTTAAGTATTATTTCATATTTTTATACCCTGAACCCATTGAAAATGGGTAAAAATGGTATATTGTATATAAAGTATATATATTCTTGATCAGCATCAATAGCCGAGTCGAGCCATGTCCGTCTGTCTGTCCGTCCGTCGGTCCGTCCGTCCGTCCGTCCGTCCGTCCGTCCGTCCGTCCGTCCGTATGTATGAACGCAAGGATCTCAGAACCTATAAGAGCTAGAGACTTGAAATTTTAGCTGTAGGTCCTCCAGGTGCTCGCGCATTTCGAATTTGTTTCCGATAAACGACAACTTGCCCCGTTTCTAAGTAATCGATAAAAATGTATATCGAAATCCGGTTTTTTAAGCAGTTTTGGTAAATAATAAGAGCTAGAGTCACTAAACTTGACATGTAGCTTCTAGAATAGTATTTATATATCAAGTATCTTTAATTTTATACCTATCGCCACCTCCCCTCTACTCTATATCTATTAGCGCGCGCTGCATTTGGTGTTGGAATAAGAGGGTTAAGGGTATCCCCTAGTCAGGAGCTCCCGACTAGAACCTTCTCCTTGTTTAAGTTTAAATTCTGGATTGGAAACACTGAAGATAATTTTATATTTTTCATTAACTGTTTTATAAAATCTTTCAAAGTCAAAAATTTTACTTTCACTAGTAGTTATTGTGATTTTCACATTTTCTATATCGGCTTTCATTTCGGTCGGTTCACCCATTTGATGGAAGATTTGGATAATCAATGATTTTGGTTTCGAACCAATCTCTGCTATTTATTTCTATTCAAGAAGCGTAGTTTGAATAAAGTTTCGAATTTCTCTGTTCGGTTGTCACTTTGTTGCAGATATCGCATTCATATATGATATTTTCTATAAGCTTCTGGTGATCAGGGTAGGGGTACTTTTCTTTGAAAAGTGCTGTGATTTTCTCGATACCTGGATGTAATAAATCTTTATCAGTTGAATGGATAGTTTCCTTGAAATGTGCATAAGTCGATCAATTCTTTGGTGAATTTCCAATTCGTACTAGCCATGTCCGACTGTCTGTCTGCCTACGCAGATCGAGTTTGTTTCCAATAATCGATAACTTACACCGTTTCCAAGCAATCGATAAAAATCGATATCGACATCCTGTTTATTGAGCAATTTTAGTAAATAATAAAAGCTAAAATTACCAAATTGATATGTTGCTTCTAGGTTAAACCAATTTAAGCTGCCCACCATTATAAGACACAATTATAATGCAGTTGATACTTTTTGATAATGCACGAATATTCTATAGAATAAGATGCAGAAAATTTAATCAAGATCGTTTAAGAAACACAGAAGTTATTAAATGAAACATGTTTTTGCTGGCCTCGAGTTTGGGGCTGCAAGCGCAAATTGCAAGAGCACACATATTAATGCGCGTCTTCTTTGAATTCTATCAGCAGCATTGTAATTGCAATTTTATTGTTTTCTGTACTGCTATTTTAATTCGTTTTTTTCTCACTTTAATTTAATTATTGGTGTGGATGTTGAGTAGTGGCGTT
The DNA here is from genome assembly GCA_035045725.1 of Drosophila ezoana. Lineage (NCBI taxonomy): Eukaryota > Metazoa > Arthropoda > Insecta > Diptera > Drosophilidae > Drosophila > Drosophila ezoana. Next base: position 430,494 of record JAWNOU010000145.1, read on the forward strand.
AGCAAGTAGTACGTCGAGATTTGAGTTCAAGTCCTATCGGTGGAATTATTATTTTTTATTTTTATATCAAAATCCTGTTTTTTGAGTAAACTTCTTTTGTTTTAAGAGCTAGTCACCAAATTTGACATCTGGTTCCTAGAATTGTTTACATAAGTCACGTATCTTTAATTTTAAAGTTATTGCCAATTTAATGAAACTATCCAATAATAAAAGATACTTTTGTCTTTTTAAGAATACATGAACCTTATACAATAATATCTACTGCTGCATTTTATCAAGATCGGTTAAGAAGCATAGAAGTTATTAAAGAAACCATGTGGTTATATACATATATATTGGCAGGCCACGAGTCAGCGGCAGCTGGCACAAAGCGCTGGAATTTCTGTATACATGTGTACAAAGTTCACACACAAAGAATTACAATTGCGATTGGATCGTATGCTCTATGTACATATGTGGTATTTTAGGTCGGTTTTTTTTTTCAATTAGTACCAACTTTCGGTATGGCTGCAAGGTAAAAAGCCACGAGAAGCAGTTGGTCGCCGCCGCAAGTTCAATTCCAATGGGGAGAAAGTATATTTTTGACTATTTTTATCCCCCATTGTGATCTATGAAATTCTGAAGCATGATTTAGAGGACATAAGAAACTCAGTGCAAAGAATAGGGACAAATAATGCCACTGTGTTCTTGCGGGTTTCTCTGTCGTTCCTACAAGGCAGAGCGTAGAAACAACAACAGCACAATTTGGGAATTAAATTGTTGTTGCAGAGCCGAGTCTCGGCGCAAGTAGGTAGAAAATTTGAATGCCAGCAGGCCGTGGCATTCAGATCAAAGGGTTACGCGCACGGCGCAACAACATCATATATTATGACGTCACATTTCACAGAATTTTATTTCTTATACATCTATATTTCTACCTTTATTACGTACATTTAAATAATTTATGAATAGGGTCCTTTATAGTAAATAATTGATTGACATATGTAATCATTTTAATTACGAAATGATCGCACGGAAAAAGCCTTAGGCTGTGACGTCACATGCGCAATAGAATATTGCAATCTTCTTAAGATCATAGACTTCCCTTGGCTTGGCAGACACATACATATATGTAGATTTGCACCAATATGTGTGAAATGAAACACACATACAACACCTATTAGGCGCGTCGCGGCATTGATACCCTTATTTATAGAAATGGTATATAATGTTTCAAGAAAAAAATTAATAATAATTGTACCAATAGTTGCACACTAAACACGAAATTATATTTTTCATAGACATTGGATAAAAATGTATTTATAAGGAGTTTTTTGCTATTTGCTTACATTGCTTATGAATAATTAAAATACCCTATTTTGAGAAAGAGTGCCTTGCTGGTCGAAAAATGAAAAATTTTAAAAATCTGCCGAGCTGCTTGCAAGTTGAAAGTGAGTGGAGAAGAAGAAAACATGACTATGCGAATTATACCACAACAATGAGTTAGAAGGGTGCAGCAGCTAAGATTATAGGCTGTAGCCTCAAACAAAAAAGGGATAGAATTTGTGGTGTGCTTTTTTCATTGTCGAGTCGTTTGTTTTGTTTATGGCTGTTGTTGGTTCTTATGGAGAATGTTTTGAAGTTGTCTTTGAATTTTGGGCATCGGCCGAAGTAGCTGCAGACAGCCGTGCGTTGTGTTTGCAACGTCGGTATCTGGCTTCAGAATTTTTGAAAAAGAGCTTTTGATTCCAATGCCTCCTCTTTGTCTATTTATTACTCTATGCCCTGAACCCATTGAAAATGGGTAAGAAGGGTATATTGTATTTGTGCAAAGTGCAAATGTATGTAACAGGCAGAATGAAGCATCTCCGACCCCATAAAGTATATATATTCTTGATCAGCATCAATAGCCGAGTCGATCTAGCCATGTCCGTCTGTCTGTCCGTCCGTCCGACCGTCCGTCCGTCCGCCGTCCGTATGTATGGACGCAAGGATCTCAGAACCTATAAGAGCTAGAGACTCGAAATTTTAGCTGTAGGTCCTCCAGGTGCCCGCGCAGTTCGAATTTGTTTCCGATAAACGATAACTTGCCCCGTTTCTTCTAGCTTCTAGCCACCTCCCTGCTACTCTCTATCTATTAGCGCGAGCTGCATTTGGTGTTGGAATAAGAGGGTTCAGGGTTCAGGGTATCCCCTAGTCGGGAGCTCCCGACTAGAACCTCTTACTTGTTTTTTTTTGGCTGGTGTGGCTGTTGAGTAGAGACGGCGGCAAGTGGCGCGGTTAGTTGCGAGATCGAGCCCTGCCGAAGGAAACTCTTTTTTTATACCCTGAACCCATTTAAAATGGGTAAAAGGGGTATTATGTTTTTGTGCAAAATCCAAATGTATGTAACAGGCAGAAGGAAGCATGTCCGACCCCATAAAGTATATATATTCTTGATCAGCATCAATAGCCGAGTCGATCTAGCCATGTCCGTCTGTCTGTCCGTCCGTCCGTATGTATGAACGCAAGGATCTCAGAACCTATAAGAGCTAGAGACTTGAAAGGTAGGTGCTCCTAGTTCCTACGCAGATCGAGTTTGTTTCCGATAATCGATAACTTGCCCCGTTTCCAAGTAATCGATAAAAATGTATATCGAAATCCCGTTTTTTAAGCAATTTTGGTAAATAATAAGAGCTAGAGTCACCAAACTTGACATGTAGCTTCTAGGAAAGTATATATATATCGATTATCTTTAATTTTATACCTATCGCCACCTCCCCGCTACTCTCTATCTATAAGCGCGCGCTGCATTTGGTGTTGGAATATGAGGGTTCAGGGTATCCCCTAGTCGGGAGCTCCCGACTAGAACCTCTTACTTGTTTTTGTTTGTCTGTTGTTGATTGTTGAGTAGAGGCGGCAGCAAGTAATGTGGTCAGTTGCGAAATCAAACACTGCCGAGGGATTTTTTTTTTAAATTTATCTACTGGTGTATAGAGGATTTCGGGGGTCGTGCATTTCTTGCTTTTGCTGCTGAAGCTCGTCGGATGGGGCGTGGATTATTTCCCTTGTCGCACTATACTGACACCATAAATGTAATAAATAAGTGCACTTTCTGTAGTTTTTATGAAAAGGCTAAAGGGTGAATCTGTATGTTCCACTTGAACGAATTAATAACTGTCAAACTGATAATACTGAATTAGAGTACTGAAGGTGTCCGTGTTTTCTACCAACCCTACCTTGGGGCACCTATGAGCTGTAGTAAATAAAGAGAAGGAAGGATGAGTTTCTTAAAGACAAAAAGAAGAAATAGCTGTATTGCCCTGAGTTAATAGTGGTCGCAAACAGTCATACGAACTACAAAGTATACGTGTACTTGCCAAGCAATTATTGACTCACATACATTCCCTCGCTGTGCTCGTTGGGCCCGTCAATGCGCAAGCAGAGTGCTGTAGGTCCGGATTAAAATATAAATATGTTGAAATTCATATGATTTAGCGAGAAGATATGGCAGATTAGGCTATTCTCTTTTGGTCATTTTTACAAAAATGATATGCGTGTTTTAAAACTAAATAGCAAATTATATGTTTAATTAAATGTAAAGGTAACGGCTGTGCCGAGTCCATCTGGAACAACGCTCGCTTCATTCACTTTTACTTACACTTATATAGATAATATACAGGATTGCAGCAATTACATTATAATTATGCAGAGTCGTTAAAGTTACAATAGAAAAGTGTTATACATTTTGGTGTGGTCCTTAACAATTTCTTTGGCTTGTACGTATTTTTATGAAACTTTGCAGAAGTCCCTTTTTCTGTTGCACGCAGTACATATTTAAAAACTAGCTGTATCGGACCACTATATCATATAATTGCCATAGGAACGATCGATCGAAAGTTAAGTTGTTGTATGAAAAAAAATGATGTTTATCAAGATATCTTGACCAAACTCGGCATTTATTAGTTTTGCTATGCTCCTCATATATATGCAACATCGTATTAAGATCAGACCGCTATATAATATAGCTGGTATAGGAACGATCGGTTGATAATTAAGTTGTTGTATGAAAAACATTTTTGTTTATCAAGATATCTTGACCAAACTCGGCAGTTAGTTTTACTATGCTCCTTTTATATATGCCAAATCCTATTAAGAGCGGACCACAAAATCATATATCTGCCATAGGAACGATCGGTCGAAACTAGCTTTTTGATTAAAATCCTTTTTTGTTTATCAAGATATCTTGACCAAACTCGGCATTAACTATTTTCCCTGAGTTTCTTAGATACGGGCAAAGCATAATAAATAAGTTGGGTCTGCGAGGGTATTAGATGTTCGGCCGTCCGAAGATAGCGTTTTTTATTTATACGTGTACCTTTTTCCAATTTTGCTGTCATTGGTATTGCTATTTAACCGAAATTTGGGTTGAACTGTCGGCAAAAACCGCAAAGTCCTAAGAATGATTTGTTTCTTTTCGTTATCATGGGTGTTGGAGATTTTAGTTTTGTTTAAATTTTAGCTGTGTTAGGTTTAATACCATCTGAGGGGATTTTATGGGTTAGAGATTCAGTTTCTTTCTTTTTTCTCTATTTTCTGGCTGTTGTTTTGGATTGCACTCCCTAAACTTTGTAAATAATAGACAAAATGTGTTCCTCCAATGAAGTAGAGTTCATAAATATGTCGTCCATATAGACCAGATAATCTTGGTACATCAAATCTTCAAAAGATCATTCAAGCAGCGTTGAAACATTGCAGGTGCGTTTTTCAATACAAGCGGCATTCGAGTTTTTGGTTTAACTGTGTGGTGATTGGTTCTTGGATTTACGATTATTGTTTGGGGTATTACTTTGTTCATATAGATATATAAAAATGTTTGTCCTGACTGACTGACTGTCTGATTGGTGATCAACGCACAGCCCAAACCGTAAAAGCTAGGAAACTGGAATTTTCACTGTAGTTACCTTATGTAATAAAGGTGCACGTTAAGACGGGCTTTCGGAAAATTCAACCCTTAAGTATGGAAATATCGCGAAAAACGTTTGCATGCAAACTTATTTTCAGAGCTCTAAATAAGAACTTAATGAATACGTGATTCAGTGATTTGTGAAATTTCACCCACAACAGTGGTTAATTAGCGAAAAACGTTGGTATGAACCTATTTTGTTAACCATCGGATCGGACTCAAATTTATTTTCAAAGATCTTTGTTCAAATTTATTTCGCACTTTTTTGAAAATCCATTCCTCCTTGGTGGAAATGGACTTCAAATATTTGGTGAGTGACGTTCGCGCTCAAATTCATTTTCAAGGATCTACATGAAAAATAATTTGAGACGTGTTTCACATTTTTCGCAGAATCCAAACTTCTTTGGTAGAAATGCGACTGTAAGATTTTTTGGGCTAAGCTTTAAGTTTTGTCCGATTTACGAAAAACTTATTTTCAAAGCTCTACATAAGAGCTCAACGAATACGTAGTTTCTTTACCGTAAGTTCCGCTCAGATCCAAAATCATTTTCAAAGCTTTTGTGAACATTGATTTTATAACATACCCGCCACGGGCAAGGCCTGGCTGTACCCGCTTGTTACATTATAATAATGCAGTGTCGTTTAAGTTACAATTTGAAAAGTGTTATACATTTTGGTGTGGTCTTTAACAATTTCTTTTGGCTTGTATGTATGATAATTTAGTTACATTATTACTTATGTAAATTGTTTAAGTGTAGTCTAACATTATTATTCCTTCTAATTGAAATGAACAATTTGACGCTTTTATAAGATTGTTACCTTCTATTATCACATCCCAAGTGATACAATTTTGTTTTAGTAACGTTTTTGGTAAGTTCCAAGTAATGATGTAATTAATTTCAATATTCTTTCGTTTTCGTTGTGTTTGCAGTGTATGCTTGCTGTTTTGCATGAAATATTTGTCGTGAATTACTTTTACTAGAATGTTATTATACCCCGAACCCATTGAAAATGGGTAAAAAGGGTATATTGTATTTGTGCATAGTGCAAATGTATGGAACAGGCAGAAGGAAGCATATCCGACCCATTCTTGATCAGCATCAATAGCCGAGTCAATCTAGCCATGTCCGTCTGTCTGTCTGTCCGCCGGTCCGTCCGTCCGTCCGTATGTATGAACGCAAGGATCTCAGAACCTATAAGAGCTAGAGACTTGAAATTTTAGCTGTAGGTCCTCCTCCTCCGATAAACGATAACTTGCCCCGTTTCCAAGTAATCGATAAAAATGTATATCGAAATCCCGTTTTTTAAGCAATTTTGGTAAATAATAAGAGCTAGAGTCACCAAACTTGACATGTAGCTTCTAGAAAAGTATATATATATCAAGTATCTTTCATTTTATACCTATCGCCAACTCCCCGCTACTCTCTATCTATAAGCGCGCGCTGCATTTAATGGAATAAGAGGGTTCAGGGTATCCCCTAGTCGGGAGCTCCCGACTAGAACCTCTTACTTGTTTTAATTTATCTTTATTAGAGTATAATGTGCTTAGCTGCCTCAAGACATTAGCGGCAGCTATCCTAAAAAGGCAGTTAACTTAATTTTTTTTTCCTAAAAGTGAATCGATTTCATAGTAACCCTTTTTTTTTAAGTTGCACTGAATTCTTTTTTAAATTACTAAGTTAAATAAATTAATTTGATAGTTTTTATTAACTTTATGCATTTAAATTACATATAATTCAATTTCAATACAGGTTATTGTTTACATAAGAAAAACAAATCAAAAATCAAATCTGATCATAGATGGCGCAGTTTATTTACATGATATTTATAGAAATTGGCAAAAAATTACTGGCGATAGGAGGCGCATAAGTACAAAAGGCTATTAAGTTAGATACGCTTAACGTAAATAATTTCATATAAAACTAGCAGCTTACCGATGCAGCTAAGTATCGAGGCAGTTACAAAAATTATACTGTATTAAAAACGAGCGCGTTGCGCGAGCTGCATTTGATGTTGGAATAAGAGGGTTCAGGGTATCCCCTAGTCGGGAACTTCCGTTTAGAACCTCTAAATTTTGCGGTCATTGGTATTCCTATTTCACCGAAATTCGGGATGAACTGTTGGCAAATTGTTGTTGGGAATTTTTGTATTGCTTCAATTTAAGCTGTGTTAGGTTAAATACAATCTGAGGTGATTATATGGCTTAGAGATTCAGTTTCTTTCTTTTTTCGCTATTTTCTAGCTCTTGTTTTGGATTGGCCTCCCTTAACTTTGTAAATACCCTTCTCAGTGACAATATGTGTTCCTCCAATGAAGTAGAACTCACAAGTATGCCATCCATAAAGATCAGATAATCTTTGTGGATCAAATCTTACAAAATATATTTCAAACAGCGTTAAAACGTTGCAGGTGCGTTTTTCAATAAAAATAGCTTCCAAATGTGCTCGTAATGTCAATTTTTCGTCGTAAATGCTGTTTTAGGAATTGAGTTTTCATCTATTAAATCGAGTAAAAACCTTTCGCGAGGTCAATAGTAGTAAGGTATTGACATATACTAAGTTTGTCATGAATACTATCCAAAGCAGGGTCAGGTATTTGCATCGCCTGTGACTTCATTAAGGCTGCTATAGTCATTGACTACCCTACATTTTTGGTTGACTGGTGCATACCTTTTCTTGGGTATGATCCAAATAGGCAAACAGTAAGGTGACTTAGACTTACGAATTATCCCTTGGCTGATCATATCTTTGATTTTGCTCGTATGGCTTTTTTTTTGTTAAAAATAACAGTTTTTTTCATTTTTTGAGACCATGTCATAACGGAGTACTTTACACGGTGATTAGCTTTGAAGATCATGCGCCTTTTCTCTTGTGACAATGCTCTCATTGTTCTTTCTTTTTATGGATTTTCGAGCATATTCTAAGAGACTGAATTTGAGCTGTGTTGGCAATTTCGGCATTTGGTGGGAATAACGATTGTGGCGCATGTTAATGTATGTTAATTTTATGTTTTTTGGTCAAACGCAATATTTGTTATTGTCACCAAGAATTTAATTTTTAGGACTCTGAGCTTAATTTCTATACCCTTGCAGAGGGTATTATAATTCTATCGTGAAATGCGTAACGCATAGAAGGAGACATCTCCTACCCCGTAAGGTGTATATATTCTTGATCAGTATCAATAGCGAAGTCGGTATAGCCATGTCCGTCTGTCCGGCTGCCCGTCTGTCTGTTGTACGCAATACATATGTCGGAACCAGCTTGATTGGACCGCTATACCGGTCCGGACCGGTCCGATAAATTGACCAAACTCGGCAGTTAGTTTTACTATGCTTCTTATCTATACGACAAATCATATCAACATCGTACCTGTATATCATATAGCTGCCATGAACAACATTTTTGTTTTTCAAGATATCTTGACCAAACTCGGCATTTTTATACCCTTGCAGGGGTATTATAATTTTGTCGTAAAATGTGTTACGCATAGAAGGCGACATCTCCGACCCCTTAAAGTATATATATTCTTCTCAACTGCCGAGTCGATATACCCTTGTCCAGACCGTCTGTCCGTCTCTCTGTTTCTATGCGAACCAGTCTCTCAGTTTTAAAGCTACCTTTATAAAACTTTGCAGAAGTTCCTCTTTCTCTTGCACGCAGCACATATGTCAAAACCAGCTGGATCGGACCACTATATCATATAGCTGCCATAGGAACCATCGGTCAAAAAATTAGTTGTATGAAATACCAGCTAAGAGGCTCTAGTCGGGAGTTCCCGACTAGGGGATACCCTAAACCCTCTTATCACAACACCAAATGCAGCTCGCGGTACTCGCTCGTTTGTAGTAATAAAGATAAATTAAAAAAAAAAGGTTCCTTTGGTAGGGTTTCGAACTGGCAACTAACTGCACTACTTGCCGCCGTCTCTACTCAACAGCCACACCAGCCAAAAAAAAAAAAAAAGTTTCTTCGGTAGGGCTCGAACTCGCGACATACCACACCCCTTCCCAATGCCTCTACTCAACAGCCACACCTCTAGTTGAGTCTTGTTGAGAAAAAAACGAATAAAATAGCAGCACAGATTACAAGATATCTTGACGAAACTCGGTATTAACTATTTTCCCTGTGCTTCTTAGATACTGGCAAAGCACTATGAGCATAATGAAAAGGTTGGGTCTGCAAGGGTATTAGATGTTCGGCGTTCCGAAGAAAGCCTTTTTTTTCTCGTTTTTTTATTTATACGTGTACCTTTCTTTAATTTTGCGGTCATTGGTAATGCTATTTAACCAATATTTGGGTTATACTGTCGTCAAAAACCGCAAAATCCTAAGAATGATTTGATTCTTCTCAATATTATGGCTGGGTTATTTAAGCTGGGTTAAGTTTAATACCATCTGAGGGGATTATATGGCTTAGAGATTCAGTTTCTTTTGTAATATTGTTAATACAATTTATAAAAAAGAGTTCATTTAAGCACGTCTGTGCTGGTTAGGTTGTAGTATATGAATCGTTTTATTCAAAGTCAATGTTATGCGCTTAGCCTATGGATACATATATGTTCTTTTACTGTTATTGGTTAACAGCTACAAAGAGAGGGAGAGTGAGTAGCTTGCATATGCCTGTGTTAGTGAGCATATATGTTGCTCATGGAATGCGCTTAGACGGAGCGTGGGATATGCAGCGTAAACATAAATGGTCAGCGTGCGGGGCTAGTGACTCGCGCTGCGTAATATGAGCCAGAGACAATACATAGAGTGGCTCTGGGTTTGTTTAATTTATATTTGTTATTGTATGCAACAAAGTGCCACATACTTTATATATGAGTACTGGGTGTTACTTTTAGGCATATACACACTACACCTCCCTTTTTAAAGAAATAACGTAACATTATAAATGTGTGGTTATTATATGAACAAAATTGTTTTTTTTTGTATTAAATAGTAAAAAGTAGTAAAAATGATTAAAATAATATGAATATAAAAAAATTTATTTAAGATTTATAAAAATGTAAAAATTTCAAAATATAAAAATATAAAAATGTAAAATTCATTATAATAATTTGTTTTTCTTAAGGATTGATTTTATTTATTTTTTTGTTGGTTGATCAGGCCGATGTATCTTTATTATTTTTTTTTTGTATTTGACTTCCTAAGAAAATTTATATGTTTTATTCGTTAAAAATTTTTAGTCTATTCTTATGAACATTTTGTTCTTTACAATTTGTATCTTTTATTATAGCATTGGGTCCTAAGTATTTTTTTCTAATTTATGACCTACCTTATTTTTTAAAAGTACTTTGTCTCCTATATTCAAATTTAAGTCTAGTGTTTTCCTATCATATAGCTCTTTATTTTTCTGCTTATGTTTATCTATCATAATTCTTGCTGTTTTATATACTAATTCTAGTCTATATTTAGATTCCTTAGCATAGTCTTCTACATTATAAAGTGGGTCGATTTGATCTATGCTATTAAAATGTTTTGGTATATTTGAATTTATACTGAAAATTAGCTCATATGGACAATAATCATTGATGGGGTTGTATTGTAACAATAAGCGAAGTATTGAAGCCATGTGTCCCAATCAGTTTTATCGACTGATATGTAGGAACGTATGTACTCATTAAACGTTCTGTGGCTTCTTTCAACAGTACCAACTGTTTGGTGATGGTGTGTTGTTGATGTTATATTATATTTGGATTTTTATTTGGGATCGGAATGGCAACTAGGTATTTTGTTAAATCACAAATTAGTGTAACTGCATACTCGTTACCATTCTCTAATCTTGGTAATGGACCTATAGTGTCAACAATTACCCTGTCGAAAGCGTTTGTTGGTGTTTCAGTTATAATCATAGGTGTCTTAGTGTGCTTTGTTATATGACGTGTCATATTTTTCCAATAGTAATGTCTTTTTATTTTTGCTACCGTTTTTGAAGTGCCTGTGTGACCACCTTGAATAGGATCATCATGGAATGCAGACATTATTGCTTCTTTTTCTGTTTCTTTAATTATTTGGGCTACCGGCTTGAGTAGCGCTACTCTTAAGTTTTTTAAATATATATTGCCCATATTTTTGAAAGTATCTATTGAAATGTTTTCGAAGATCTTTTCGCTCGGTACCACTTTGAGTTGGCTGATTCCTAATATACCGGGTTCTTTTTCAAGCCTTTGGAAAAATTGACCTAAATTTATAGTTCCATTAGTATAAAGGTCGCTAATCTCAATTCTTGCAACAACCTTTTTACCATGTTTTAAAATACATAGCATATTTGTTATGTGCAAGGTCACTATTTTTCGCATATCGTCGTTTTTAATGACGTCGTATACGTTGGGCTTAGAAGCTTTATCAAGATTTTGCCTTGGCAAAATTTCTTGCGCTTTCTTGCGCAGGATTTATTTTGTCTACTTTGTTGTCTTGTAGTGACTTTCAAGACATTTGTATTAGTACTTTTTAATTCTTTGATGGTTATTCTTGATAACGCATCTGCAACAAAATTATCATTTCCCTTAAGGTATTCTACAGTGAACTCATACTCTTCTAAATCTAGTCTCATTCTCGTTAGTTTTGAACTTGGATTTACCATTGAAAACAGATATGTCAATGGTCTATGGTCTGTTTTAATTGTGAAATGTTGACCATATATGTATGGTCGAAAATGGGTTATTGCCCAGTGGATTGCTGCCAACTCTTGTTCGGTTGCACTTTTATTGCTTTCTCCTTTTGTAAATGAACGAGAAGCATATGCTACGGGCAATTGTTTATCTCCATACGTTTGAGTCAAAACTGCTCCGCAGGCTAGTTTACTGGCATCTGTTATGATGCAAAATTCTTTGCTAAAATCTGGGTATTTTAGTAAAGTGGGCTTTATAAGATCTTTTTTTAAATATTCGAACGCTTTTTGGCATTCATCGGACCACTCAAACTTTACAGTCTTTTTACATAATCTTGTTATGTGACGTGAATAATCTGCAAAGTGCAACGAATCTTCTAGCGCTATCAGCGTCCGTGGGGACTGGATATTTTTCAATGACATCATATTTTTTGTCATCTGGCAAAATACCTTGATCAGTACACTTATGACCTAGAAAAGTCACTTCGTGCATGAAAAATGAACATTTTTCTGGATGTAATTTAAGGTTGTGTTGCCTACACAAGTCAAAAACGTTTGTTAAGTTTTTGATCATGTGGTTTTCGGAACAACCGATGACGATTAAGTCGTCCATGTACAAGAAAGCTTGTGAAGGTTCTAATCCGGAAAAAGCGATGGTCATCATTCTTTGAAAAGAATTAGGCGCTATTTTTAGACCATATGGTAATCGTGTAAAACGATAGGAGCCATTGCTCGTTGAAAAAGTCGTTATATTTCTAGAATTTCCTTCTAATTCTATTTGGTGAAAACCGGACATTAAATCTAAGCATGAGAAATATTTTGCTCTGCCTAGTTGGTCACGAATATCATCTATTGGGAGTGGAAATTTGTCAGACAAAGGTTTTTTGTTAATTTGACGATAGTCTATAACTAATCGCCATCTCTTGGTATCGGAACCAGGTAATCCCTTTTTTGGGACAAGAAGTATAGGACTGTTATATTCCGATACAGACGGTTCTACAATATTATCCGAGATAAGTTTTTCGACTTGATTATTATCTTCTTCTTTATGGGTATGAGGAATTCTGTAGTTTTTAATGTACACTGGCTCAGTATCTTTTAGTCTTAGTTTTTGTTTATAAAAATTATTGGTTGTTATGGATTCGGTTTCGAGTCCGAATATGTTTGGTGCAGAGATCTTTTAATTGTGTTTTAAATAATGGGGGAAAGTTCTTTTTTAGTTTTTTCATCACCGTTTCTTGGCGATCTTTGCTAATTTCATGGACTGTTTCATAGTCACTTAGCTTTTCTATTTTAATGTCGTTAAGATTTACTATTTTTATTGAATTTGTTGTATTTAAAATTCGGACAAATGTTTGTTGATTATTGGAAATAGTATTTCCAATGAATATTCAATTTCTTGATTTGGAATGAAAATATTGTTTTCTGGCGAAACAATATTGATTTGACGGACTACTTCAGAACGAGCTGGAAGTATTGTGGAATTATTATCACAAGTGTGAGTTATTGATAGTTTTATAGGATAGTTTAAATTATTTGGCCGAAGTATTAGAGAATCACATGTTTGTGTGAAATCTAGTTGGCAATTATACCTTTTAAAGAAGTCTATACCAATAATGCCAACGCTGGGTATTTCTTGATATTTGATTCCTGATATTTGAGTTGATATGTTTGAATTAATGTTTTCAAATGTATCAACATGTTCTTTTAATAGTGATATGTCTGCACCAGTATCTAGCAATAGGGTAAATGTTTTACCTGTTTTTTCGTTGTTTATGTTAATGAAGATACTGAGGTTTAAATTGACTGTGTGTACTTTGGTGTTTCTTGGTGCATATCTTAAGGGTTTTGTTGGTTTTCCGAGCTAGTCTGTGTAACTCGAACATTATTATTGCCATTATAGTTGCCATTGTTATTGTTTTGGTTGTTACCTCGGTTGGAATTATTCCTTCCTCGGTTATTACCACGGGCATTACCTCTATAATGTCCTCTGCCATTGCTATTGTTAGTATAGTTTGCGTTATGATTACCGTGGCCATTGCCTCTACCTTTTTGGTAATTGCGATAATCATTGCCTCATTATGTCTGCCTCGCTGATATAATACTGTGCTGCTACTTCCAGTCATTTCAGTGCTGCAATGAATGTATTTACTCATTGCATCATTAAATGTGCTGAAGTTTCCAGCTTCTAGTATTATACGAAGTTTTTCATATTCACAATTTTTGGTCATTGCAGATATTGACTCTTTAGTAGAAAATTTCTCTGCAATATCCGAGTCTAGGCCATCGTCAATATAAGCTGCCTCGAGTTGCTTACGCAAGTTATCGATTTCAGCTGTATATTGAGCTGCTGTTTTGCCTTTTTGTTGGGCGTTTAACAGCTTTGCCTTAATCACGTCAATGGATTCTCCTTTGACGCAACTTTTTAATTTATTAATAATTCCATAGATCGTAGTCTCGTCTTGGCATTTGTGTAGTATTGTGCCAATTAGTTTCGATTTTATGACTTCTACAGCCAAATCCTCTTGGTTGCCCTTTGCTCGTTCAACAAGCCTTAAGGCTGTTAAAAAACGATTTAATGACAGTTTTTACCGTCAAATTCAGGGACTGTAGACGAGATTTGTCTTACATATTTCCTATCTAAGGCTAACTGGTCTGGCATGGTGGATTCTGTATTGTCCAGTGTCTCAATGTCGATATCGATATTTATATCAGTAATTGGCTTCGACTCATTAAGATCTTGCAGCTGGTTTGGATCAAACTTTGCTGGTAAAAATAGATCTTCTGGAACATTTATTATAATGTTCTGTCTAATGCCAATGTTTTTCAATCTGGTATTTAAAGATTGTATGAATTTAAGGCACTGCCTGGCATGCTCCTGTGTTAGTTTATTTTTAATGGAATTTGGTATATTAGTGCTTCTACCTTTATAGGTATGCCTTTATTAATGCATTTATATGACTTGTCAAATTTGTCTTTGAGGTCATTGATATTTTTCACCAATATACTCCATTCCATATTAATATAATAGATATTTATTGATGCAGTCGCACCATTATTATTGTTGCTGGTCCCAAAATTGGGTGTTCTTCAGTTACCAAGCTTTACTGAGACATGCCTCTATATCTGACATATTCAAATATATTCAAACCTTGTCTAGTCCGTCTGCTCTACTTATATAGCGTTTCTTAATTTTCTTTGTATGCATTGCATACACCTTCAATCCTAGCGATACAACAGATACGACGGTGATTATAATTAGCAAAATTGTAATGTTCTCTAAATTTTCTTTATGATCGATGATTTTAACCGTATTGATTTTTGTGCAAAATCCAAATGTATGTAACAGGCAGAAGGAAGCATCTCCGACCCCATAAAGTATATATATTCTTGATCAGCATTAATAGCCGAGTCGATCTAGCCATGTTCGTCTGTCTGTCCGTCCGTCCGTCCGTATGTATGAACGCAAGGATCTCAGAACCTATAAGAGCTAGAGACTTGAAATTTTAGATGTAGGTGCTCCTAGTTCCTACGCAGATCGATTTTGTTTCCGATAATCGATAACTTGCCCCGTTTCCAAGTAATCGATAAAAATGTATATCGATATCCTGTTTTTTAAGCAATTTTGGTAAATAATAAGAGCTAGAGTCACCAAACTTGACATGTAGCTTCTAGAAAAGTATATATATATCGATTATCTTTCAATTTATACCTATCGCCACCTCCCCGCTACTCTCTATCTATAAGCGCGCGCTGCATTTGGTGTTGGAATATGAGGGTTCAGGGTATCCCCTAGTCGGGAGCCCCCGACTAGAACCCCTTACTTGTTAATATTATATTTAGGCAGAAGGCCTTTCTTTTTGTGTCTATTTTAAAACCCTATTTCGATCAACGCAGTGATCTCCTTTCTAATTTTAGCGTACAATTTTTTAGGTTGTACACTTTACCTTGACGCACACAGCACAATGGGCGTCATTACAATTTATAATAAAATTTTAATGTTATCTTAGATAATGCTGCTTCGACTGCTGTGTGTCTTCCTTCTTCGCTGCGTCAGCTGGTCGTCGCCGGTTCGCTCACTGATGCTCCTTCGTAGGCGTAAAACGCGGCCTGCCATGCACGCTTGTTGACATAGCTGCTGTTATCCTGGGCCTATGAGCTCAGGCGGTACCGGTGCCGGTCATCGCACAGGTTTTCCTCACGCATGTAGCTTGACAAAATGCGCTTTCCAATGTCCCTGGGCAATCTCTCGGGCATCCTTTTTTTTTTCGGTAGTTCTTTGGGGGGAGGAGGTGTTGTTTAATTAAATTCAGTTTTAATTTTCTTTATTTCTGAGTGAGCTGGAGTTATTGGCTTTCTTTGTTTAAAGCTTGACTTAAGAAGCTCTTCTTGTAATTTTTGGGCAGTTGCCTAGGGGAGTGGAGTTTGATTTGCAAATAGCAGCCTCTTTATCTGCGCTATTCTTTTCTTAATTTTCTTTTGCACTCCCCCACGGTTAGCCATAACTCCCTCTCTACTCACTCAGTTTTTCCATTTGTTTCTTTTTCCAATTTCTGTTGGTGTTGTTGTTGTTAATCCAGTTCAAGATTTTAAAATGATGTCGACGTCAGTTTTTCCATTTGTTTCTTATTCCAATTGCTGATGTCGTTTACTTATTTTTCCCACGTTGCGTGACACTTGTCACGGTCGCCATGTAATATTGTTATTACAATTTATAAAAAAGAGTTCATTTAAGCACGTCTGTGCTGGTTAGGTTGTAGTATATGATTCGTTTTATTCAAAGTCAATGTTATGCGCTTAGCCTATGGATACATATATGTTCTTATGCTGTTATTGGTTAACAGCTACAAAGAGAGGGAGAGTGAGTAGCTTGCATATGCCTGTGTTAGTGAGCATATATGTTGCTCATGGAATGCGCTCAGACGGAGCGGAGGGATATGCAGCGTAAACATAAATGGTCATGGTGACTCGCGCTGCGTAATATGAGCCAGAGCCAATACATAGAGTGGCTCTGGGTTTGTTTAATTTATATTTGTTATTGTATGCAACAAAGTGCCACATACCTTATATATGAATACTGTGTGTTACTTTTAGGCATATACACACTACACTTTCTAGTACCCACCACACTATCGGGCCTTGGCCACGCACCAACTGCACTGTCGGGCCTTGGCCACGCACCAACTACACCATCGGGCCTCGGCCACGCACCAACTGCACTATCGGGCCGTGGCCACGCACCACCTACACTATCGGGCCTTGGCCACGCGCCACCTACACTATCAGGCCTCGACCACGCGCCACCTATACTATCCCCCCTAGGTTAGGATGAACATCGGCTATTTCCGATGTTTGGCACAAGTATGACCGCCCGAGAATACAAAGATCAACATTTCACTTAATTATTGCGACTGCAATCACTTTATTCACTAACTTCGTTATGTTCTACCCTACTAAACTTCCTAGACTAAGGCCCTGTCGCACTGTCTTGGAGCCCTAGCGCTCCGCTGTACACTTCACCGTTTTTGCTCGCACTCCTTTTTCGGCACGTCAACTCACCCTGATCGTTATTCCAAAAGTGCCGGCTCGCTCGCGAGCGAGCCATGCGCTTGCCTCGGCCGCTCAACTTCGCCGCGAGCTTTCGCAGCCTCGCTTCGGAGCTTTCGCTTTTCGCCGCCGAATTGAAGCTGCGCTCTCGAAGGTGGTGTTGAGCAACCGATCAGCAACGCACGGTTGCAGCGGCGGCCGGCGGTTAAATTCAAAGTATGAACGGCTACTTGCCCATAACTACGCACTTATTCTAATAATACACAGACTATGCGGTTAACGGCTCCTTTCCTTTTAACTTAATTATAATATCGGCGGCTTCTTGCCTCTTACAAATCTTTACCTTATACTACTACATTTGATGCTTATAAACTATAAAAATTATTAAGCAATACTGCCAATTGCTCCTTGCCATGACCTTGGCGATGCGAACGGCGGCTCCTTGCCGTGAGTTCAAAACTGTGGGGAGGCTAATCCTAGTAGCCGCCTCACACCCCCCCTTACTTCGGGCAGGTGACGGTAACGTCGCCTCTGGGATTTACCGTGACGCTATACTCCTCTCTCCCGTCGGACACGTGGAAGCGGGTGCGTGGGGATATGAATTTAATGACCCTATAGGGGCCGTCAAACTTAGGTGCCAACTTCGCTGCGAAACCCTCGGCGGCGTTGGATAGCTGGTGCTGTCGTAACAGGACCACCGAGTCCAACAAAGGCCGCCATTCTCGTCTCCTTAAGTTATAATGTCTGCCCTGGTCCTTTGACGCCCGATGGAGATTGCTGTGAACGATATAAAAGTGTTTTTTAGCCTATCCGCCTTTGTCCTAGGGTCGAACGCAGTAGTTGCGGACCCCGGAGTTACCTGATCGTACAGAGCGGCGGCCAACCGCAGCTCCCTACCCTTTTCTTGCGGACCTCTACACGCAAGGACTCCAGAAATGCCTTGAAACTCCGGCTTGTGAATTGTACCCCGATGTCGCAAATATTGCCATCGGCTCTGCCACCTGCCTCGTCAGCATGCGTCCAGCCGGTTTAAGTTGCTCGTTCTTGAACTTTTGGCAGGTTTCGCAACACTTCACGTACTTGGCGGCGTCACGGAACATACCCGACCAGTAGTACCTTTGGGCTAGCCTCGACACTGTTTTCCTCACGCCTTGATGGCCGGCCGTGGGAGCATCATGGCATTCCGCCAATACCCTTTGCCGTTGACCACTGGCCACACATAGCTTCCAGGGAATGTTATCTTCGTCGCCCGTCCGGTGGCCCAAATGCCTATATAGCTGCCCATTTTCTTCTGTGTAGTCCGGGAACTTGGCTGGCTCTTCGGCGATCCTGGCACGCATACTCGCGACCCATTTGCAGGGTGGCTCGGCCACCACTGCTTGCTGATAGGTCTCTAGAGGATGTCTTGATAGTGCGTCGGCCACGACGTTGACCTTCCCTCGTCGGTAGTGAACGTCGAATTGGAATTGTCCTGGATCCTTCCTGACGGGCTCTCGATGGAATTAAGCCACTTTAGGGCCAAATGGTCCGTTATCACGTCGAACCGGTACTCTTCTAGGTAGCAACGCAGCTTCCGTATCGTCCAAACGATTGCCAGGCACTCTTTCTCGGTGGCGGAATAGTTAACTTCGGCCTTCAGCAACTTTCTGCTCGCGTACGCTTTGACCCGCTTCTGCCCTTCTATCGTCTGCGTCAGCACTGCGCCGAGGCCGTACTCGCTCGCGTCAGTCTGTAGGACGAATCTGTCGGAAAAGTCTGGACAAGCCAACACAGGGGCAGTCGTCAAGCTATCCTTCAATTGACGCAATGCCTCCTCCTGTGCTGTACCTGAGTCGCGAAGTTGGGAACGAAGCGTCTGTACCATGACGCCATCCCGAGACACTGCCGCAACTCCTTACAATTTGTCGGGGCCCTCAGGTTACGAATTGCCTCCACTTTCTCTGGATCGGTACGTATTCGTTCCCCACAAATGACATGCCCTAGGTAGACCAACCTCTCCCGGAAGAAACTGCACTTCTTCCTATTCAGCCTGAGATTAGCCGCCCTTAACCGGCGGAACACCTCCCTTAAGTTATCTACATGTTGTTCCTTCGTCGCCCCTATTACTACGATGTCGTCTAGGTAGGCGAACGCATGTGGCTCCATTTCCGGCCCTATGACCGTGTCTAAGGCTCGCTGGAAGGTCGCACACGCCGAGTGTAAGCCAAATGGCATCACCCGCCACTGGAAAAGACCTCTCCCGGGGACTGTGAACGCCGTACATTCTCGACTATCGGCTGCCATCGGTATCTGCCAGTACCCGTGCTTCAAATCCAGGGTGGAGATGAACCGGGCGTGACGCAACCGCTCCAGGATGTGATAAATCCTGTGTCGATAGTCGATACACATGCGCCACTCGCCAGTCTTCTTCTTGACTAAGACGATTGGAGCGCTGTGTGGACTACGCGACGGCTCGATGGCACCTGCCTGGATCAGCTCGTCCACCTGTTCATCAATCACCCTTTGCATGGCCGGATTCTTCGGGTAATATCTCTGCTTTAATGGCTTATCATCCTTAAGCCTGATCCTGTGCTCCGCGATGTGCGAGACTCCCTGCAGCCCCTCGAAGACTGTCAGTTCCGACTCCAGAAACTCCTTAAGTTCCGGATCCAAATCCGCTGGCCACTCTGCCTCTTCGACGCTGGGCTTGCCCTGCGGCTTGCCTCCTCCAGGCACACTCCGACTCCACATAGAGCTGCTCGATCGCTCGACTCTGGCAGCTGCTCCAGATACCCTGTGTCCGTGTGGATTCGAGCCATTGCTCCTAATCCCTCCGTTCTTTGGCACACATCTGCCGTGCTGCCTGCATGCCTTTGCAGGTCTATGCGCCGTCTTTTGGGCTCCTCAAGCTCTCGGTTCCGGCCTCTTGGTTCATCATTTGGTGGGCCACTTGCGCAGGGGCCGTTGCCAGCGGGGCGGAAACTTGTCATTCCACAACGATCGCTCCGGATCCATTGGAAGTAGACCGGAATGGGTTAAGATGTCCCCCCGGGGGCTGTACCGTCCTTCCCCGTTCCGCGCTATTTGAGCTCGTGGCCGCCAGACTCCCTGTCCTGCTTCCGGAGTATTCCGCTCGCTGTCTCATCATCGTTTCGTACTCCACAGCGAGTTGAGTCAGCTGGGACAAGGTAGAAAAATCTTGCCGTCGTACGTAAAGCCTGTATTCGGGGGAGGCATTCTCATATATTTGGTGCAACTCCTGCGCCGGCTCATATCTGGCATAGTGCATCAAATCACTTGCGTACTTGAAGCGAACAGACCTGTTTTTTTTTGTGCTCTCCGTTGTGTTTTTGATTTAATAAAACATCGGCGTTTTAATTATTTATATTTTATATATTTCTACTATTCTGTTCGCCTTCTCGGTTTATTTTTTTTATTTATCGCGAGTGCATGCTTGTGGTCTGTGCATTTTTGTTATTTAAATATTGTTTCTTTTAAACTTGTGTTCTTGTGCATTTATGTTAGTGCGCTTGCGCTCTTAGCTCTGTGGGTAAGCTTCTTGTTGTTGTTTGTTGTTTATGTGCTGCATATGCACATCGCCTCTCTGGTGTGCAAGATTTCGTGGGCAAGCAAGCAATCTATAAATAGACTACTCTCGCACTCTCGCGCTCTGTCTCCTTTTTTTTCAACTTGCGCTTTGATCTTTTTCTACTTTCTGCCGCTTGTTGGTGCTCCATACGCTATTAATCTAATCTAAATAACTCTCTTTTTACATTTGGCTGCGTTATTACAGTAGATACCCTTAATAATGGACCATAAAATTGTCTGTTTTATAAAAACTTGCCAAATGCCAATTACGGCAAGTCAATCCAGCATACCTTGTTGGCTGTGTGATAATGTCGTGCATTCTAAATGTGCGGGTTACACTGGTCTTGTGCCAACTTCGCTGCGAAACCCTCGGCGGGGGATGCTGTTGCCAAACGAACTGGCTTGCACTATAGTTGCGACTCGCGTAAGGAGATTGATGGTAAAATGCGGGCGTTTATGCGTCAGACCAGGAGTGGCTTTAGGGGTCTGATTGTTGGTTTTCGTAAACTTAACGATCAGCTCACAGCCCTGGACACCCAATTTAATAGCCTTAAACTGTTAGATGAGTCTCCGGGGCCTAAAAAGCCCACTCCTTGTGATCTGCCGTTGCCTAATACCCTTCAGCCTCCGACTGCTATTCAGCAGCCTACTACACCGATTACACAGCAGCTCATCTCGTTTGTTACTCCGGTAGCTGTGAGGTCTGCTGTGGACACTGATTCTGCCCCGAAAAGTGTGACATCGGCACGAGAAAAACCAGTCGAATTATCCGTGTCGTCCGCCGTCGTGGGTGTTCCGAAAGGGCGACAGCAACAATTAAATTTACAACAGCCGCTAGAAGGCTCGTCGTCCGGACTACCGGCTGTTTTAGGTACCATAGTTAGTAGTGTTCCCACTGTTCTACCTGTGGCACCTAAGCCTCTAGTCGGTGTTCCACCGAAGAGACTTATTTTTGTTTCTAGGCTAGCCCCTCACTTTTCATCAGATGAGGTAAAAGCCTTTATACAGGCAAAAATTCAAGCTCCAGGTATACTGGTGGAGAAATTTAAGTTCGCTTATGAAAGGGATATTGCGACCTTTAAAATAAGTGTTCCGCCAGAAATATTTACTGATATTTGTTGTAAAGAGTTTTGGCCGGAGCACTTAATAGTAAAAAAATATAAGGCCAAAAAGAACAAGTAAGAGGTTCTAGTCGGGAGCTCCCGACTAGGGGATACCCTGAACCCTCATATTCCAACACCAAATGCAACGCGCGCTTATAGATAGAGAGTAGCGGGGAGGTGGCGATAGGTATAAAATGAAAAAGAATCGATATATATATACTTTTCTAGAAGCTACATGTCAAGTTTGGTGACTCTAGCTCTTGTTATTTACCAAAATTGCTTAAAAAACAGGATTTCGATATACATTTTTATCGATTACTTGGAAACGGGGCAAGTTATCGTTTATTGGAAACAAACTCGATCTGCGTAGGAACTAGGAGCACCTACCTTTCAAGTCTCTAGCTCTTATAGGTTCTGAGATCCTTGCGTTCATACATACGGACGGACGGACGGACGGACGGACAGACAGACGGACATGGCTAGATCGACTCGGCTATTAATGCTGATCAAGAATATATATACTTTATGGGGTCGGAGGTGCTTCCTTCTGCCTGTTACATACATTTGGATTTTGCACAAAAACATAATACCCCTTTTACCCATTTTTAATGGGTTCGGGGTATAAAAATCGGACTCCGATTTTATTACCACCTATTTCAAATGGCGCATCAACTTTAGAGAATGTTAGAGGTCTTAAATCTAAACTCGCTAAACTGTATTTAGACTCTCTTGCTTTTAACTTTCAAATTATCGCTTTTACTGAGACCTGGCTGAAGCCGGACATATCAGAGTCTTCAATTTTTACCTCCAAATACACCACTTATAGATGCGATCGAGCGCCCCGTATCGGAGGAGGAGTACTTATAGCTGTCGAGTCTGCTCTTTCGTCGGAACGCATTGATCTTCCCATCTCAGAGATTGAGTTGGTGGCTGTAAGAGTTGTATTTGGTACTTTCTCTATATTCATTACATGTTCATATTTATCTCCTCTATCTAATTTGTCTACCTATCAAACCCATCTTAATGCTATTAAATCTGTCTCCTCCCTACTTTCTGATAGAGACCTTTTAGTAGTTCTTGGGGACTTTAATCTTCCTGTTGTCGAGTGGTCATCGCCATCAGACTCAAACTTTCTGTTGCCGTCATCGTCAAACGAATTTATTGATGGTCTACATGAATTGTCCTTACGGCAGGTTAATCGTGTGCGCAATTCAAGAAACAGATCTCTTGATCTAATTTTCGTGTTGGATTCGTTCAACAGTGTTGTGCACAGGATCAATCCGCTTACACTTCCTGAAGACCCTTTTCATCCAACTCTGGAACTGGTCATTGATTTACCAGCCCGAGTTCCTATCAAGGGACCGGAATTTGCTGAACGTACGCGTTGTTTCAGAAAGGCTGATTTTCATAAGCTAAATGATCTTTTTCTGCAAGTCGACTGGTCCCAACTGTACAATTGTGCAGACATTGATGTTGCCTTGAAACTTTTTTATGACACCTTGTACTCGATTTTTGATGTCTGCGTTCCTCTTGATCACCCAGCGAGGCCTGATAGGCCTCCCTGGTTCTCAAATGAACTGATGAGGTTAAAAAACGTGAAGTCGAGGTGTTATAAAAAGTTTAAGAAATCGGGAAATCACTCTGATTTCTCCCGCTATGCAGTTGCCCGATCAAATTTTTCCACCCAAAATTCCATCTGCTATAAGAATTACCTTCGGCGTTGTCGCCTTCAATTTTCACATAATCCCAAGCAATTTTTTAACTTTGTCAATTCTAAACGAAAGACATCTACTTTGCCTTCTTCGGTCAAGTTTGCAGATGAGTGCGCGAACACTGATCCAGGCATAGCCGATCTGTTCGCAAACTTTTTTCAAACTACCTACTCCTCCTCTAGGTATACTAAAAATCAGCCTTATCCTTATTAGTTACAGAGGTCAAACTGCATCTTTAATCCCATTATTACCGAAAGTTCGCTTCTTAGCGACCTTAAAACTATCAAGCCGGTTTACTCACCGGGCCCTGATGGTGTTCCTGCCTGCGTGCATAGATACTGCGCTGCAGCATTATGTAAACCTGTTTTAAAACTTTTTGAATTGTCCGTTAACACTTCATCTTTTCCGACCATTTGGAAGGAATCATACATTATCCCTCTCCATAAGAAAGGGAGTAAGTCCGATGTCGAAAACTATAGAGGTATTTCCAAATTATCCGCTATACCTAAAGCTTTTGAGAGAATTATAACATCTCAACTGCAGCACTTATGTAGTTCTATTATTTCACCTTCCCAGCATGGGTTCGTGAAGCGCAGATCTACAACCACTAACCTTCTTGAGTTTACTTCGTTTGTAATTGATGGGTTTAGAAAAAGAAAGCAGACTGACGTCATCTATACTGATTTCAGTAAGGCTTTCAACTCTGTCAACCATTCCTTGCTGCTTCATAAATTAAGCCTTCTCGGCTTCCCAGTCAATCTTTTGAACTGGATTTCAGAGTATTTGCGTGACAGAACCCAAAAGGTTCTTTTCAGAAATTCATTTTCTATACGTATTCCGGTGACTTCCGGTGTTCCTCAAGGTAGTCATCTTGGCCCGCTACTCTTTACTCTTTTCATCAATGACCTTCGCTCGATACTGTCTCACTCTCGAGTATTAATGTATGCTGATGATGTAAAATTATGCCTTGCATATAAGGATATGGACTCATGTCATCTCTTACAAGCGGACATTGATGCGTATCAGGCTTGGTGCCTAGCCAACCTGTTAAACTTAAACTGCTCTAAATGTAAGGTAATGATCTTCTATAGAAGCCCTCCTCAATTGGTGTCTTACATCCTTGATAGCATACCGCTCGAGCGTGTTAATAGTACTTCTAATGAAGTCAATGATCTAGGTGTCATCCTTGATCATAAACTTAAATTCGACTCTCATGTTAATACCGTGGTCAATAAGGCCAGAGTAGTTATGGGTTTCATCAAGCGATGGTCGAAGGAGTTTAACGATCCATACACGACAAAAACACTTTATATATCTTTGGTACGACCTATTCTTGAGTATGCCTCATGTATCTGGTCACCACAATATGCTACCCATCATGACAGAATTGAATCCGTTCAGAAACAATTCTTGTTGTTTGCCCTTAGTGGTTTAAATTGGGATCCTCGTGTGCGGTTATCGTCATACTCCAGTAGACTTCTGATGATTAACCTTCCTTCCTTAATTAATCGTAGAACCATGCTGGGCGTAATATTTATTCATAAATTAATTACTGGTGAAATCGACTCTTCTGTGTTGACTAGCCAATTAAATTTCTCTATCCCTACTAGACTAACACGTAATTTTGTACCTTTATCGCTTCAATTTTGCTCAACCAACTATGCCTTGCATGAACCGTTTAGGGTTCTCTGTGACGACTATAACAAGCATTACAGAGTATTCTGCTCGGAAGCTTCTCTTCCTCGTATAAAGTCTTCTATTCTAAACTATTTAGCAAGTAGATAGTCCTATTTTTATTTGTAATTGTATTTGTACACATACTCGTAGTTTGTATCGATTTTTTTTAATATTTTTTTTTCATATTTACTTTGCATTTCGTGTCGTAAGTTACACGACTGCTCCCCTCGGTCGGTTGGGCGGGAGGTGGGATGCAGTACTTTGCATCGGGATTCGAAAAAATGCCCTCAGCTCTATTAGGTATTCCTTAAATTCTTCCCCCACACGCTGTCGGCGGGATCGGATTTCGTTTTCCAGCCTCTCGAAGTAGCTTGGTGGTAGAAAGAATTCTAAGAAACCCCTCCTAAACACCGACCATGGCACGTCCCTCAGTCCACTGCTTAAAAACCAACGAGCAGCCCGGTCGCAGCCCGGTACCTCGCTCATGGTCCGAGGCAATCGATCGGGAGCTATCCCGTACGTAATGGCGCGCTCCTCTTGGAACCCAAGGGGGTCGGAACGGCCATCGTACCTCATGCCCCACTTTCGGACTTGTTCCGGAACGTTTGCGAGAGGCTTGGCCTCCGACTGGGAATATGGCCGGGGAATATAAGGGCCACTATTCGAGTCGTATGGGGTTCGCCCTAGCTCCGCGTCGACCGCTGTCGCCCACCAAACCCCGCTGCTTCCTGCAGCTGCGAGCTCCTCAGGTCTGGTTCCGATTTTTGCGCGGCCGTCCACCAACGTCGGGTAGAGTGCCCCAGGGAGACGGCTCCAATGTTTTGGCGGTCTGAGATATTTACTCGGCAAGCCGAGCCCAAATTTCGGGTGTATGGCCTCCATCCTGCACAAAAGTGGATAGTCGCTTACGCGCCCCTCCTTTTCCAGCCCGAACTCGAGGGCGCCACCAGTTCTTCTTTGCGTCGCTGGTGGATCCAGCGCACGCCTACACCCGGATTTTGGCACTCACCTGTCTCCATTCTCAGTTTTTAGTACTCACTCTAGGCTCAACTTCAACTCTTGTAGACTCTCACTCGAGTCTCGTGTTTGGTGTCTGGGCAACTCTCGTTCCGTTGATTTATGTCACTCACTTTTGTTCGTGTCTTTTCTGCCGGCTTATTTTCTTTTCACAAATATTTATATTTTTTTTTTTTTTTTTTTGCAATTCCTTTGCTTTTTTGTTTTTACGTCTACTTCACAAACTTGAACCAAAAAAATAATAAAAAGATACGCACTTAAAGCTCTTTTAAACTTTTGACCATCGTTCACTTTAGTCTTTGTTCGTCTTTGCCTTTGTTTCTTATTATTTTACTTTTCTTAGATATTTATTCTTATTATTTCTTTTATATATTTCTTGCATTCACTTCGCAAAAAAAAAATATATATAAAAAAAATTAATTCACTTGATGTTCTTTTAATTTCTAGTCTGTTCTCTATATTTTTTTTTCTTCACTTATATTATTTTATTATTATTATTTATTACTTCGTTCACTGCCTTCTATTTAGCACACCCGACGTCAACGCCTTCACCGACTGTACTGACGAATTCATTTTCACCGCGCGTGAACTGAGTTCGTCCGACTGTACAGTCGCGACGCCTTAACGACCCTTCGACGCCGACGTCGACTGCGAAGCGAGTTTGTGCACACGTGTGCAAGCGTGGTCTCGACGTCGCCCGTCTGGCGCGCGCGCGCTGTACTTTTCGACCGGCCGTTATCTCTCCTTTTTTTTTTCTTGTTGCTGAGCTCGACTTCTGTGCACATTTTTGGTTGCCTAAATATTGCAGGTGCTCATCTTGTCGCCTAACATAGGCTATGAAATGCACTCGTTAGGGTATACTCGACTACCTTATACCCTAGACTCGAATTTTACCCATATACTATGTCTTCCCCTTTCTTGCTCTCTACTGGGGTACATTAATCCTAGGGTATGCCCGACTTAAAATACCCTGTATGTAAAAAAAATTTTGAAAACACCTATTTGGGCATACTTGCGGGGCTTTAATCCGCAACGATGCCACGCCCCTAAACGCCTCTAGGTCCCTGCTCGGGCGCCACTTGTAAAGAAGCTACTGGCCGGGGTACGAATCTCAGTCTTACCAGGTCCAACGAGTTACAAGACATTTATAAGTTCGCTGGGACAGAGGGCTTAAGGGAGGGCGAAATGAATGTTTCGACCAAAGTATACCTAGCACTACTGCTATCCTACCTACCCTACGGGGCCGCAGACTCGTGCTACCTATTCTAGCAGGCCGGAGCCACGCACCCACTACACTATCGGGCCATGGCCACGCACCAACTGCACTATCGGGCTTCGGCCACACACCAACTGCACTATAGGGCCTTGGCCACGCACCACCTACACTATCGGGCCTTGGCCACGCACCACCTACACTATCCCCCCCTAGGTTAGGATGAACATCGGCTATTTGCGATGTTTGGCACAAGTATGACCGCCCGAGAATACAAAGATCAACATTTCACTTAATTATTGCGACTGCATTCACTTTATTCACTAACTTCGTTATGTTCTACCTTACTAAACTTCCTAGACTAAGGCCCTGTCGCATTGTCTTGGAGCCCTAGCGCTCCGCTGTACACTTCACCGTTTTTGCTCGCACTCCGGCACGTCAACTCACCCTGATCGTTATTCCAAAAGTGCCGGCTCGCTCGCGAGCGAGCCATGCGCTTGCCTCGGCCGCTCAACTTCGCCGCGAGCTTTCGCAGCCTCGCTTCGGAGCTTTCGCTCTTCGCCGCCGAATTGAAGCTGCGCTCTCGAAGGTGGTGTTGAGCAACCGATCAGCAACGCACGGTTGCAGCGGCGGCCGGCGGTTAAATTCAAAGTATGAACGGCTACTTGCCCATAACTACGCACTTATTCTAATAATACACAGACTATGCGGTTAACGGCTCCTTTCCTTTTAACTTAATTATAATATCGGCGGCTTCTTGCCTCTTACAAATCTATTACCTTATACTACTACATTTGATGCTTATAAACTATAAAAATTATTAAGCAATACTGCCAATTGCTCCTTGCCATGACCTTGGCGATGCGAACGGCGGCTCCTTGCCATGAGTTGAAAACTGTGGGGAGGCTAATCCTAGTAGCCGCCTGACAGTAGTGTTATGGTTATATTTGCCCACCTGAGAGTTGGTCATATGGAATGACATGGAATGTTGCACGCTCTCCAGCCTTTGACTACGTCTTTCCAGAAATGGGAAGAACTCATCATCTGTCGGGATTTTGTCAATGCCTGCGGCCTCCTCCCATTTGGTCTGAGTCTGAAATTTGCTCCAAACTGCCCAAAGTCTGCAACGCATATGCGAATTGACTTTGTCCGAGAACTCACACAGTTTTGAAGCCGACTCCGAATCTACCCTCTTGAGCCCAAGAATCTCATTGATATGTGCCTGGGAAACAAGACGTTTATTCCTAAATCTTCTATTTAGAATATCCATATCGATATTAGACAGCTCGGTATCCTTGTCGACAACTGACTCAAACATCGCGATGAAATCCGAATATTCGGTATAGCCACCGGAAAACGTGGGTAATTTGAGCTGGAGCAAGTGCGTTCTGTTGGCCAAGATCACGGTTTGGTTAAGCAAATCCTCATGACGATGAAAGGTTGAGTGGGACGGCCCGTTAGATTGACGACGCTGAATATTTACGCGAACACGAGCTTCAACCATGGCAATCAACTCGTCAAAATCATCGAGGTTTAGCTCCTCTAGCGAGTTATGCGCTGTATTAAAAGCAGACTTAGTTTGTTCAATTAGCAATAGGCGCAATTGACTAATTATAATTTTAATTTTGCAGTAGATTTATTTATTTTTACTGCAAAGTTAAATCTCGCCGGGGCCTCCAAATGTTGAGTTATTAATGTTTTTTAGCAACTGTTTTGAAATATTATCCAAGAAACAAAGTCAAATTTTGGCTTTTCACAGCAACACGTTATAATTCAGTTTATTTTATCTATTTGTATAAATTTTAAAGTTCTTTGGCTGTGGCTCAAAAATAGTTCTTCGCTTCGCCTCGATCAACAACGAATTAGTGCGAGATAAAAAGAATTTGCAATTTTATAGCAGCTGCGACAAGTGCAAGAAAGGCTTGCAAACATTGTTTACTACAAACAGCTGTTTCACTAGGCTAGAATTACAACCTCTTCTTATGATGCGGCTGTTGCTTAATCCAACAGCTGCTATAGAAACGATCGGTCGAAAATAAGTATGGAAATTTTTTTTGTTTTTCACGATGTCTTGCCATTGGAACGACCGGTCGAAAAATAAGTTGTTGTAATAAAAACATTTTTGTGTATTAAGATATCTTGACCAACCTCGGCATTTATTAGTTTTATTATGCTCCTTATATAAATTATTAATCGGTATCGTCGTCCCGCGTTGTAACACAGCTCTATGTGTAAGTAGTTACTGTGACGATCTGCGTATCCTTCCTGATAATGTTGTTATCCTCTTATCACAGCAGTTTCCTCTTGGGTCCAGCGCTGTTAAGAAGATTATGTTGGCAGTTGACTGACTGCTATTGCTGGCCTCGGGCTCAGACAATAATAAAAGATATAAATTTTCTTTACGGCAATGCCGGAGCTATTATTTATTCGGCAACTTCAGTGTTGCTCTGTTCACATCCAACTGCCTTGTTCGAGTTTACAATAAGTACGATTATGCCCTAAGCGACAATGCATCACGCCACAAAGTCATGATCGGCAAGCCGACTCAGCATTCCATACAGCGCAGCGCTTCACTTCGAATATGAAGTGTCAGCATACCACTGTTGGTCGTACTTAGCGCAGAACGCTGAACTCAAATGTGGCGCATCAGCATTACTTATGCAAAGCTACTTAATAACTAGGGCAATATATTGTGCAATATTTAACTTAGTTGTTAACTTATATACGCAAAGTCCTATCATCAACGGACCACTATATTCAATATCTGTTATAAGAACGATCGGTCGAAAATTAAGTTGTATTAAACACAATTTTGTTTATCATGATATCTTGACGAAACTTGGCATTTATTAGTTTTACTATGGCTATATATGCTCCTCATATATATACAAAATCCCAAAAAAATCAAACCACTTTTTCATATAGCTTCCATGGAAAGGATCTGTCGAAAATTAAGCTGTTGCATGAAAATAAATGTTTATCAAGATATCTTGAACAAACTCGGCAGTTATTAGTTTCACTATGCTCCTTATTTATATGCAGAGTCCAATTAAGATCGGACTACTATATCATATAGCTGCCATAGTAACAATCGGTCGAAAATTAAGTTGTTGAATGAAAAACATTTTTGTTTATCACAATATCTTGACCAAACTCGACCTTTGTAAGTTTTACAATGCTCCTCATAAAAATGCAAAATCCTATCAATATCGTTCCTCTATATAATATAGCTGCCATGGGAACGATCGGTCGAAAATTAAGTTCTATGACAAACATTTTTGTGTATGTAGATATCTTGACCAAACTCGGCATTTATTAGTTTTACTACGCTCCTCATATAAATGCAATATCTCATTAAGATCGGACCACTATATCATAAAGCTGCCATAGGAACGATCGGTCGAAAATTAAGTTATAATGAAAAACATTTTT
The DNA here is from genome assembly GCA_035045725.1 of Drosophila ezoana. Taxonomy (NCBI): domain Eukaryota; kingdom Metazoa; phylum Arthropoda; class Insecta; order Diptera; family Drosophilidae; genus Drosophila; species Drosophila ezoana. The sequence goes on from JAWNOU010000145.1 coordinate 461,297, forward strand.
AATGATGGTTTTGGCGACCTTTCCATTTTATAATTGTTTAGTTGGCTGGCTCGAGGTCCGGGTTTGTTTTAACAAAACAATGAAAACAATTTTATTGACTTATGCTGTACATAAATAGTTGTTTAGGTATACTTGTGTGTTCTTCTTACTTTGTCCATTTTCGTCTTATTGTGTCAAGTGCTAATTCCATTGGTATGCTGGGAAAGAAGGATACTACGTCAAAGGATACCAATGTTTCGCCTTTCCAGATGTGGGAATTTTTAACTCTGTCTTTAAAATCTACCGCGTTCTTTATCTTGTATTTTGAGTCCACTGTCAGATTTCTTAATATTTCAATAATATATTTGCACAGCCCGTAAGAAGGAGATCCGATGGAGGAGCACATTGGCCTCAGTGGTGTTCCTTCTTTATGTATCTTATATGTCCATATATCCTCGGAGGTACCGATGTTGTCGGAGTCATCTTATTTATTTCGTCCTTTGAAATAAGAACCATCTTGAATAATTTAGCCACGAAGTTGTTATTCTTTGTCTGTAGTCTTGATGTCGGATCCTAGTGTTCTATACGCGCATAAGCCGTCTAAAATATTTCTCATTTTATTTTTGTAATCGTCGTTTTGTTTATGAACCACTCTCTCATATTATTGTTGTCCGCTAGTGTAAGGCTGTTTATGTTTGTTTTTGCTGATTCCATATGTTTTGTTTGTTTTTGTAATAGGTTGTGTTTGTGTTTTATAAGTAAGTTGATTATTTTGGTGTGGTTAAAGTGTGTGTGTCTAGTCAATGCTCTAAATATGCCAGGGTGGGTTTTATTGTCACTCGTCAGTATGGGCAAATGTTTTATCAAGTTTTTAATAAAGTTAGGTATTAAGTTCGATTACCTACATTTTAACAAAAATTTTAAGCTAGATTTAAGTTTGATAATTTTACCAATGTCAGTTGGAATTTGTTGATTGTTCTTTTTGAATACTTATTTTTAGTTTTCATTTTTGCGTAGCTCCGGCTTGCTGCTATGCATGCGGCGTGCCTTCCGTTGATATATAATGATGGTTTTAGCGACCTTTCCATTTTATAATTGTTTAGTTGGCTGGATTGAGGTCCGGGTTTGTTTTAATAAAACAATGAAAACAATTTTATTGATTTTTGCTTCCAATATATTACGGTTGCGCATCGGCAAACCGTCTTCAGGGCACTAGCACAAGGTACAAAAAAATAATTAACATTAAAATATATTAAATTTAACAATAAATTGGCACATTGAACATACATTATTTTACACGTCTGCGCTTTATGACGTGGAGATTGAAACTGAGTATGTTTGGCTGTTCAATAGGTGTCTGTAAAGTGAGCGCAATTTTCGGTGTCCGTCTTGTAGTTTAGTCGTTTGTTCTAATGTGTGTCGTTTGTTGTAGTGTTGTTATTGTTGTAAAATTGTTGTTGCATCAAAATTTGGTGGGTGGTTGCTTCTCATACAATGGGTCATTAGTGCTGTTTTCTGCATATTATTTTTTTGTCTTAATTTGAAGTCTGATTTATGTTGGGTAATCCTTGTTTTTAGTTTTGATTTTGTTGTGCCTATGTACACACTATTGCATTTGTTGTTCTTTCCCCAGCACATGCTATTTGGTAAATTACATTACTTTTATCGGCAATAGGAATTTTTGCTTATCTTATTAAAGAATTTTTGTAACGTGTTCGTAGGTTTGTGTGCTACTTTTATTTCTTGGTTGTTGTAGCAATCCCGAGCTCATATATTACATATATTAGGGATTTGTATATTTTGTTAGGTTCTGTAGGCTTTTCTGTTCCGATATGTCGTCTTTTTAATAATGTTTTAATTACATTTTGTGGGAAGTCATTTTTCGTTAATAGTTTTTTTTATTTCATGTATAGTTTCTTCGTGGTATATTGTGTCCGATATGTTAAGCATTCTTTTCATACAGCTTATTGCTGTATTGATTATCATACACTTGGGGTGGTTTGAATTGAAGTTGAGTATTCGTCCGGAGGCTATCGGTTTCTTATACCACTTAATTTTAAGTTTGTTGTCCAATCTAATTACTAAAGAGTCTAAAAATGGTAGTTTCCCGTCTTTTTCGAATTTAATTGTGAATTTAATATGTCTATGGAAGGAGTTCAATTCTTTCAGAATATTCTGTGCTTCTGTTTTGTCCGTTATGGAAAACAGGTCATCTACATATTTGGTCAAAAGTCTTGGTTTTATTGTCAATTTTTCCGTCATGTTGTCTAATAGTTCCTCCATTACTATATCTGCGATTACTGGGGAGGCTGGTGATCCCAAACTTGGCATTTATTAGTTTTAATATGCTCCTCATATATGTCGAAAATTAAGTTGTTGCATGAAAAAAAATGTTTATCAAGATATCTTGAACAAACTCGGCAGTTATTAGTTTCACTATGCTCCTTATTTATATGCAGAGTCCAATTAAGATCGGACCACTATATCATATAGCTGCCATAGTAACAATCGGTGGAAAATTAAGTTGTTGAATGAAAAACATTTTTGTTTATCACAATATCTTGACCAAACTCGACATTTATAAGTTTAACTATGCTCCTCGTAAAAATGCAAAATCCTATTAACATCGTTCCTCTATACAATATAGCTGCCATGGGAACGATCGGTCGAAAATTAAGTTGTATGACAAACATTTTTGTGTATGTAGATATCTTGACCAAAATCGGCATTTTTGTACCCTCGCCGAAGGTATTATAATTTTGTCGTGAAATATGTAACGCATAAAAGGCAACATCTCCGACCACATAAAGTATATATATTCTTGATCACTATCAACAGCCGAGTCGATACAGCAATGTCCGTCTGTCCGCCTGTCCGTCTGTCCGTCTCTCAGTTTTAAAGCTATCTTTATGAAATTTTGCAGAAGTCCCTCTTTCTGTTGCACGCAGCACATATGTCAAAACCAGCTGGATCGGACTACTATATCATATAGCTGCCATAGATACGATCGGTCGAAAATTAAGTTGTATAAAACAAAATTTCGTTTATCAAGATATCTTGACCAAACTCGGCATTTAATAGTTTTATTATGTACCTCATATAAATGCAAAATCCCATTAAGATCGGAACTCTATATAAAAGAGCTGCCATTGGAACGATCGGTCGAAAATTAAGTTATAATGAAAAACATTTTTAATGATGGTTTTGGCGACCTTTCCATTTTATAATTGTTTAGTTGGCTGGCTGGAAGTCCGGGTTTGATTTAACAAAACAATGAAAACAATTTTATTGACTTTTGCTGTACATAAATAGTTGTTTAGGTATACTTGTGTGTTCTTCTTACTTTGTCCATTTTCGTCTTATTGTGTCAAGTGCTAATTCCATTGGTATGCTGGGAAACAACTACGTCAAAAGATATCAATGTTTCGCCTTTCCAGATGTGGGAATTGTTAACTCTGTCTTTAAAATCTACCGCGTTCTTTATCTTGTATTTTGAGTCCACTGTCAGATTTCTTAATATTTCAATAATATATTTGCACAGCCCGTAAGAAGGAGATCCGATGGAGGAGCACATTGGCCTCAGTGGTGTTCCTTCTTTATGTATCTTATATGTCCATATATCCTCGGAGGTACCGATGTTGTCGGAGTCATCTTATTTATTTCGTCCTTTGAAATAAGAACCATCTTGAATAATTTAGCCACGAAGTTGTTATTCTTTGTCTGTAGTCTTGATGTCGGATCCTAGTGTTCTATACGCGCATAAGCCGTCTAAAATATTTCTCATTTTATTTTTGTAATCGTCCTCATTCATTGCTACGGTTTTGTTACATTTATCTGATGATCAGATTTTTATATTTTTATGTTCTTTTAAGAATTTACGTGTCTGTTCCACTGTGTCCAATATTGCTCGATTCCTAGTGTTTTGGTTATTCTTCGATTTATGCTCTTTAACCAATAGAGAGAATTTGGTGCGCGCCGCATCTTGTGTTTCTTTTTCTTTTATTGTTTGAACTAACTCTTCACCGTCTGCAATGTATTTTAAGAGAGGAAACTCTCTTTTATTGATCGGGAGAGCGAACTTCGGCCCTTTTGCGAGTAATGCTTCTATGTTTGGCGGGAGTTCAATTTTCGTTTTGTTTATGAACCACTCTTTTTTATTATTGTTGTCCGCTAGTGTAAGGCTGTTTATGTTTGTTTTTGCTGATTCCATATGTTTTGTTTGTTTTTGTAATAGGTTGTGTTTGTATTTTATAAGTAAGTTGATTATTTTGGTGTGGTTAAAGTGTGTGTGTCTAGTCAATGCTCTAAATATGCCAGGGTGGGTTTTATTGTCACTCGTCAGTATGGGCAAATGTTTTATCAAGTTTTTTATAAAGTTAGGTATTAAGTTCGATTACCTACATTTTAACAAAAATTTTAAGCTAGATTTAAGTTTGGTTAATTTTACCAATGTCAGTTGGAATTTGTTGATTGTTCTTTTTGAATCCTTATTTTAATTTTTTATTTTTGCGTAGCTCCGGCTTGCTGCTATGCATACGGCGTGCCTTCCGTTGATATATAATGATGGTTTTAGCGACCTTTCCATTTTATAATTGTTTAGTTGGCTGGATCGAGGTCCGGGTTTGTTTTAATAAAACAATGAAAACAATTTTATTGATTTTTGCTTCCAATATATTACGGTTGCGCATCGGCAAACCGTCTTCAGGGCACTAGCACAAGGTACAAAAAATAATTAACATTAAAATATATTAAATTTAACAATAAATTGGCACATTGAACATACATTATTTTACACGTCTGCGCTTTATGACGTGGAGATTGAAACTGAGTATGTTTGGCTGTTCAATAGGTGTCTGTAAAGTGAGCGCAATTTTCGGTGTCCGTCTTGTAGTTTAGTCGTTTGTTCTAATGTGTGTCGTTTGTTGTAGTGTTGTTATTGTTGTAAAATTGTTGTTGCATCAAAATTTGGTGGGTGGTTGCTTCTCATACAATGGGTCATTGGTGCTGTTTTCTGCATATTATTTTTTTGTCTTAATTTGAAGTCTGATTTATGTTGGGTAATCCTTGTTTTTAGTTTTGATTTTGTTGTGCCTATGTACACACTATTGCATTTGTTGTTCTTTCCCCAGCACATGTTATTTGGTAAATTACATTACTTTTATCGGCAATAGGAATTTTTGCTTATCTTATTAAAGAATTTTTGTAACGTGTTCGTAGGTTTGTGTGCTACTTTTATTTCTTGGTTGTTGTAGCAATCCCGAGCTCATATATTACATATATTAGGGATTTGTATATTTTGTTAGGTTCTGTAGGCTTTTCTGTTCCGATATGTCGTCTTTTTAATAATGTTTTAATTACATTTTGTGGGAAGTCATTTTTCGTTAATAGTTTTTTTTATTTCATGTATAGTTTCTTCGTGGTATATTGTGTCCGATATGTTAAGCGTTCTTTTCATACAGCTTATTGCTGTATTGATTATCATACACTTGGGGTGGTTTGAATTGAAGTTGAGTATTCGTCCGGAGGCTATCGGTTTCTTATACCACTTAATTTTAAGTTTGTTGTCCAATCTAATTACTAAGGAGTCTAAAAATGGTAGTTTCCCGTCTTTTTCTAATTTAATTGTGAATTTTATATGTCTATGGAAGGAGTTCAATTCTTTCAGAATATTCTGTGCTTCTGTTTTGTCCGTTATGGAAAACAGGTCATCTACATATTTGGTCAAAAGTCTTGGTTTTATTGTCAATTTTTCCGTCACGTTGTCTAATAGTTCCTCCATTACTATATCTGCGATTACTGGGGAGGGTAGTGATCCCAAACTTGGCATTTATTAGTTTTAATATGCTCCTCATATATGTCGAAAATTAAGTTGTTGCATGAAAAAAAATGTTTATCAAGATATCTTGAACAAACTCGGCAGTTATTAGTTTCACTATGCTCCTTATTTATATGCAGAGTCCAATTAAGATCGGACCACTATATCATATAGCTGCCATAGTAACAATCGGTCGAAAATTAAGTTGTTGAATGAAAAACATTTTTGTTTATCACAATATCTTGACCAAACTCGACATTTATAAGTTTAACTATGCTCCTCGTAAAAATGCAAAATCCTATTAACATCGTTCCTCTATACAATATAGCTGCCATGGGAACGATCGGTCGAAAATTAAGTTGTATGACAAACATTTTTGTGTATGTAGATATCTTGACCAAAATCGGCATTTTTGTACCCTCGCCGAAGGTATTATAATTTTGTCGTGAAATATGTAACGCATAAAAGGCAACATCTCCGACCACATAAAGTATATATATTCTTGATCACTATCAACAGCCGAGTCGATACAGCAATGTCCGTCTGTCCGCCTGTCCGTCTGTCTGTCTCTCAGTTTTAAAGCTATCTTTATGAAATTTTGCAGAAGTCAAAACCAGCTGGATCGGACTACTATATCATATAGCTGCCATAGATACGATCGGTCGAAAATTAAGTTGTATAAAACAAAATTTCGTTTATCAAGATATCTTGACCAAACTCGGCATTTAATAGTTTTACTATGTACCTCATATAAATGCAAAATCCCATTAAGATCGGAACTCTATATAAAAGAGCTGCCATTGGAACGATCGGTCGAAAATTAAGTTATAATGAAAAACATTTTTAATGATGGTTTTGGCGACCTTTCCATTTTATAATTGTTTAGTTGGCTGGCTGGAAGTCCGGGTTTGATTTAACAAAACAATGAAAACAATTTTATTGACTTTTGCTGTACATAAATAGTTGTTTAGGTATACTTGTGTGCTCTTCTTACTTTGTCCATTTTCGTCTTATTGTGTCAAGTGCTAATTCCATTGGTATGCTGGGAAACAACTACGTCAAAAGATATCAATGTTTCGCCTTTCCAGATGTGGGAATTGTTAACTCTGTCTTTAAAATCTACCGCGTTCTTTATCTTGTATTTTGAGTCCACTGTCAGATTTCTTAATATTTCAATAATATATTTGCACAGCCCGTAAGAAGGAGATCCGATGGAGGCACATTGGCCTCAGTGGTGTTCCTTCTTTATGTATCTTATATGTCCGTATATCCTCGGAGGTACCGATGTTGTCGGAGTCATCTTATTTATTTCGTCCTTTGAAATAAGAACCATCTTGAATAATTTAGCCACGAAGTTGTTATTCTTTGTCTGTAGTCTTGATGTCGGATCCTAGTGTTCTATACGCGCATAAGCCGTCTAAAATATTTCTCATTTTATTTTTGTAATCGTCCTCATTCATTGCTACGGTTTTGTTACATTTATCTGATGATCAGATTTTTATATTTTTATGTTCTTTTAAGAATTTACGCGTGAATTTCTTCGATTTATGCTCTTTAACCAATAGAGAGAATTTGGTGCGCGCCGCATCTTGTGTTTCTTTTTCTTTTATTGTTTGAACTAACTCTTCACCGTCTGCAATGTATTTTAAGAGAGGAAACTCTCTTTTATTGATCGGGAGAGCGAACTTCGGCCCTTTTGCGAGTAATGCTTCTATGTTTGGCGGGAGTTCAATTTTCGTTTTGTTTATGAACCACTCTTTTTTATTATTGTTGTCCGCTAGTGTAAGGCTGTTTATGTTTGTTTTTGCTGATTTCATATGTTTTGTTTGTTTTTGTAATAGGTTGTGTTTGTGTTTTATAAGTAAGTTGATTATTTTGGTGTGGTTAAAGTGTGTGTGTCAAGTCAATGCTCTAAATATGCCAGGGTGGGTTTTATTGTCACTCGTCAGTATGGGCAAATGTTTTATCAAGTTTTCTATAAAGTTAGGTATTAAGTTCGATTACCTACATTTTAACAAAATTTTTTAGCTAGATTTAAGTTTGGTTAATTTTACCAATGTCAGTTGGAATTTGTTGATTGTTCTTTTTGAATCCTTATTTTTAGTTTTTATTTTTGCGTAGCTCCGGCTTGCTGCTATGCATGCGGCGTGCCTTCCGTTGATATATAATGGCGGTTTTAGCGACCTTTCCATTTTATAATTGTTTAGTTGGCTGGATCGAGGTCCGGGTATGTTTTAATAAAACAATGAAAACAATTTTATTGATTTTTGCTTCCAATATATTACGGTTGCGCATCGGCAAACCGTCTTCAGGGCAGTAGCATAAGGTACAAAAAATAATGAACATTAAAATATATTAAATTTAACAATAAATTGACACATTGAACATACATTATTTTACACGTCTGCGCTTTATGACGTGGAGATTGAAACTGAGTATGTTTGGCTGTTCAATAGGTGTCTGTACAAGTGAGCGCAATTTTCGGTTTCCGTAAAAAAGACGGGAAACTTCAATATTTAGACTCTTTAGTAATTAGATTTGACAACACACTCAAAATTAAGTGGTATAAGAAACCCATAGCCTCCGGACGAATACTCAACTTCATTTCAAGCCACCCCAAGAGTATGATAATCAATACAGCAAAAAGCTGTATGAAAAGAATGCTTAACATATCGGACACAATATACCACGAAGAAACTATACATGATATAAAAAAAACTCTTAACGAAAAATGACTTCCCACAAACTGTAATTAAAACATTATTAAAAAGACGACATATCGGAACAGAAAAGCCTACAGAACATAACAAAATATACAAATCCCTAATATATGTCCCACGACTATCAGAACGCCTCACGAACTCGGGATTGCTACAACAACCAAGAAATAAAAGTAGCACACAAACCTACGTACACGTTTCAAAAATTCTTTAATACGATAAGCAAAAATTCCTATTGCCGATAAAAGTAATGTAATTTACCAAATAACATGTGCTGGGGAAAGAACAACAAATGCAATAGTGTGTACATAGGCACAACAAAATCAAAACTAAAAACAAGGATTACCCAACATAAATCAGACTTCAAATTAAGACAAAAAAATAATTTGCAGAAAACAGCACTAATGACCCATTGTACAACAATAACAACACTACAACAAACGACACACATTAGAAATGCTACCCATAATTAACACACCAACGAACAGACACCTATTGAACAGCCAAACAGACTGTGAGGCGTTTACTGAGGTCCGCCGCCCCACAGTTTTCTTGGCGAGGAGCCATCGTCCCCATGGCCAAACCAAACGGGATAACCTAACAATGTATTAGTTATATAAGAGGCAAGAAGCCGCAGTGTATAAATTATATTATAATCAACAATGTATTAGTTATATAAGAGGCAAGAAGCCGCAGTGTATTAATTATAGTATAATCTACATTATATTAGCGAGTAAAGAGGCAAGGAGCCACGAAAGTTATAAGATAGTTTGAATTTAACCGCCGGCCGCCGCTACAACCGTGCGTTGCTGATCGGTTGTTCAACACCGCCTGCGAGAGCGCAGCTTCGATTCGGCGGCGAAGAGCGAAAGCTCCGAAGCGAAGTTGCGAAAGCTCGCGGCGAAGTTGAGCGGCCGAGGCAAGCGCATGGCTCGCTAGCGAGCGAGCCGGCACTTTGGAAATACCGATCATGGTGAGTAGACGTGCTGAAAAGGAGTGCGAGCAGAGAAAAAACGTGAAGTGCATAGCGGAGCGTTAGGGCTCCAAGACAGTGCGGCAGGGCCTTAGACAGGAAGTTTGTTAGGATAGTATATAATAAAAGTTGTGAATAAAGTGAACGGAGTCTCAATGATTAACTTAAAGCAGATCTTCGTAATCTCGGGCAGTTATATTTGTGCTAAACATCGGCGATAGCCGATGTTCACCCTAACCTAGGGGGGATAGTGTAATTGGTGCTGGGCCAAGGTCCACAAGTGTAGTTGATAGAGTAGTTGGCGCGGGGCCAAGGCCCAGTAGTGTAGTTGGTACGTGGCTGAGGCCTGATAGAGTTGTTGGTACGTGGCTGCAGCCCGATAGAGTAGTTGGCACGTGGCTGAGGCCCGATAGTGCAGGTGGTACGTGGCCATGGCTCGATAGCGTGGGCGGTACGAGGCTCCGGCCTGCTAAAGGAGGTAGCACGGCCCGGTATAGCAGGCAGTACCGTGGTAGCGCGAGGTATACTTTCGTCGAAACATTCATCCCTCCCTTTTAGCCCTCCGTCCCAGCGAATTTATAAATATCTTGTAACTCGCTGGACCTGGTAAAACTGAGATATGTACCCCGGCCAGTAGCTTCTTTACAAGTGGCGCCCGAGCAGGGACAAGAGGAGTTTAGGGGCGTGGTACAGTTGCGGATTAAAGCCCCGCAAGTATGCCCAAATAGGTGTTTTTTTTTTGCATACAGGGTATTTTAAGTCGGGCATACCCTAGAGGGAAAGTACTCTAGCGGAGAACAAGAGATTGAGGATATGACATAGGTGTGAAGTATAAAACTAGGGGATTGAGTAGTCCAGTATACCCCAGCGAACATTTTAATACCCTGTGTTAGGCAGAGGCAGAAAAATGAACACGTGCAGAATTTTAGCGACGAAAATACTTGTAAAAATCTATCACGCAAAGCAAGGAGACAAAAACATAACGGTCGGTCGTAAAAGTACAGCGCGCGCGCGCCAGACGGGCGACGTCGAGATCACGCTCGCACACGGGTGCACAAACGCGCGGCGCAGTCGACGTCGGCGTCGAAGGGCCGTTAAGGCGTCGCGGCAGCGACTGTACAGTGGGACGAATTCAACTCACGCGCGGTTGAATTCGTCAGTACAGTTGTGGGGGGCAGTGAGGATGGTCGCATTTTAAGATTAATATATTTACATAAAAATTAGTGGATAAAAATAAAATTTTTTATATATAAAATTAATTAAACAAAAATAAATAAAAGAAATAAAACAAACAGTTAAGTACACAAGAAGAAACCAAGGTACCCAATAAAGGCGAAAGCAGCAACCAAGTGAGGAACGGCCTAGAAGTAAAAAGGTGAAAAGGAAAATTTAATTACCTTTTGTTGAGTTTTTTTTTATATAAACAAAAGAAAAGAAAAACAATTTTTTTGGAATTTTTTTGTATTTTTGTTTGGTGGAAGATATAAAGGCAATATAAAGAGAAAACTAAAAGGAACAAAAGTGGCTGAATAAGATCGGCGTAAAAGTGACAAAGACACCAAAAAAAAAGGAGAGAAGTAATATAGGGACCGACGGAGCCCCTAAAACAGGAAGAGAGGGAAACAGCGACGTCGGTTACCAAGAAGGTATATAATAAAGGATGGAGGCAGGTGAGTGCCAAAACCCGGGGGTAGGCGTCCGTTGGATTCACCAGCGACGCAAAGAGGAGTTAGTGGCGATCGCCCAGGAGTTTGGGCTGGAAAATGAGGGGCGCGTGGAGGAGCTACGTAAGCGGCTGTCCACCTACGTGCAGGATGGCGGTCATTCGACTGAGATTTGGGATCGGCTTGCCGAGCTGGAGTCTCAGTACGCTAAAACTCTTGAGCCGCCATCATGGGGCGTCCCACCCGACGTTGGCGGGCGGCCACGTCAAAAGTCGGAGCCTGACCTCAGGAGCTCCCAACTGCACGGGCGTTTGCAGGCGCCCACCCCGAGCTTGTCCGTCTCGGGCGTGGAGGCGGTTCCTGCTCTCGGGGGAATGAAGATCGCCAAGCAACTGCGGTCAACGCAGAGGTAGGGCGGTCCCCTGTTGAACCGGGGGGTGATCCCTACCACACTAGACCATACCATCACCCGGAGGCGAGGCCACTTCCCAATGTCCCGGAGCAAGTTCGGAAGTGGGGTATGATGGCCGATCCGACCCCCTTGGGTTCTTAGAGGACCTCGAGGAGCGCGCCATCACCTATGGTATTGCCCTCGACCGCATGCCCAGGGCAATGAGCGAAGTGTTCTGCGATAGGGCTGCTCGTTGGTTTCTGAGCAGTGGGCTAAGGGATGTGCCGTGGGCCGTGTTTAGGAGGGGTTTCCTGGAGTTTTTCTTGCCCCCTCGTTACTTCGAGAGGCTTGAGGACGAGATCCGATCCCGGAGGCAGCGCGTAGGCGAAGAGTTCAAAGAATATTTAATAGAGCTGAGGGCCCTTATGCATCACGCCAGATACAAGCTGGCACTAGAGCTGCACCGGATCTACGAGAACGCCGCTCCAGATCACAGGCTTTATGTGCGACGGCAAGACTTCTCTACCCTATCCCAGCTAACTCAACTGGCCGTAGAATACGAGACCGTCGTGAGGCAGAGGGCGGAGTACTCAGGCAGCCAACCCGTAGCCCCGGGTGTCTCGAGTTCGAATAGTGCAGAATGGGCGAGGACGGCACAGTCCCCGGGGGGACATCTCAATCCGTTCCGGTCTGCTCCCAGCGGATCCGGAACAACCGTTGTGGACAACAGGGTCTCCGCCCACTGCAACTCACGCAGAGGTGGCCCATCGGATGATGAGCCAAGAGGCCGGGAACGGATATGATCCGCGACGCGCGTGTCGTAGGTGCGCACAGGAGGGGCACTTCGCCAGGGAATGTCCCAACGCCCCCGTCTTATTTTGTTGGGTATGTGGAAGCCGGGGCCGAAGTAGTCAGGAGTGTTGCCGCCGCGCGGAGGCGGGAAAAGGGCAACGTCGTCGCCCGGTCCGGGATCGGGTCGGATGGGTTCACCCTAGAGGTGGAAAAGGCGTTGAGAGTAGACGTCAGCTTAGGGAAAAAGACGATCAGCATGACGATGCTCATCATGCCCTCAATGTTGGACCACGTAATCCTGGGTATGGATTTCTTGGGTGCAATGGGCGCTACAATACGCTGCGGCGAGGCAGAACTGGTCCTAGAAGCAGTGACGATACTGGGCGTGGGGCCAGGAACGAGCGAGGAGTCAGAGAAAGGCCTCCCGAGTCATGAAAGGGGAGCACCTGCTCGGCTACAGAGGGAGTCGGAGAAAGGCCTCCCAGGTCATGAAAAGGGAGCACCTGCTCGACTAAAGAGGGAGTCGGAGAAAGGCCTCCCAGGTCATGAAAAGGGAGCACCTGCTCGGCTACAGAGGGAGCCGGAGATAGGCCTCCCAGGTCATGAAAAGGGAGCACCTGCTCGGCACCCGATGGAAAAGGTCAGAAAAAGGGAAGTAAAGTCCGGCTCAAATCGAGAGCCTGAAGAACCCAAGAGGCGGCGCGTAGAGCTGCAAAGGCAGACTTATGTTGGCTACGGAAGGGGCACGGCGGGAACGTGCCAGGGAAAGGACGGAGGAGGAGCAATGGCCAGAATCCACACGGACACAGGGGGCCAGGAGCGACTGCCAGAATCGAGCGGTCATGGAGTTCTGTCTGGAGTCGAAGTGGTGCCAGGAGGGGGCGAGAACGGCACCGAAGAGGAGGAGTGGCCAGCGGATCTGGATCCAGAACTGAGGGAGTTCGTGGAGTCAGAGCTGGCTCTCTTCGAGGGGCTGCAGGGAGTCTCACACATCGCGGAGCACAGAATCCGGCTGAAGGATGACAAGCCGTTGAAACAGAGATACTATCCCAAGAATCCGGCCATGCAGAGGGTGATCGACGAGCAAGTGGATGAGCTGATCCGGGCAAATGCCATCGAGCCGTCGCGTAGTCCGCACAGCGCCCCGATCGTCTTGGTCAAGAAGAAGACTGGCGAGTGGCGTATGTGTATTGACTACCGACAACTCAACGCGCATTCCATTCCGGACGCTTATCCGGTGCCTCGTATTAACCACATCCTGGAGCGGTTGCGTCACGCCCGGTTCATCTCCACTCTGGATTTGAAGCACGGGTACTGGCAGATACCGATGGCAGCCGATAGTCGGGAGTTTACGGCGTTCACAGTCCCTGGAAGGCGTCTTTTCCAATGGCGGGTGATGCCATTTGGTCTACACTCGGCGTGTGCGACCTTTCAGCGAGCATTGGATACAGTAATAGGACCGGAAATGGAGCCCCATGCGTTCGCCTACCTGGACGACATCGTGGTAATAGGAGCAACGAAAGAATAGCATGTATACAATTTGAATGAGGTATTCCGCCGACTAAGGGCGGCCAATCTCAGGTTAAATAGGAAAAAATGTATCTTCTTCCGGGAGAGGTTAGTCTAACTAGGACATGTGATTTGCGGGGAAGGAATACGTACTGATCCAGAGAAAGTGGAGGCGATACGTAGCCTGAGGGCCCCGACAAATTGCAAAGAACTGCGGCAGTGTCTCGGGATGGCGTCATGGTACAGGCGCTTCGTCCCTAACTTCGCGACTCAAGTACAGCCACTCACAGCGCTCTTAAGGAAGGGGCGGAAATGGGCATGGGAGCAAGAACAGGAGGAGGCATTGCGCCAATTGAAGGATAGCTTGACGACTGCCCCTGTGTTGGCTTGCCCCGACTTTTCCGCCAAGTTCGTCTTGCAGACTGACGCGAGTGAGTATGGCCTCGGCGCAGTGCTGACACAGACGATTGATGGCCAAGAGCGAGTGATAGCGTATGCGAGCCGGAAGTTGCTGAAGGCCGAGGTGAACTATTCCGCCACTGAGAAAGAGTGTCTGGCAATAGTGTGGTCGATCCGGAAGTTGCGCTGCTACTTAGAAGGGTACCGGTTCGACGTGATTACTGACCATCTGGCACTCAAGTGGCTCAACTCGATCGAGAGTCCGTCCGGAAGAATCGCGCGATGGGCGTTAGAACTGCAGCAGTTCCAATTTGACGTCCATTATCGTCGAGGGAAGCTCAACGTCGTGGCCGACGCACTATCAAGACATCCTCTAGAGACCTGTCAGCAAGCAGTGGTGGCCGAGCAAGTGGGTCGCGAGTACGCGTGCCAGGATCGCCGAAGAGCCAGCCAAGTTCCCGGACTACGTAGAAGAAAATGGGCAGCTATATAGGCATTTAGGCCATCGGACGGACGACGAAGATTACATTCCCTGGAAGCGTGGTCAACGGCGGAGGGTGTTGGCGGAATGCTATGATGCTCCCACGGCCGGGCATCAAGGTGTCAGGAAAACGGTGTCGAGGTTAGCCCAGCGGTACTACTGGCCGGGTATGTTCCGCGATGCCGCCAGATACGTGAGATGTTGCGAAGACTGTCAAAAATTCAAGAGTGAGCAACTTAAACCGGCAGGCCGCATGCTGACGAGGCAGGTGGCAGAGCCGATGGCGGTACTTTGCGCGGACTTCGTCGGACCCCTTCCACGGTCGAGACATGGAAACACGATGCTACTGGTGTTCCATGACGCTTTCTCGAAGTGGGTGGAACTGGTCCCCTCTCAGAAGAGCCACAGCAGCGCATCTGCAGACTGCATTTCGAGAGAGGATTCTAAGTAGGTTCGGGGTACCTAGAAAGTAGGTGTGCGACAACGGGGTACAGTTTACTCCCTGGGTGTAGAGATCCAGTATACCGCCCCGTACTGTCCGCAAGAGAATCCCACTGAGAGGACCAACAGGACTGTAAAGACCATGATAGCGCTATTTATTGAGGGCCACCAGAGTTCATGGAACGAACTCTTGGCGTGGCAGATTCGACCGGATTCAGTCCCGCTTTCCTGATGCAGGGTAGGGAGCCGCGGTTGCCCGCCGCTCTGTACGATCAGGTAACTCCGGGGTCCGCAACTAGTGCGTTCGACCCTAGGACAAAGGCGGATAGGTTAAAAGAAATCTTTTATATTGTTCACAGCAATCTCCAGCGCGCATCGAAGGACCACTATAACTTGAGGAGACGAGAGTGGCGGCCTTCGTTGGACTCGATGGTCCTGTTAAGACAGCACCAGCTATCCAACGCCGCCGAAGGTTTCGCCGCAAAGTTGGCACCCAAATTTGACGGCCCCTACAGGGTCGTCACATTCATGTCCCCCAATATTGTACGGCTGGTGAAATCAGGCAAGCAAAAGAAGAGGGTGGCCAACATTTCACAGTTGAAACCATTCTACCAAAAGGCGACGGGCGACGAAGAAGACGAAGATCCAGGGCACGTAAATGCCCACGAGTAGGCGAAGGATGAGAGCGACACCCGTCGCCCAACGAAACCATTATAATAAAGTTTAGATAAGACTAACACTAATAACATAATTGAGAATAGGTCTAGTAAAATGTGAGCCGCACTGAGAGGATAGGGCATTAACAAATAAGTAACGAGTAAGTTAACGAATAAGCTAATTTACAGATGGAACCCGAAATTATCAGCATCTCGTCAGACGAAGACGTCAGCAGCGGAGACACCGAGCCTTACCCCGGGCCGGGAGCCGGAGGCCGCCCGCGCGACCCCCGCCGGGGACGCGAGTACTACCAAAGAGAACGACAAGAAGGGCCGCTATACCCTATACTCCCGGCGGACCAACGTCATGGAGAGGCTGGACGGGATGGTCATGCTAATGGCAGTCGAGGTCACAACAATGTTCGTGGAGGCGCCATTCGCACGAAACTCGCCACCGTACGCGGAACAGCTCCCATCTCCGCCCCTCGCATCCCACTCGGCACAGTCATCAGGGCCGGCAACCCCAGCCCCGACCGGCGAGATGGACGAGGAAGAGTCCGTACCGCTCGAAGCAGAGAAGCACACACCTCCAGTGCAGGAGGTCGGGGCAGTAGAGGCGGTAGGAGAAGATATCTCCCCGTCGGCCGGAGACACGGAGTCGCCCCCGACGGAGGCGCCGAGCGGAGTCCGAGCAGACGGCTGGGAAGCAGACCCGCCGAGCCGCGGTCCAGAACCCTTAGCGGGAAGGAACTCGTCAACAAAGGACGAGGAGGACGGACCGGCATTCCGTCGCCGCTTCGCCACCCACCGTCTGGAGGTAGATCCGGATAGCCAGTTTCCCCGTATAACGCTGCGCTACCTACCGAAAGTTCCCGTGGAAACCGACAAACCCCGTCTTAACGTTGCAAAGCGCGAGTGGGGGGGTGCCGAAGAAGGCCCAGGCGGAAAGCGCCAACGCAGCCGTCCTCGCCGACGGAGAGCCGGCCGGGGAAAGCGTCGCCGGAGTGGAGGCCAACGCCGACCCAGTCCCGAGGGAGCGTCCTCGTCGGCCACGAAGAGGTTTCGCGCGGAGACCGAGAAGCCAGGAGGATCGCAGCGGCGCGTGCCGCGTTCGCCCCGCGAGCGCCAGAAGGGTCCTTCCCAGCTCGGGAAGGATAACCGCCGCTGCGAAATCACTTCTCGAGGAGGCCATCCCGAACCCTGGCCAATACCGATTGCGGTCTGCCAGATGGTCGTGGAGGAGCGCTGTCGCGGCAGCAAAGACGCGGCGAACTCGCCCGTGTCCACAGCCCACACCGATTCGTCTGACGCAATCTTTCGAAAGGGGTCGGAGGATGAGTGGTTCGACCACTAGGACGAGATGCCCGCGCTCGTGCCCATTGCCCGCGCCGAGACACCCGACACCATCGCCCGGCGGGAGTTGAAGGACGCCTGGTTCGACCAAGAAGGCAAGGCGCCGTCCCTAGAAGGCCCCTTCGTTACTCGACAGGAGGGCCGGGGCGAAGTGTGGTCCGAGGATATCGTGGACCTTTTCGACGGTATCGACGGGTGGGATACCAGTCTGGACTCGGTGCTGGAAGAGGAACCCAACGCCGAGGTCGACCCGATCGCCCGCAGCGCCGACGTTGAGGTCACGCCGGAGAGCCCCACCAAGGAGCCCGACACCGAGGTCGAGACGGTCGCCCGCAGTGCCGACGTTGAGGTAACGCCGGAGAGCCCCGCCAAGGAACCCGTGCCCGATTCCACCCCCTCGGGCTGGAAGGTGTTTCCTCGCGGAATACCGTTGTCGTCGGGCGTGGTGGAACTGATCGCGAGAGAGGCGCGAATCCGCCGGTTCCGATGCCGACGCACTCGTTTCCACGTATCTGACGGGGAGCGCGACTACAGCGTTACGTCACCTGCTCGAAGTGAGGGGGGTGTGAGGCGGCTACTGAGGTCCGCCGCCCCACAGTTTTCTTGGCGAGGAGCCATCGTCCCCATGGCCAAACCAAACGGGATAACCCAACAATGTATTAGTTATATAAGAGGCAAGAAGCCGCAGTGTATTAATTATATTATAATCAACAATGTATTAGTTATATAAGAGGCAAGAAGCCGCTGAGTATTAATTATAGTATAATCAACATTATATTAGCGAGTAAAGAGGCAAGGAGCCACGAAAGTTATAAGATAGTTTGAATTTAACCGCCGTCCGCCGCTACAACCGTGCGTTGCTGATCGGTTGTTCAACACCGCCTGCGAGAGCGCTGCTTCGATTCGGCGGCGAAGAGCGAAAGCTCCGAAGCGAAGTTGCGAAAGCTCGCGGCGAAGTTGAGCGGCCGAGGCAAGCGCATGGCTCGCTAGCGAGCGAGCCGGCACTTTGGAAATACCGATCATGGTGTGTAGACGTGCTGAAAAGGAGGGCGAGCAGAGAAAAAACGTGAAGTGCATAGCGGAGCGCTAGGGCTCCAAGACAGTGCGGCAGGGCCTTAGACAGGAAGTTTGTTAGGATAGTATATAATAAAAGTTGTGAATAAAGTGAACGGAGTCTCAATGATTAACTTAAAGCAGATCTTCCTCCTCCTTGCCGCGAAACAGAATTGTGGGGTGGCCATTCTGGGTAGCCGCTTCACACCCCGCCCTTACTTCGAGGAGTTGACGGCTACGTCGCCTTTTACGTTCACTCCTTAGTGCCTTCTGACACCCGGAAACGGGTCCGTCGATATCGGCCCAAGCGGATTGTGATTTCTTCCTCGATGAGTTCCACTAAAGCCGCCGACAGAGGCATCCCACGGGGAAACCCCTCCACCCCAAGGGGGTGAAATCAGAAACAGGGCTACTGACGATCCTTGTTGGCGTAGGAGTCCTTGCCGCGTACTCGTGACTGGCAGCCAGCGGGACTGCCACCAGGTCCACTTCTTCGTCGAAGACCGACTCCAAGCTCGTGTCCCACCCGTCGACTCCGTCGAACAATTCCGCGAGGTGCCCCCACAAATCGCTATCGGAGGGGGTCTTGGGGGCCTCTGCGGACAGCGTGCGCCGTTTCCGCCTCCTTGACTTCTGTACCTGTCCGGTGGGCGGCAGCCGGCATCTCCACGCGTGTTGCAGGCACCAGCGCGTATTATGGGCACGAGGGGGACATTGCATCCTCATCCCCGATCTGCGGCTCCTCTGCAACCAACTGGCAGACAGTTATTGGTAACACCCAGGGATCGGAACATACACCTGGGGGAGTAACCACGGCTCCGCAATTACGGTTATCCTTCTCAGGCCGAGAAGGACCCTCTCGGCGCTCGGTCGACAAGGTTCTGGCGGAAAACGCCGGACACAACTGTCCCCTCGACACTGGGCTGGCGTTGGCTCCCACTTCGGCGACGCTTACCTCGGGTGGCTGTCTGACGACGGTGGCTGTTTCGCCGGCGTTTTCCGCCAGAACCTTGTCCTGTGTTCGCTTTCCCACGCTTTGAAAGGCCAGAACGGGATGCACCACCCACATCGGGGATCTTCGGTAGGTAGCGCAGCGTGATCCGAGGGAAGCGGCTGTTCCGGTCTACCTCCAAACGGTGGGTGGCGAGACGGCGTCGGAATAACGGATCCTAGTGCTCGTCTTACGTTACGGGTTCTTGAGTCGTCGATAATCGATCTGGACTCTCGCATTGGTGGCGTGTCCGCTTGCGCGTCCACCTCGTCAGTTGCTGTCCGGACCGTCCCCTCAGGCGACATTGTCGACGAACATTGTCAACGAATATGGTCGTCACTTCGACGGCCATTAACATGACCATCCCGTCCAAGCGTTTCATTAAATTGGTCCGTCGGGAAAGGTTCGGTGTCCGCACTGCTAGCATCCTCGTCTGACGAAATCGAAATTACTTCGGGGTCCATCTGTAAATTCAACTTATTCGTTAGCTTATCTATTACTTAGTTGTTAATACCCTATTTCTACAATGCGGCTCTCATTCTACTAAGCCCCTTCTTGCGACGTTGTTAGTGTTTGTCTAAATTTAGTAAGTGGTTACGTCAGGCTACGGGTGCTAATCTCACTGCTCGCCTACTCATGGGTGTCCAAAAGTCCGGATCCCACCTCTCCGTCATCAGTGAAACCTCGGTGGCATGGTTTCAGCTGTGAAATATTGGCCTCCCTCTTGGACAGCTGGTGTTGCCGTAGCAAGACCATTGAACTCAATGAAGGTCGCCACTCTCGTCTCCGCAAGTTGTAGTGCCTGCCCAACTCCTTTGATGCCCGCTGGAGGTCGCTGTGGACGATATAAAAGATTTCTTTTAGCCTATCCGCCTTCGTCCTAGGGTAGAACGCAATAGTTGCTGACCCCGGAGTCACCTTATCATATAAAGCAGCCGGCAGCCGCGGCTTCCTTCCCTGCATCAGGAAAGCGGGACTGAATCCGATAAACTGCGCTATCATGGTCTTCACGGTCCTGTTTGTCCTCTCGGTAGGATTCTCTTGCGGACAGTACGGGGCGGTATATTGGTCCTCTACATCCAGGGACTCCAGAAAAGCCTTGAAACCACGGCATGTAAACTGTATCCCACTGCCACACGCGATCTTTTTAGGCATTCCGAATTGGCTCAAAATCCTCTCTCGGAATGCTGTTTGCCGGTGTGCCGACGTGGCTCTCCTGAGGGGGCCAATTCCACCCACTTTGAAAAGGCGTCATGGAACACCAACAGCATAGTGTTGCCATGTTTCGACCGTGGGAGGGGTCCAACGAAATCCGCGCAAAGGACAGCCATCGGCTCTGCTACCTGCCTCGTCAACATTCGTCTAGCCGGTTTGAGTTGCTCGCTCTTGAACTTCTGGCAGATTTCACAGCACTTCACGTTCTTGGCGGCGTCATGGAACAAACCCGGCCAATAGTACCTCTGGGCTAGCCTCGACACTGTATTACACACGCCTTGATGCCCGGCCATGGGAGCATCATGGCACTCTAGCAATACCCTCTGTCGCTGACCCCTAGGCACACATAACTTCCAGAGAATGTAATCCTCATCGTCCGTCCGATGGCCCAAATGCCTATATAACTGCCCACTTTCTTCTGTGTAGTCTGGAAACTTGGCTGGCTTTTCGGCGATTCTCGCACGCATGCTCGCGACCCATTTGCAAGTTGGCTCCGCCACCACTGCTTGCTGACAGGTTTTTAGAGGATGCGTTGACAGTGCATCGGCCACGACGTTGAGCTTCCCTCGTCGGTAGTGAACGTCAAATTGGAACTGTTGCAGTTCCAATGCCCATCTTGCAATTCTTCCTGAAGGTCAAGAAGATCCACCAGATGATCCGTTATCACGACGAACCGGTACCCTTCTAGGTAGCAGCGCAACTTCCGGATTAGCCATACTATCGCCAGGCACTCCTTTTCGGTAGCGGAATAGTTCACCTCAGCTTTCAACAACTTCCGGCTAGCGTACGCTATCACTCGCTCCTGTCCCTCGATCGTCTGCGTCAGC
Organism: Drosophila ezoana; assembly: GCA_035045725.1. Taxonomy (NCBI): domain Eukaryota; kingdom Metazoa; phylum Arthropoda; class Insecta; order Diptera; family Drosophilidae; genus Drosophila; species Drosophila ezoana. The sequence goes on from JAWNOU010000145.1 coordinate 482,556, forward strand.
ACTGCGCCGAGGCCATGCTCACTCGCGTCAGTCTGCAAGACGAATTTGGCGGAAAAGTCCGGGCAAGCCAACACAGGGGCAATCGTCAAGCTATCCTTCAATTGACGCAATACCTCCTTCTGTTCTTGATCCCATGCCCATTTCCGAGACACTGCCGCAATTCCTTACAATTTGTTGAAGCCGTCAGGTTACGTATCGCCTCCACCTTCTCTGGATCGGTACGTATTCCTTCCCCACAAATGACATGTCTTAGGTAGACCAACCTCTCCCGGAAGAAACTGCATTTCTTCCTCTTCAGTCTGAGATTAGCCGCTCTTAACCGGCGGAACACCTCCCTCAAATTCTTTACATGTTGCTTTTTCGTTGCCCCTATTACCACGATGTCGTCTAGGTAGTCGAACGCATGAGGCTCCATTTCCGCACCTATTACTGTGTGCAAGGCTCGCTGAAAGGTCGCACACGCCTAGCGCAAGCCAAATGGCATCACCCGCCATTGGAAAAGACCTCTTCCAGGGACTGTGAACGCCGTACACTCCCGACTATCGGCTGCCATCGGTATCTGCCAGTACCCGTGCTTCAAATCCAGAGTGGAGATGAACCGGGCATGACGCAACCGGTCAAGGATGTGAATAATCCTGGGAACAGGATAAGCATCTGGGATGGAATGCGCGTTGAGTTGCCTGGATCAGCTCATCCACCTGTTCGTCAATCACCCTCTGCATGGCTGGATTCTTCGGATAATATCGCTGTTTTAATAGCTTGTCATCCTTTTGCCGGATCCTGTGCTCCGCGTTACGCGAAACTCCCTGTAGCCCCTCGATGAGTGCCAGTTCCGACTCCAGGAACTCCCTAAGTTCCGGATCCAGATCCACTGGCCACTTTGCCTCTTCGATGCTGGGCTCGCTTTGCGACTCGCCACCTCCGGGCACCACTCCAACCCCAGATAGAGCTCCATGATCGCTATGGCAGTCGCTCCTGATCCCCTGCGTCTGTATGGATTCTAGCCATTGCTCCTAATCCCTCCATTATCGGGCACCTTTCCACCGTGCCGCCTCCATGACCAGCGTAGATCAGCCTTTGCAGCTCTGTTACTCACACAAACTACCGTGAGCGACGTAACGAAGCCTCGTCTCTCTCGATACCCTACACTTTAGGTTAGGAAAGGGGGTGTCATGGCGAGCGACGTAATGAAGCCTTGTCTCTCGATACTAAGCTAGGTATGGGAAGTTCTGTTGAGTACCGGCTAGCCACGGTACCCGAAGTTAAGGTTAATAAAAGATGACAACGGTTAGCAACTTCTTTCGAGTATTATTTATTCACTTCATCTTATCCATAGAAACATTGAACGCCACCCAAGTATCTTCTTGCGATAAAACTTAACCGCACTGCCTGGAGCTCTAGCGCACCGCTACACATTTTTGGGGTTATGTTCTCGCTCTGCTACTCCGACACACGTCTACTTACTGTAAAGTTCTTTGCAAAAGTGCACGGCCAGCGAGCCGTGCGCTTGCCTCGGCCGCTCAACTTCGCCGCGAGCTTTCGCAGCTTCGCTTCGGAGCTTTCACTCTTCGCCGCCGAATTGAAAATCCTATGAACATCGGACCACTATATCATATAGTTGCCATAGGCACGATCGGTCGAAATATAAGTTTTTGTGTGAAAAAACACTTTCGTTTGACGAAACTCGGCGTTTTTTAGTTTTACTATGCTCGTTATATATACGCAAAATGCTATTAAGATCGGACCACTATATAATATATCGAAAATTAAGTTGTATGGCACATATTTTGTTTTTCACGATATCTTGACCAAGCTCGACATTTTTTAGTTTTACTATGCTCCTTTTATATACTCAAAATCCTATCAAGATTGGAAAACCATATATGTAGCTGCCATAGGAACGATCAGTCGAAAATTAGTTTGTATGGATACAACCTTGACCAAACTCGGCATTTTTTAGTTTTACTATGCTCCTCATAAATCTACAAAATCCTATTAAGATCGGACCACTATATCATATAGCTGCTTTAGCAACGATCGGTCGTATAAGTTGTATGGAACATTTTTTGTTTTTCACGATATCTTAACCAAGCTCGGCATTTTATAGTTTTACTATGCTCATTATATATACGCACAATCCTATCAACATCGGACAACTATATCATATAGCTGCCATGGGAACGATCGGTCGAAAATTAAGTTGTTGTATGAAAAACATTGGTAATAAAACTTAACTTTACAGAGTATTTTATTAATTAAAAGCAATTAAAAGTTGCCGATAACCCAGTAGCAGCACGATTGGCGAGTGTCGTGCAGCAACGATACTCCTTTACGATGAATTTCCGATAGTTATGAACTATCGTCAACACTTCGAGATGAGCTAATGAGAGCTGCTAACTATCGATAATGAATCATTATTAATATCGAATTTTCAATTTGGCGGAAGCTATTGTGTATTTAAAGTGTATGAAACTAAAATATCAAAACAATTGTTTGCATTTGTAAATGTAATTGTAAATTAAATTGAATATTTTGTAATTGATGTAAGCTATTAAATATTGTTGTATAATAAATTTCAAAAATAATAATATATATATAAAAAATGATTATACTTATGTTTTACATTACAGTAATATAACTTAAAGTCTAATTTTAAAAAAAAATTTATGAATTTACCAGCGTTTATAAATCGGTTTGAACCATGCAAAGTTATTTGATCAAATGCTTGCTCGTAGTTGAGCGATCGGTGAAGGAAGCGGGGCATAAGATCCATTGATCTGTTTATTATGTGCCGCTGGATTTAAACAAAGCCATAGCCACAATTTCTGCAGAGTGCACAGGAGGTTATTCGTGAGATAAATAATATGTTCATAAATTACTCGCACTTATACGTCTGAACGCTAATGTGGAATTTATTCTGCTGGACGCTCAGACGCATCCAGTAAATGTTACCACAAATAACTAAAACATTAATTATGTTCGTCGTCTCCTTATGTCTTTATTGCACTTTGCGTGTATGTCGTACACAATCCAGCAGAGCTTCTGTAATCCTGCGTGACATGGTCATCCCCAAGTGAGAAAATAATCTTTTTTTGTAAATAAACTGATTGATACATACTTACGGGTATCGTTTGGTCATATATATTCAACCTTGTTGTAATTGCTTGAGCATTTCCTATAAAAGAAGCTAAACTTTTATATTTGTAAAATTATAATAATAATACCATATGTACGTCCCTTGATGCGCGTGCCAAAACAATGCGCATGTACATATGTATGCGTGCACATGTGATCACACTTTACATTGATTTTCTCACATACTGAGTTTGTACGCATACACTTGTACATTATTTTGCAAATAAGGTTTGACTGTATGCATACATGGGATACACCAATTGGAAATGATCATGCTTACGGACTAACTTACCAATGGATGTGTTAGAGAATTTACACTAACACAATCGTATTGTGCGTTGTGTCTCCTACGAGTTCTTAGAAACGTACGTATGCTTGTATGCATTTGCATGTTTGTAGTTTCTTTCATCTAAATCTATTCGCGAGTGCATGTTATTAACTGGAAAATTCATTTGTTTAATAAAAAATTGACAAATGCAACAATTGTAAAATTTCTGCAGGTGCATTCTATTTATATATATATATTTATATATATTCTACTTATTTTGAAATCCAAGAACTGTCCTGGCTGTGGCGAGCCCTGCAAGTGTGTCCCATTGAAAGGCGATTTTTATTTTCGGTGTAGTTTGACGCACACTTTTGTAAAAAACAAAAAAAAAAATTACAAAAAAGTGTAATTTTGTACAAAGTGTGCGGGCGAACACGTTCTTCGCGGGGTCTCGTCTGACTATTAGGAGAATTTGCCTTATTGTTTATTACGAACTGATGGGAGTTGAACCCATTACTGCATTTTTTAAAAATGAGCTCTCATTGACTTATGAAACAATAGTCAATTGGCGTAATTATTTGCGAGAAGTTTTTCAAGATTGGGCTGCAGAGTTAAGCCTTGGAAAGCTTGGAGGAGAGGGCAAGGTAGTAGAAATAGACGAAAGACTTGTTTCTAAAAGAAACAAGTAAGAGGTTCTAGTCGGGAGCTCCCGACTAGGGGATACCCTGAACCCTTATATTCCAACACCAAATGCAGCGCGCGCTTATAGATAGAGTAGCGGGGAGGTGGCGATAGGTATAAAATGAAAGATAATCGATATATATATACTTTTCTAGAAGCTACATGTCAAGTTTGGTGACTCTAGCTCTTATTATTTACCAAAATTGCTTAAAAAACAGGATATCGATATACATTTTTATCGATTACTTGGAAACGGGGCAAGTTATCGATTATCGGAAACAAACTCGATCTGCGTAGGAACTAGGAGCACCTACATCTAAAATTTCAAGTCCCTAGCTCTTATAGGTTCTGAGATCCTTGCGTTCATACATACGGACGGACGGACGGACGGACGGACGGACGGACGGACGGACGGACAGACAGACGGACATGGCTAGATCGACTCGGCTATTAATGCTGATCAAGAATATATATACTTTATGGGGTCAGAGATGCTTCCTTCTGCCTGTTACATACATTTGGATTTTGCACAAAAACATAATACCCCTTTTACCCATTTTTAATGGGTTCAGGGTATAAAAATAAAATACTTACATCTTCATATGTGCAGTCTAGATTAATGTTCGCTCTGCCACAATGGGGATTGTAGAGTTTTAATTTTAGATGTAGGTGCTCCTAGTTCCTACGCAGATCGAGTTTGTTTCCGATAATCGATAACTTGCCCCGTTTCCAAGTAATCGATAAAAATGTATATCGATATCCTGTTTTTTAAGCAATTTTGGTAAATAATAAGAGCTAGAGTCACCAAACTTGACATGTAGCTTCTAGAAAAGTATATATATATCGATTATCTTTCATTTTATACCTATCGCCACCTCCCCGCTACTCTATCTATAAGCGCGCGCTGCATTTGGTGTTGGAATATAAGGGTTCAGGGTATCCCCTAGTCGGGAGCTCCCGACTAGAACCTCTTACTTGTTAAGAATAGTTTTCGTAATATTTTTAAATTCAATTAAAGAAAGTACTTATTAAACAATTTTTTGTTACAGTAGATCTTACAGTAGATCTCTGCGAAATGCAAATAGAAGAGAAGAAAAATTGGTCCATAATTTCGGTAAGTTCCCTTAAAAGCTCGCATAGCATTTAATTAAATTTTCTTCAATTTCAGTATTAACACGAACAAATATTTTCGAATGCGCTGTCCTTAATGGCACAACAACGTTTTTAAATTTTCAAAACAAAAATTATGAAAAAATAAAAGTTGATTTAGATATAATTATAAAATAATCGTAACATCTTGTTTTAATTCCGATCATCAGTTAAATTAATTGATGCAAATGATACAGTAAAACTTTATTTGCAAAATAATGTACAAGTGTATGCGTACAAACTCATTATGTGAGAAAATCAGTGTAAAGTGTGATCATATGTGCACGCATCCATATGTACATGCGCATTGTTTTGGAACGCGCATCAAGGGACGTACATATGGTATTATTATTATAATTTTACAAATATAAAAGTTTAGCTTCTTTTATAGGAAATGCTCAAGTAATTACAACAAGGTTGAATATATATGACCAAACGTGTTAAATAAAATGTCAGCACCCGCCACGATCAGATGATGCACTTCTCTGCTGGGATACCCGTAAGTATGTATCAATCAGTTTATTTACAAAAACAGATTATTTTCTCACTTGCATTTTGGGGATGACCATGTCACGCAGGATAACAGAAGCTCTGCTGGATTGTGTACGACATACACGCAAAGAGCAATAAAGACATAAGGACACGACGAACATAATAAATGTTTTAGTTATTTGTGGTAACATTTACTGGATGCGTCTGAGCGTCCAGCAGAATAAATTCCACATTAGCGTTCAGACGTATAAGTGTGAGTAAGTTATGAACATATTATTTACCTCACGAATAACCTCCTGTGCACTCTGCAGAAATTGTGGCTATGGCTTTGTTTAAATCCAGCGGCACATAATAAACAGATCAATGGATCTTATGCCCCGCTTCCTTCACCGATCGCTCAACTACGAGCAAGCATTTGATCAAATAACTTTGCATGGTTCAAACCGATTTATAAACGCTGGTAAATTCATAAATTTTTTTTAAAATTAGACTTTAAATTATATTACTAATGTAAAACATAAGTATAATCATTTTTTATATATATATTATTATTTTTGAAATTTATTATACAACAATATTTAATAGCTTACATCAATTACAAAATATTCAATTTAATTTACAATTACATTTACAAATGCAAACAATTGTTTTGATATTTTAGTTTCATACACTTTAAATACACAATAGCTTCCGCCAAATTGAAAATTCGATATTTATAATGATCCATTATCGATAGTTAGCAGCTCTCATTAGCTCATCTCGAAGTGTTGACGATAGTTCATAACTATCGCAAAATCATCTTAAATCGTGCTGCTCCTGGGTTATCGGCAACTTTTAATTGCTTTTAATTAATAAAATACTCTGTAAAGTTAAGTTTCGCCGCTGGAAATGGAACCTTGAGAAAAAACTACGTGGAATAGACACCACACCCGACTTATTTGGTGTTGACTTTTGTAGAGTAAACAAAACGAAGCATTACCAAAACATTTTTTTTTTATCATGATATCTTGATGAAACTCGGCATTTTTTAGTTTTACTATGCTCCTTATATATACGCACAATTCTATCAACAACGGACCTCTATATCATATAGCTGCCATGGGAACGATCTGTCGAAAATTAAGTTGTATGAACAACAGTTCTGTTTATCAAGATATCTTGACCCAACTCGGCATTTATTAGTTTATCCATGCTCCTCATCTTCATGCAAAATCCTATGAACATCGGACCACTATATCATATAGCTGCCATGCGAACGATCGGTCGAAAGTTAAGTTGTTCTATGGAACATTTTTTTTTTCACGTTATCTTGACCAAACTCTGCATGTTTTTGCTTTACTATGCTTCTTATAAATACGCAAAATCCTCTTAAGATCGAAGCACTTTATCATATAGCTGCCATAGGAATGATCGGTCGAAAATTATGTTGTTGTATGGAGCATTTTTATTGTTTTTCACGATATCTTGACCAAACTCGGCATTTATTAGTTTTACTACGCTCCTTATATATACGCAAAATCGTATTAACATCGGACATCTAAATCATATAGCTGCCATAGGAACGATCGGTCAAAAATTAAGTTGTATGAACAAAAGTTTTGTTTATCAAGATATCTTGACCAAACTCGGCATCTATGAGATTTACTATTCTCTTCACAAATCAGCAAAATCCTATGAACATCAGACCACTATATTATATAGCTGCCATAGGAACGTTCGGTCGACAATTAAGTTGTTGTATGGAACATTTTTTTTGTTTTCACGATATCTTGACAAAATTCGCCATTTTTTAGTTTAACTATGCTTAACATAAATATACAAAATAGTATTAAGATCGGACTAATATATTATATAGCTGCCATGCGAACGATCGGTCGAAAATTAAGTTGTATGAACAACAGTTTTGTATCAAGATATCTTGACCAAACTCGGCATTTATTAGTTCATCCATGCTCCTCATCCACATGCAAAATCCTATGAACATCGGACCACTATATTATATAGCTGCCATGCGAACGATCGGTCGAAAATTAAGTTGTTCTATGGAACATTTTTTTGTTTTTAACGTTATCTTGACCAAACTCTGCATGTTTTAGCTTGACTATGCTTCTTATTTATACGCAAAATCTTATTAAGCTTGGACGACTTTATCATATAGCTGCCATAGGAATGAGCTGCCATGATGATGATTTATTGTTTTTCACGATATCTTGACCAAACTCGGACATCGGACATCTATATCATATAGCTGCCGTAGGAACGATCGGTCGAAAATTAAGTTGTATGAATGACAGTTTTGTTTATCAAGATATCTTGACCAAACTCGGCTTTTATTAGTTTTACTAAGCTCCTCATAAATATGCAAAGTCCTATTAAGATCGGACCAATATATTATAAAGCTGCCATAGGAATGATCGGTCGAAAATTAAGTTGTTGTATGCAACATTTTTTTGTTTTTCGCGATATCTTGACCAAACTCGACATTTTTTAGTTTTACTATGCTCTTTTTGTTTACGCAAAACCCTATTAAAATTGGACCATGTAGCTGCCATAGGAACGATCGGTCGAAAATTAAGTTGTATGAACAACAATTTTGTTTATCAAGATATCTTGACCTATCAACATCGGACAACTATATCATATAGCTGCCATAGGAACGATCGGTCGAAAATAAAGCTGTTGTACGAAAAACATTTTTGTTTATCAAGATACCTTGATGAAACAGGGCATTTTTTAGTTTTACTGTGCTCCTTATATATACGCACAATTCTATCAACATCGGACCATTATATAATATAGCCGCTTTAGGAACGATCGGTCAAAAATTAAGTTGTTGCTTGGAAATTTTTTTGTTTTTCACGATATCTTGACCAAACTCGGCATTTACTAGTTTTAGTTTTACTATGCAAAATCCTATAAGGATCGGACCACTTCATCATATAGATGCCATAGAGGTGATCGGTCGAATATTAAATTGTTGTATGAAACACTTTTATTGTTTTTCACGATATTTTGACCAAACTCGGCATTCTTATACCCTTGCAGAGGGTATTATAGTTTTGTCGTGAAATGTGTAACGCATAGAAGGAGACATCTCCGACGCCATAAAGTATATATATTCTTGATCAGCATCAACAGCCGAGTCGATATAGCCATGTCCGTCTGTCCGTCTTTCCGTCTGTCTGTTTCTATGCGAACTAGTCTCTCAGTTTTAAAGCTATCTTAATGAAACTTTGCAGAAGTCCCTTTTTCTGTTGCACGCAGCACATATGTCAAAATCAGCTGGATCTGACCACTATATCATATAGCTGCCATAGGAACGATCGGTCGAAAATTAAGTTTTTGTATGAAGAAACATTTTGTTTATCAAGATATCTTGACCAAACTCGGCATTTATTAGTTTTACCATGCTCCCCATATATATGCAAAATCCTATTAAGATCGGACCAATATATTATAAAGCTGCCATAGGAACTGTTGTAGTAGGGGTCCGCAGGGCTTCCAGGTGAACTATACGAACTTAAGTTTCGTTGGGGGAGCGTTTCTGCTCTGCACAATTTTATTCACTTAGGTTGAGAAAAACACGTTTTGTTCGCTTGAAGGTTATTTTTCATCTCGTCTGTATTTTCAGAGTACATTACAATGTGTTAGTGTTAGTGAGGTGAATTTCATGTTCTATGTACTGGTTCCGGAGTTACATGGCGGTTGGATGGCGACTGCCGGATACACTTCTTGTGTGAACATGCCGCCCGCCTTGCAGTATTGCAAAAATAAAAGGGGAGAGGGAAGTGGCTCTGTTCCTACTGGTGAGCGCAGGAGCCGGAGAGTATCCACCCGAAGACCGTGTTTTGGGCCAGTCGTGCGCCGCCATGGCTCGGCAGGACGCCTTGGAGAATTAAATCTGGGTAGATATCCGAGCCCAACACCAGATTGGAGATTTCCGGTTGGAACCAGCGATCGTCTGCCAATCGAACGTTGTTGAAGGGCTCATTCAGTTTCTCGCTGACGAGCTTCGTTGGAGTTCGATACTGAAGATTTGGTACACCTGCAGGATGACCTCTCGCTGGAAGCTAGAGGTCCTGGAACTGATTATGGCCGAGCAAGCGTTGTCTTTACCGACGCGGGTGACGGATAGCCCGGAGGCCTTTGCCAAGGATGCGTCGATAAGACTTACCGGACAGCACGGGTCTAAAAGTGCCCGAGTGTCGCGGGTCGCCTTGCCGTTTCCAAGTCGGATGAGTGCTCTCGGAAGCACGGTTGTCCTCTTGTGTTCCATCAAAGTCGACAAGGAGATGGAACCAGCGGATGAAGGCGGCGCGGAGCGTCGCGTTTGGGCCTTGGTGCGGCGCATTGTTTGGGATCGCTCTGGAGATCGCGATGGCATGCGACGCGCTTCTTGGAAATTAAGCAAGGTGTGATGGTCGCCCTGGCACTTGCGGCACTTGTCCTTGCGGCGACAGGACTCCCCGGAATGTTGGTGAGCCAGGCAGTTTGGGCAGTATTTGTTGACCAGAACTGCTCGGAGTCTTTTCTCTGGAGATAGCCGCATGAACCGCTGGCACTTTCGCAGCGCGTGGACTCCTCGGCATACTCGGCATCGGAACGATTCCGTTGCGGGTCGGCTCTTGGATCGGCCTTGTTGTTGGCGTGGAGACATCGTGCTGTTACGTGAAGAAGGTTGAAAAAAAAACATAATAGACATTACTGATGCGGCTTTATACGGATGGTCCGCAGACCTATGGATCTAGGATTCTAGTCTTTACTGGAGATTCTACTGGATGGAAAATGGAGACTGGATTCTATCGGGAGCAGGATCAGCTTAGAGATAGGTCTCTTGGAGACACCTCGGGCTGTTAACACGTCGACCACTCGGACTCTTTGGTCGTCGCCAGGATAGGTCGTTTGGATTCGACCTAGACGCCAGTCATTAACTGGAAGATTATCTTCTTTAATAATGACTAGATTGTCCCGTTGTAAGTCTCGCGTTAGAGTTTGCCATTTGTTTCTTTTGTGTAATTCTAAAAGATACTCATGTTTCCAACGGAGACAGAACTGTTGTTGCAAAGCCTTCAAGCGCTGCCAGCGGTTGATGATGGACGTGGCGTGTTCCTTGATCTCTGGCTCTGTGGCGGAAAGTAGAGGACCCCCGACTAGGAAATGACCGGGAGTCAGAGCTAGGAGATCAGTAGGATCTTCCAACATTGGAGATATCGGTCTTGAATTCAGGCATGCTTCAACTTTGGATAGGAGCGTGGAAAGCTCTTCGAAGGTGTATTTGGAGGTCGATGTAGACTTATAAAATAGATTTTTGAAACTCTTTACACCTGCCTCCCACAGGCCACCCATATGCGGTGCACTAGGAGGGTTGAAGTGCCAGGACAGTTTCTGGTGACTGTAAGTGGCCTGGAGTTGAGTCTTAAGCGTTTCTACAAAATCGCGCGAGAGGACTTTGGCCGCTCCAACGAAGGTTTTGCCGTTGTCGGAATGCATTTGGCATGGGCACCCTCGTCGTGCCACAAATCTCGCAAATGCCGCTAGGAATTTTTCTGTGGTCAGGTCAGATGTAGCTTCTAGGTGGATAGCTTTGGTGCTGAAGCACACAAAGACGCACACGTAGCCTTTTGTTATAAGACAGGCTCGACCTGTGTAATTTTTAACATCGAAGGGGCCTGCAAAATCGACTCCTGTTTGAGTGAACGGCCGAGAGAATGTGACTCTCTCCACAGGCAAGTCGCCCATAAGCTGCGTTTGCAATTTCTTTTTTCGAATGACGCAGATTTTGCAGGAATGGATTGTGGATTTGACCAACACCTTCAGCTTTGGAATCCAGTACTGTGATCGTATTAAACGCATCATGAGCTGGTTGCCTCCATGTAATGATATAAGATGGGTGAAAGCGGTCAAGAGACGCGAATATGCACATGTGTATGGCAGTATAATTGGATGCCGCTCATCGTAGCCGAGTGCTTCGGCCGCTTTTACACGACCACATGCTCGAATAATTCCCTTACCATCTAGAAAGGGGTTCAAATTAAGGAGTTTGCTGGAAGTGAGCTGTTTCTTCGTGCTCAAGCAAGTGTACTCTGACGAGTATGCTTGTCTCTGGGTCAGGAGAATGAGTCTTTCTTGTGCATAAGAAATCTCGTTGCTGTCAATTTCAATAGTTGACGGGAGTGACAATCGTTTGCAACGCTTGAAGAAGCGATAGATGTAGGCTAACACTCGCAGGGCTCGATCGAACTTGGAGAAGCGATCGAGGAAAGAAAATGAGGGAGCCGTGTTTGCGAGGTTTACTTTAATCGTACGTTGCTCTATTGTCGTATCTGGGAGAGGATCTGAAGGAATGGGCCATTGGCTCTGAGGTAGGCGTAACCATTCTGGCCCGTGCCACCACAGCTCATTGTTGACTAACACTTGTGGTGGGGCACCTCTGCTCGCTAGGTCCGCTGGATTGTACTCGGATCGTACATGGGACCATTTATTGGAGTCGGTGGCCTGAGTAATTTTTGCGACTCTGTTTGCTACAAAGGTAGTCCAGGCGCATGGTGGCTTATGAAGCCAAGCTAGCACAATTGTGGAATCTGTCCAATAGAACCAGTCGCCGCCAGCGGAAGGTAGCTGGGGACTGAGTGCAGCGGATAACTCGGACAGAAGTGCTGCTCCGCAAAGCTCTAGTCGTGGCAAGGATACCGTCTTGACCGGAGCGACCCTCGTTTTCGCTGCTAGGAGATGTACTGAGATGCGATCTTGTATCTCAGTGCGCACGTAAATGGCGGCCCCATAAGCACGCTGCGAAGCGTCACAAAACCCGTGGTATTGAATAGTCCCCTGTGGGCGGAATTCGACCCATCTAGGGATGCGAATCGCAATGACGCCCGGATACTCTTGCAGAAATAAATTCCACTTACTGAGAAGACTATCAGGTAGCGGATCGTCCCAGCCCAGTTCTTGGAGTCAGATCTCCTGCATGAATATTTTTGCCTGAATAATGACTGGACCCAGCCAACCTGCTGGGTCGAACAGTTTGGCAATCTGTGAAAGGACTTCACGTTTGGAGACGGACTGTTTGGTTGTTAGCTCGGATGGAGCGAAAAAAAACTCATCGGTGTCAGCTTTCCATCTGATCCCGAGAGTCTTTGCCGAACAGGCTTCCTCGATCTCTAAGAAGTCGGCGCGAAGCAAGTGGTCCTTGGGAATCGCTCTTAGCAAGTCCTTTTCATTGGATGTCCATTTCCGCAAGGGGAACCCGGCATATTCAAGGGCTTTGCGGAGTTCTGCAATTGCTTGATCTGCCGTTGATTTGTAATGGGCTCCCGCTATTACATCGTCGACATACATATTGTTTGCGATAATGTGACTTGCTAAGGGATAGAGCGAACGAACGTCATCAGATAACTGATGTAGTACCCGGATTGCCAAAAAGGGGGCACAGTTAACTCCAAACGTGACTGTGCTGAGCTCGAAGTCACGAAGCTCGTTGTCCTTTGTTCGGAACAGAATTCTCTGATAGGGCGTGTGTTTGGGATGCACAAGTATCTGCCAATACATTTTCGTGATATCGGCATTGAAGACATATCGGAAGAAGCGCCATCTTAGAATTTGAATGGTTAAGTCGGATTGCAGAACGGGCCCGGCATGTAGCTGATCGTTCAAACTTTTACCATTCGATGACGGGTGGGAGGCGTTAAATACTACGCGGAGCTTGGTCGTGGTGCTGTCAGGCTTGTGAACAGCATGGTGTGGTAGATAAAAGTTATCCGAACCATTGCTTGGAGGGACTTGTCGCATGTGACCTAAGTCCAAATATTCCTGGATCACTGCATCGTACTGCTCCTTAAGGGGGGCATTTTTTGCCAGACGATTCTCATTTCGTAGAAATTGAGCTAGTGCGATGGACCTTGAATGGCCTAACTGGATGTGATCGGAATTCTTGAATGGCAGTGTGACCAAGTATCTGCCGTTTTTATCCCTTTTAGTGGTTTTTTGGAAATTGCGCTCACAAAACAGGTCGGATTCCTTTTCCAGCTTTACTGGAATATCCTCCACCTCCCAAAATTTTGTGAGCAGTTTATCCAAGCTCGCATTTTGATTCAGCGAGACTTGAGTCGAAAAGGATGCGACAGATTTGGCACTGGTCTTAGAAACGGGGCCTGTAAGGATCCAGCCGAAAATCGTTTCTTGTCCAAGGAGAGTGCCACATATGTTGGGATAGGAGCCACCTAACAATATGGATGGGAGGATATCGGCGCCGAGAAGCACGTCTATCTGTGAGCTCCTATAGAAAGAGGGATCGGCCAAGTGTAATTTTGGAAGTTCTTTCAAAGCAGTTTGGGGGATGGTGTAGGAGGGCAAATTGCCTGCTAGCTTTGGAAGAACATAAGCCGAGGTTTCAATATGAACCCTGGGCTTTATCGGAGAGCCAATATTAAAATAGCATAGTTTTTGAGGTTGAGCCGAAATGGCTTGATTCAAGCCGGAGACCTGTGCGTCGACGGGTTGATAAGGAAGTTAAACCCTTTTGAACAATCGCTCTGAAATAAAGGTCGCTTCAGACCCAGAGTCGATTAATGCCCGAGCTGTATACTTTGTGCCCAAATGACACACTTGGATGACAGCCGTGCCGAGGAGAACACCATGTGAGTTTGCGGAAAAGTACTTTTGAAGTAGCTTGGGTCGAAGTAGAAGTGGACTGTATAGATGAAGGAGGGTTCAAAACTATTGGTGTTGTGGAAGCTGAGGGCACCTGGGGTCTGTCACGGTGGAGCAGCGTGTTGTGACGTCCCTTGCATGTGAAACAACTATGTGCGCTGGTGCAGTCTTTCAATTGGTGCTGTCTGGCGAAGCAGTTTAAGCACAACCTTTGTTGCTTAATGACGGAAACTCTCTCGGGTACGGACATTTGTAGAAAACGTGGGCATAGACGCACGGGATGGTTATTCTTCTGACACAATTTGCAGTGTTGTGACTTTGTAGTCACTGTTGCTTCGAAGGTTCTCAGGTGGTTGGACTCTTTTCTTGTGGGTTTGGACTGGGGTGGCGTATGTGCGGTAGGTCGTACATCCTCTATCGCCTCCAAGGTGCGATATCGGTCGATCAGAAATGAATTCATCTCGGACCATTGAGGTATCTCTGCCTTATCGTGGAGCGATTGTTCCCATAACGACAGCGTGAGCTTAGGCAATTTAGAGGAGCACAAGAAAATAAGCAGACAATCCCAATTTTCGGTGCTCACCCTGGACAAGTCGAGAGCCGTTAAACACCCCTGGATTGTGCCCTGTAGCTCTTTAAGGGCGGCTCCGGACTCTTGTGTTGCTGAGGGGAGATTGAAAAGAATTTTCAATTGACTATTGACTAATAGTCGCTTATTCTGACTGAAAGCCGTCATTCGTGAGCGGGGACTTGGAGACAATTGCCCTAGCTTCGCCGCTGGTTTTGGAATTCAGATGGAACAATTTCTCCACCGGCGTCAATCTTGGATTGTTAATATAAACCGCTGTAAACAAGTCTCGGAAAGTAGGCCAGCGTAAGTAATCCCCACTGAAAACTTCAGTGTCGCATGGCGGGAGACTGCAACCCCTGGACATGGAGAAGTTGGAGGGGGGTTGCTCAGCTTGTCTATTTAACGCCGTGGCTCTTTCTATTTTTTCACTTAGTTGAGCCGCACATCGCTCGTAAACGGAGTACGAGTAATCATATTTGGCTTGCATAGCCACCAGGTCACTGCTGCTGCAAGCGCCTTGGTTGAGAGCTTTGGAGCATAACTCGTACTCGCGTTCTAACTTTTCCCATAAAGTCATAATCTGATCTCGTCGGACTTGGAGAGTGAACAGTGACACGTCACTGTCCGCTGCGTCATTGATCTTCACTTCAAACTGGCCTAGTCGGTCAGTTATAGAAACGAAGTCGTTCAGTGCCATTTCGCTTGACTTCTGCATTTTTTGCGTAGTCGAACGGGTAATTTTTGGGGTAATATCTCTTGTTGGAATCCGACTCACAGTCTTGCGGACGGTTGTGCTGGTACTCTCGACTTTGAGTTTCCCGAAAACTGTTCTAGGTGAGGTTAAAGGTCGCTTTGAATCCTTAACGGACGGTGCTGTGAGTCGTTTGTGGCTATTTTGATCACCACCGATTGGCATGCCAGGCTCTTCACAGAGCCAAAAATTGTAATATCCAGGTGAAATGTGATCAAATACAAATAATTTGAATCAGCCGAGCGAAAACGGAATAAGAAATGGCACAGGAACGATGGAATCGAGGTATCAGAATAAAATGGAATGACCGATATGGTGTTCACTATTGAGTCCCACGAAATCGGAAAATGTTGTTAAATTAATTATTTTACGAATAATTTACTAAACTGATGCTTATTTAGTTTCTTTTACTTGAGAAAAATCTAATTATTTCTTTATTGAAACACCAGAGAAAATAATTAATTCGCTTTTGATTAGGCGGCCGTGTAGTGGAAACGGATCGCGCAAAAAAAAAATAATGATGCTGATTGCTTATTAATTGTTGAGCTCAAGAAGAAGCACGTTTATTCTAAACGCAGCTCAATGAAAAGGTTTTTTTTTTAACTTAGAATAATTTGTATAAATTGTTATTTTTAAGAAAAATCGCACGGATATTCGATTAATTACGCAACTTGGAAACGTCTTAACTTATAATTATGATTTATAAATTTTTATAAGAATAAGAAAAAGTAATGCATATGTTTGTATTTTTATTAAGTAAACGCAGCTCAGTGGCAAAGTGGAAACATACAAAAAATATAAAAGTTTCTCAGAATCAGTTTATCGAAAACTGATCTTGATACTTTACAACCCTGATGTTTGTTTACCTTTTGCACTTGCCAATTAATTTGTGAAAAGAAACATATAAATTTCTCTTGAAGCTGCTCTGGAGGAAAAATAACAAATGATGCACATATAATATGATGTGCGTGTGTGTGTATACATGCAGGTGAATTTGCACAGTGTGGTTTCAATTAAATAAATACCAATCAGAGTTGTGTTTTTTTTATATTTAGGTATGTGATTATTTGGTGAAGGTTAGAATAGAGAAGCGCATACACTTGTTGTTCAACGGAGCGAAAGCCTATGTGTGCAGATATGTCTTGATGTACTTGCGTACATCAATATGGCGATCGGTTAAATTTTGGGTATGCACTTGTACATATATGTATATACATATGTACAGACACCAATATGGCGACCCTTTATTTTAGAGCCACTTTCTGTTTTATTTTTTCTAATATTCGTCACTTTTTAGATGAACAATATTTTATTTGCGGGTTTTTCTTTTTAAATACAATTGCCCCTCGCTTTAACCACGGAGAATGTGAAGCGAAAAAAATATGTTCAGACACACAAATACGAATAAATCGGACTGGAGTTGCCGGAAATTTGGCAATGGACGAGTTGAGGTAGGTGCACTGCTACTTATCTTGTTTCAATTTGTAGCTGTTCCTGGAACCTTTTGTTGCAGATCCACCAATGCTTGCTGGGGCGAACTGGATATGCTAGATGCGACAAGAAGTGTATCCGGCTCGAAGGACCAAATGTTGTAGTAGGGCGTCCGCAGGGCTTCCAGGTGAACTATACGAACTTAAGTTTCGTTGGGGGAGCGTTTCTGCTCTGCACAATTTTATTCACTTAGGTTGAGAAAAACACGTTTTGTTCGCTTGAAGGTTATTTTTCATCTCGTCTGTATTTTCAGAGTACATTACAATGTGTTAGTGTAAGTGAAGTGAATTTCATGTTCTATGTACTGGTTCCGGAGTTACATGGCGGTTGGATGGCGACTGCAGGATACACTTCTTGTGTGAACAGGAACGATCGGTCGAAAATTAAGTTGTTGTATGGAACATTTTTTTTGATTTTCACGATATTTTGACCAAAATCGGAATTTTTGGTTTTCTTTGCTCCTTATATATACGAAAAATCCTATTAAGATCGGACCACTATATATCATAACTGCTATAGGAACGACCGGTCGGAAATTAAGTTGTTGTATGGAATATTTTTTTATTTTTAACGATATCTTGACCATTTTGGCATTTATTAGTTTTACTATGCTCCTCATAAATAGGCAAAATCCTATTGAGATCGGACCACTTTATCATATAATTGCTATATCAGATTATCAAAATATCTTAACCAAACTCGGCAGTTAGTTTCACTATGCAAAATCCTACTAAGATCGGAACACTTTATCATATAGCTGCCATAGGAATGATCGGTCGAAAATTAAATTGTTGTATGGACAAATTTTTTTTTTCACGATATCTTGACCAAACTCGAAATTTTTCAGTTTTACTATGCTCTTTTTGTATACGCAAAATCCTATCAAGATTGGACCACTAACGATCGGTCGAAAATTAAGTTGTATGGAACATATTTTTGTTTTTCTCGATATCTAGACAAAACTCGGCATTTTTTAGTTTTACTATGCTCCCTATAAATGTGCAAAATCCTACTAAGATCGGACCACTATATTATATAGCTGCAGTAGGAACGATCGGTCGAAAATCAAGTTTTTGTGTGAAAAACACTTTCATTTGACGAAAGTCGGCATTTTTTAGTTTTACTATGCTCGTTATACAGACACAAAATCCTATTAAATCGGACCACTATATAATATAGCTGCTTTAGGAACGATCGGTCGAAAATTAAGTTGGATGGAACTTATTTTGTTTTTCACGATATCATGACCAAACTCGGCATTTTTTCGTTTTACTATGCTCCTTCTATATAAGCAAAATCCTATTAAGATTGGATCACTATATCATGTAGCTGCCATGGGAACGATCGGTCGAAAATCAAGTTTTATGGAAATTTTTTTTGTTTTTTCCCAATATCTTAACCAAACTCGGCATTTTTTTGCTTCACTATGCTCCTCATAAATATGCAAAATCCTATTAAGATCGAACCACTATATAATATAGCTGCTTTAGGAACGATCGGTCGAAAATTAAGTTGTCTGGAGCATTTTTTGTTTTTCAAGAAAGCTTGACCAAGCTCGGCATTTTATAGTTTTACTATGCTCATTATATATACGCTCAATCCTATCAACATCGGACAACTATATCATATAGCTGCCTTAGGAACGATCGGTCGAAAATTAAGTTGTATGAAAAAAATTTTTGTTTATCAAGATATCTTAATGAAACTCGGTTTTTTTTAGTTTTACTCTTTTCCTTATATATACGCACAATTCTATCAACATCGGACCTCTATATCATATAGCTGCCATGGGAACGATCGGCCGAAAATTAAGTTGTATGAACAACAGTTCTGTTTATCAAGATATCTTGACCAAACTCGGCATTTATTAGTTTATCTATGCTCCTCATCTTCATGCAAACTCCTATGAACATCGGACCACTATATCATGTAGCTGCCATGCGAACGATCGGTTGAAAGTTAATTAGTTCTATGGAACATTTTTTTGTTTTTCACGTTATCTTGACCAAACTCTGCATGTTTTAGTTTGACTATGCTTCTTATAAATACGGAAAATACCATTTAGATCGGACCACTTTATCATATAGCTGCCATAGGAATGATCGGTCGAAAATTATGTTGTTGTATGGAACATTTTTTTGTTTTTCTCGATATCTTAACAAAACTAGCCTTTTTTTAGTTTTACTATGCTTCCCATAAATATGCAAAATCCTACTAGGATCGGACCACTATTTTATATAGCTGCCATCGGAACGATCGGCCGAAAATTAAGTTGTATGGAACATTTTTTGTTTTTCACGATATCTTGACCAAACTCGACATTTTTTAGTTTTACCATGCGCATTTTATATACGCAAAATCCTATCAAGATTGGACCACTATATCATGGAGCTGCCATGGGAACGATCGGTCCAAAATTAGGTTGTATGGAACATTTTTTTTCTTTTTCTCGATATCTTAACCAAACACGGCATTTTTTAGTTTTACTATGCTCCTCATAAATATGCAAAATCCTATAAAGATCGGACTACTATATCATATAGCTGCAGTAGGAATGAACGGTCAAAAATTAAATTGTATGGAACATTTTTTTGTTTTTCACGATATCTTGACAAAACTCGGAATTTTTTAGTTTTCCTGTGTTTCAATACGCAAAATCCTAATAACATCGGACAACTATATCATATAGCTGCCATAGGAACTATCGGTCGAAAATTAAGTTTTTGTATGAGATACATTTTTGCTTATCAAGATATCTTGACCAAACTCGGCATTTATTAGTTTATCTATGATCGTCATCTACATGCAAAATCCTATGATCATCGGACCACTATATCATATAGTTGCCAGAGGAACGATCGGTCGAAAATTAAGTTTTTGTGTGAAAAACATTTTCATTTATCAAGATATCTTGACGAAACTCGGGATTTTTTTGTTTTACTATGCTCCTCATATATATGCAAAATCCCATCAACATCGAACCACTATATAATAAGCCGCTATAGTTCAGTTCTGTTTACCAAGATATCTTGACCAAACTCGGCATTTATTAGTTTATCTATGCTCCTCATATATATGCAAGATCCCATCAACATCGGACCACTATATAATATGGCCGCTATAGGAACGATCGGTCGAATATTAAATTGTTGTATGGAACATTTTTATTGTTTTTCACGATATCTTGACCAAACTCGGCAATTATTAGTTTTACTATGCTCCTCACAAATCTGTAAAATCCTTTAAGATCAGACCACTATATTATATAGCTGCCATAGGAACGATCGGTCGACAATTAAGTTGTTGCATGGAAAATTTTCGTGTTTTCACGATATCTAGACCAAACTCGTAATTTTTTAGTTTTACTATGCTCAACATAAATATGCAAAATTGTATTAAGATCGGACCAATATATTATATATATTAAACGCAAAATCCTATCAACATCGGACAGCTATATCATATAGCTGCCATTGAACGATCGGTCGAAAATTATGTTGTTGTAGGGAACATTTTTATTTTGTTTTTCACGATATCTTGACCAAACTCGGCTTTTTTTAGTTTTACCATGCTCCTCATATATATGCAAAGTCCTATTAAGATCGGACAAATATATTATAAAGCTGCCATGGGAACGATCGGTCGAAAATTAAGTTGTTGTATGGAACATTTTTTTTGATTTTCACGATATTTTGACCAAAATCAGCATTTTTTCGATTTACTTTGCGCCTTATATATACGCAAAATCCTATTAATATCGGACCAATATATATTATATAGCTGCCATAGGAATGATCGGTCGAAAATTATGTTGTTGTATGGACCAATTGTTTTGGTTTTTTCACGATATCTTGATCAAACTCGGCTTTTATTAGTTTTACTATGCTCCTCATAAATTTGCAAAGTCCTATTAAGATCGGACCAATATATTTTAAAGCTGCCATAGGAACGATCGGTCGAAAATTAAGTTGTTGTATGGAACATATTTTTTGATTTTCACGATATTTTGACCAAAATCGGAATTTTTGGTTTTCTTTGCTCCTTATATATACGAAAAATCCTATTAAGATCGGACCACAATATATCAAAACTGCTATACGAACGACCGGTCGGAAATTAATATATTGTTAGGAACATTTTTTTATTTTTAACGATATCTTGACCATTTCGGCATTTATTAATTTTACTATGCTCCTCATAAATATGCAAAATCCTATTAAGATCGGGCTACTGTATTATATAGCTGCTATATCATATTATAAAGATATCTTGACCAAACTCGGCAGTTAGTTTTACTTTGCATAATCCTATTAAGATCGGATGTCATATAGCTGCCATAGGAATGATCGGTCGAAAATTAAGTTGTTGTATGGAACATTTTTTTTGTTTTTCACGATATCTTGACCAAACTAGACATTTTTTAGATTTTCTATGCTCCTTTATTATACGCAAAATCCTATTAGGATTGGACCACTATATCATATAGCTGCAATGGGAACGATCGGTCGAAAATTAAGTTTTTGTGTGAAAATCATTTTCGTTTATCAAGATATCTTGACGAAACTCGGGATTTTTTAGTTTTACTATGCTCCTTATATATACGCACAATTCTATCAACATCGGACCATTATATAATATTGCCGCTTTAGGAACGATCGGTCAAAAATTAAGTTGTTGCTTGGAAATTTTTTTGTTTTTCACGATATCTTGACCAAACTCGGCATTTACTAGTTTTAGTTTTACTATGCAAAATCCTATAAGGATCGGACCACTTCATCATATAGATGCCATAGAGGTGATCGGTCGAATATTAAATTGTTGTATGAAACACTTTTATTGTTTTTCACGATATTTTGACCAAACTCGGCATTCTTATACCCTTGCAGAGGGTATTATAGTTTTGTCGTGAAATGTGTAACGCATAGAAGGAGACATCTCCGACGCCATAAAGTATATATATTCTTGATCAGCATCAACAGCCGAGTCGATATAGCCATGTCCGTCTGTCCGTCTTTCCGTCTGTCTGTTTCTATGCGAACTAGTCTCTCAGTTTTAAAGCTATCTTAATGAAACTTTGCAGAAGTCCCTTTTTCTGTTGCACGCAGCACATATGTCAAAATCAGCTGGATCTGACCACTATATCATATAGCTGCCATAGGAACGATCGGTCGAAAATTAAGTTTTTGTATGAAGAAACATTTTGTTTATCAAGATATCTTGACCAAACTCGGCATTTATTAGTTTTACCATGCGCATTTTATATACGCAAAATCCTATCAAGATTGGACCACTATATCATGTAGCTGCCATGAGAACGATCGGTCCAAAATTGGGTTGTATGGAACATTTTTTTTGTTTTTTTCGATATATTAACCAAACACGGCATTTTTTAGTTTTACTAAGCTCCTCATAAATATGCAAAATCCTATTAAGATCGGACCACTATATCATATAGCTGCAATGGGAACGATCGGTCGAAAATTAAGTTTTTGTGTGAAAATCATTTTCGTTTATCAAGATATCTTGACGAAACTCGGGATTTTTTAGTTTTACTATGCTCCTCATATATATGCAAAATCCCATCAACATCGGACAACTATATCATATAGCTGCCATAGGAACGATCGGTCTAAAATTAAGTTGTATGAAAAACATTTTTGTTTATAAAGATATTTTGATGAAACTCGTGATTTTTTAGTTTTACTATGCTCCTTAAATATACGCACAATTCTGTCAACATCGGACCTCTACATTTTTATTGTTTTTCACGATATCTTGACCAAACTCGGAATTTATAAGTTTTACTATGCTCCTCACAAATCTGTAAAATCCTATTAAGATCGGACCACTATATTATATAGCTGCCATGGGAACGATCGGTCGAATATTAAGTGGTGTGGAACATTTTTTTGTTATGTCCGATATCTTGACTAAACTCTGAGTTTTTTAATTTTACTATCCTTCTTATATAAACGCAAGATCCTATCGACATCGGACAACTATATCATATAGCTTCCATAGGAACTATCGGTCGAAAATTAAGTTTTTGTATGAGATACGTTTTTGCTTATCAAGATATCTTGACCAAACTCGGCATTTATTAGTTTATCTATGATCGTCATCTACATGCAAAATCCTATGAACATCGGACCACTATATCATATAGTTGCCATAGGAACGATCGGTCGAAAATTAAGATTTTGTGTGAAAAACATTTTCGTTTATCAAGACATCTTGACGAAACGCCGCATTTATTCGTTTATTTATGATCCTCATATATATGCAAAATCCCATCAACATCGGACCACTATATAATAAGCCGCTATAGGAACGATCGGTCGAAAATTAAGTTGTATGAACAACAGTTCTGTTTATCAAGATATCTTGACCATTTTTTAGTTTTACTAGGCTTAACATAAATATGCAAAATAGTATTAAGATCGGACCAATATATTATATAGCTGACAGAGGAACGATCGTCTGAAAATTAAGTTGTTGTATGGAACATTTTCTTGTTCCTTACGATATCTTGACCAAAACTCGGCATTTTTAGTTTTACAATGCACCTCATAAATATGCAAAATCCTATTAAGATCGGACCATTAAATCATATAGCTGCGCCATGGGAATGATCGTGGAAAATTAAGTTGTGTTGAAAATTTTATTGTTTTTTGCGATATCTTGACCAAATTCGGAGTTTTTTAATTTTACTATCCTTCTTATATAAACACAAAATCCAATCAACATCGGAACTATATCATATAGCTGCCATAGGAACCATCGGTCGAAAATTAATTTTTGTATGAAAAACATTTTTGCTTATCAAGATATCATGACCAAACTCGGGATTTTTTAGTTTTACTATGCTCCTCATATATATGCAAAATCCCATCAACATCGGACAACTATATCATATAGCCGCCATAGGAACGATCGGTCTAAAATTAAGTTGTATGAAAAACATTTTTGTTTATAAAGATATTTTGATGAAACTCGTGATTTTTTATCTATGATCGTCATCTACATGCAAAATCCTATGAAAATCGGACCACTATATCATATAGTTGCCATAGGAACGATCGGTCTAAAATTAAGTTGTATGAAAAACATTTTTGTTTATAAAGATATTTTGATGAAACTCGTGATTTTTTATTTTACTATGCTCCTCATAAATATGCAAAATCCTACTAAGATCGGACCAATATATTATATAGCTGCCATAGAAACGATCGGTCGAAAATTAAGTTGTTGGTTGGAAAATTTTTATTGTTTATCTGGATGCATTAACCAAACTCTGAATTTTTATACCCTGAACCCATTAAAAATGGGTAAAAGGGGTATTATGCTTTTGTGCAAAATCCAAATGTATGTAACAGGCAGAAGGAAGCATCTCCGACCCCATAAAGTATATATATTCTTGATCAGCATTAATAGCCGAGACGATCTAGCCATGTCCGTCTGTCTGTCCGTCCGTCCGTCCGTCCGTCCGTATGTATGAACGCAAGGATCTCAGAACCTATAAGAGCTAGGGACTTGAAATTTTAGATGTAGGTGCTCCTAGTTCCTACGCAGATCGAGTTTGTTTCCGATAATCGATAACTTGCCCCGTTTCCAAGTAATCGATAAAAATGTATATCGATATCCTGTTTTTTAAGCAATTTTGGTAAATAATAAGAGCTAGAGTTACCAAACTTGACATGTAGCTTCTAGAAAAGTATATATATATCGATTATCTTTCATTTTATACCTATCGCCACTTCCCCGCTACTCTCTATTTATAAGCGCGATCTGCATTTGGTGTTGGAATATGAGGGTTCAGGGTATCCCCTAGTCGGGAGCTCCCGACTAGAACCTCTTACTTGTTTAGTTTTACATGGCTCCTCATATATATGCAAAATCCTATTAAGATTGAAACATTACTTCATATAGCTGCCAAAGGAACTATCGGTCGAAAATTAAGTTGTATTTAAGATTTTGTTTTGTTTTTCACGTTATCTTGACCACTATATTATATAGCTGCCATAGGAACGATCGGTCGAAAACTAAGCTGTTGTATGGAACAATTTTTTTTGAATTTCACGATATCTTGACCAAACTCGGCTTTTATTACTTTTACTATGCTCATCATAAATATGCAAAGTCCTATTAAGATCGGACCAATATATTATAAAGCTTCCAAAGGAACTATCGGTCGAAAATTAAGTTGTATGAAACATTTTTTTTGATTTTCACGATATTTTGACCAAACTAGGCATGTTTTAGTTTTACTATGCTCCTCATAAATATGCAAAGTCCTATTAAGATCGGACCAATATATTATAAAGCTGCCAGAAGAACAATCGGTCGAAAATTAAGTTGTTGGTTGGAAAATTTTGTTTGTTTTCCACGATATTTTGACCAAACTAGGCATTAATTCGTTTTACTATGCTTCTTATATATGCGCAAAATCCTATTAAGATTGGACCATTATTTCATATAGCTGCCATAGGAATGATCGGCTGAACGATCGGTTGAAAATTAAGTTGTACGGAACATTTTTTTTTTTGTTGTTCACGTAATCTTGACCAAACTCGGTAATAATTAGTTTTACTATGCTCCTCATAAATATGCAAAATCCTATTAAGATCGGACAACTATATTATATTGCTGCTATGTATATCATACTATCAAGATATCTTGACCAAACTCGGCAGATAGTTATTTATATAATGCATAATCCTATTAAGATCGGACCACTTAATAATGTAGCTGTTTTAGGAACGGCCGACCGAATATTAAGTTGTTGTATGGAACATTTTTTTTGTTTTTAAAGATATCTCGACCATTTCGGCATTTATTAGTTTTACCACGCTCTTCATAAATATGTAAAATCCTATTAAGATCGGACCACAACAAATTATAGCTGCATTAGGAACGACCGGTCAAAACCGACCACTTTATCATATAACTGCCATAGAAATGATCGGTCGAAAATTAAGTTGTTGTATGGAACAATTTTTTGGAATTTCACGATATCTTGACGAAACTCGGGTTATATTAGTTTTACTATGCTCCTCATAAATATGCAAAGTCCTATTAAGATCGGACCAATATATTATAAAGCTGCCATAGGAACGATCGGTCGAAAATTAAGTTGTTGTATGGAAAATTTTTTTGTTTTTCACGATATTTTGACCAAACTCGGCATTTTTTCGTTATACTTTGTTCCTTATATATACGCAAAATCCTAATAAGATCGGACCACTACATAATAAAGCTGCTTTGGGAACGACCGGTCGAAAATTAAGTTGTTGTATGGAAAATTTTTATGTTTTCAACGATATCTTGACCATTTCGGCATTTATTAGTTTTACCATGCTCCTCATAAATATGAAAAGTCCTATTAAGATCGGACCACTATATTATGTAGCTGCTATATCATATTATCAGGATATCTTGACCAAACTCGGCAGTTTGTTTTACTATGCAAAATCCTATTAAGATCGAACCACTTTATCATATAGCTGCCATAGGAATGATCGGTCGAAAACTATGTTGTTGTATGGAACATTTTTTTGTTTATTACGATATCTTGTCCAAACACGGCTTTTATTATTTTTTCTTTGCTCCTCATAAATATGCAAAGTTCTATTAAAAACGGACCAATATATTAATAAGCTGCCATAGGATCGATCGGTCGAAAATAAAGTTGTTGTATGGAACATTTATTTTGTTTTTCACGATATCTTGAACAAACTCGGCAATTTTATAACCTGAACCCATTAAAAATGGGTAAAAAGGGTATATTGTATTTGTGCAAAATGCAAATGTATGTAACAGGCCATTTATTACTTTTACAATGCTCTTCATAAATATTCAAAATCCAGTTAAGATCGGACCACTATATTATATAGGTGCTATAACATATTATCAAGATATCTTAACCAAACTCGGCAGTTAGTTTTACTACGCAAAATCCTATTAAGATCGGACTACTTTGTCATATAGCTGCTTTAGGAACGACCGGTCGAAAATTAAGTTGTTGTATGGAACATTTTTTTGTTTTTAACGATATCTTGACCATTTCGGCATTTATTAGTTTTACCATGCTCCTCATAATAATGCAAAGTCCTATTAAGATCGGACCAATATATTATAAAGCTGCCATAGGAACGATTGGTTTTTTTTGTTTAACACGATATTTTGACCAAATTCGGCCTGTTTTAGTTTTACTATATATATACGCAAAGTCCAATTAAGATAGGGCCACTATATTATACAGGTGCCATAGGAACGACCGGTCGAAAATTAAGTTGTTGTATGGAAAATTTTTGGATGTCACGATATCTTGACCAAATTCGGCATTTATTAGTTTTACAATGCGCTTCATAAATATGCAAAATCCTATTAAGATCAGACCACTATATTATATAGGTGCAATATCATATTATCAAGATATCTTAACCAAACTAGGCAGTTAGTTTTACTATGCAAAATCATATTAAGATTGGACCACTATATCATGTAGCTGCCACAGGAACGATCGGTCGAAAATTCAGTTGCATGGAACATTTATTTGTTTTTTACGATATCTTGACAAAACTCGGCATTTTTTAGTTTTACTATGCTCCTCATAAATATGCAAAATCCTACTAAGATCGGACCAATATATTTTAAAGCTGCCATAGGAACGATAGGTCAAAAATTAAGTTGTTGTATGGAACATTTTTTTGTTTTTCACGATATCTTGACCAAACTCAGCATGTTTTAGTTTTACCATGCTTCTTCTATATACGCAAAATCCTATTATGATTGGACGATTATTTTATAAAGCTACCATAGGAACGATCGGTCGAAAATTTTTTTTGAATTTCACGATATCTTGACCAAACTCGGCTTTTATTAGTTTAACTATGCTCCTCATAAATTTGCTAAGTCCTATTAACATCGTACCAATAAATAAAATAAAGCTGCCATAGGAACGATCGGTCGAAAATTAAGTTGTTGTATGGAACATTTTTTTGTTTTTCACGATATTTTGACAAAATTCGACATCTTTCGTTTTACTATGCTCATAAATATGCAAAATCCTATTAAGATCGGACCTCTATATTATATAGCTGCTATATCATATTATCAAGATATCTTAACCAAACTCGGCAGTTAGTTTTACTATGCAAAATCATATTAAGATTGGACCACTATATCATGTAGCTGCCACAGGAACGATCGGTCGAAAATTCAGTTGTATGGAACATATATTTGATTTTTTCGATATCTTGACAAAACGCGGCAATTATTAGTTTTACTATGCTCCTCATAAATATGCAAAATCCTACTAAGATCGGACCATTCGGTCGAAAAGTAAGTTGTTGTATAGACAATTTTTTTGTTTTTCACGATATCTTGACCAAACTCGTCATGTTTTGGTTTTACTTTTCTTCTTATATATACGCAAGATCCTATTATGATTGGACCATTATTTCATATAGCTGCTTTAGGAACGACCGGTCGAATATTAAAGTTTTTGTATGGAGCATTTTTTTGTTTTTCACGATATCTTGACCAAACACGCATGTTTTACTTTTACTATGCTTCTTACATATACGCAAAATCCTATTAAGATTGGACCATTATTTTATATGGCATCCATAGGAACGATCGGTCGAAAATTACGTTGTATGAAACATTTTTTTGTTTTTCACGCTATGACCAAACTCGGCATGTTTTAGTTTTACTATGCTCCTCATAAATATGCAAAGTACTATTTAGATCGGACCAATATATTATAAAGCTGCCATAGGAACGATCGGTCGAAAGTTAAGTTGTTGTATGGAACATTTTTTTGTTTTTCACGATATTTTGACAAAATTCGACATTTTTCGTTTTACTATGCTTCTCATAAATATGCAAAATCCTATTAAGATCGGACCTCTATATTATATAGCTGCTATATCATATTATCAAGATATCTTAACCTAACTCGGCAGTTAGTTTTACTATGCAAAATCATATTAAGATTGGACCACTATATCATGTAGCTGCCACAGGAACGATCGGTCGAAAATTCAGTTGCATGGAACATATATTTGTTTTTTCGATATCTTGACAAAACGCGGCAATTTTTAGTTTTACTATGCTCCTCATAAATATGCAAAATCCTACTAAGATCGGACCATTCGGTCGAGAAGTAAGTTGTCGTATGGAAAATTTTTATGTTTTTCACGATATTTTGACAAAATTCGATATTTTTTCTTTTTACAATGCTCCTTATATATACGCAAAATCCTATTAAGATTGGACCACTATATAATATAGCTGCTTTAGGAACGACCGGTCGAATATTAAGTTTTTGTATGGAACATTTTTTTGTTTTTAACGATATCTTGACCATTTCGGCATGTTTTAGTGTTACTTTTCTTCTTATATATACGCAAGATCCTATTATGATTGGACCAATATTTCATATAGCTGCCATAGGAACGATCGGTCGAAAATTAAGTTGTATGCAAAATGTTTTTTTTTTCTCGTTATCTTGACCACTATATTATATAGCTGTCATAGGAATGATCGGTCGAAAATTAAATTGTTGTATGGAAAATTTTTTTTTGAATTTCACAATATCTTGACCAAACTCGGCTTTTATTAGTTTTACCATGCTCCTCATAAATATGCAAAATCCTATTAAGATCGGACCACTATACAATGGACCTGCTTAAGGAGCGACCGGTCGAAGCCGACCACTTTATCATATAGCTGCCATAGGATGGATCGGTCGAAAATTAAGTTGTTGGTCGGAACATTTTTTTTGTTTTTCACGATATCTTGACCAAACACGGCATGTTTAAGTTTTACTATGCTCCTTATACATACGCAAAATCCTATTAAGATAAGGCCACTATATCATATAGCTGCCATGCGAACGATCGGTCGAATTTAAATTGTTGTATAGAGCATTTTTTTGTTTTTCACGATATCTTGACTAAACACGCATGTTTTACTTTTACTATGCTTCTTACATATACGCAAAATCCTATTAAGATTGGACCATTAATTTATATGGCATCCATAGGAACGATCGGTCGAAAAATACGTTGTATGGAACATTTCTTTGTTTTTCACGCTATGACCAAACTCGGCATGTTTTAGTTTTACTATGCTCCTCATAAATATGCAAAGTCTTACTAAGATCGGACCAATATATTATAAAGCTGCCATAGGAACGATCGGTCGAAAATTAAGTTGTTGTATGGAACATTTTTTTGTTTTTCACGATATTTTGACAAAATTCGACATTTTTCGTTTTACTATGCTTCTCATAAATATGCAAAATCCTATTAAGATCGGACCTCTATATTATATAGCTGCTATATCATATTATCAAGATATCTTAACCAAACTCGGCAGTTAGTTTTACTATGCAAAATCATATTAAGATTGGACCACTATATCATGTAGCTGCCACAGGAACGATCGGTCGAAAATTCAGTTGCATGGAACATATATTTGTTTTTTTCGATATCTTGACAAAACGAGGCAATTTTTAGTTTTACTATGCTCCTCATAAATATGCAAAATCCTACTAAGATCGGACCATTCGGTCGAAAAGTAAGTTGTTGTATAGAAAATTTTTTTGTTTTTCACGATATCTTGACCAAACTCGGCATGTTTTAGTTTTACTTTTCTTCTTATATATACGCAAGATCCTATTATGATTGGACCATTATTTCATATAGCTGCTATACACCCGATCGGTCGAATATTAAGTTGTTGTATGGAACAATTTTTTTGTTTTTCACGAAAAATTGACCAAACTCGGCATGTTTTAGTTTTACTATTCTTCTTATATATACGCTAAATCCTATTATGATTGGACCATTATTTCATATAGCTGCCATTAGAACGATCGGTCGAAAATTAAGTTGTATGCAACATTTTTTTTTTCACGTTATCTTGACCACTATATTATATAGCTGTCATAGGAATGATCGGTCGAAAATTAGATTGTTGTATGGAAAATTTTTTTTGAATTTCACAATATCTTGACCAAACTCGGCTTTTATTAGTTTTACTATGCTCATCATAAATATGCAAAGGCCTATTAAGATCGGACCAATATATTATTAAGCTGCCATAGGAACGATCGGTCAAAAAAGTTGTTGTATGGAACATTTTTTTATTTTTCATGCTATCATTACCAAACTCGGCATGTTTTAGTTTTACTATGCTCCTCATAAATATGCAAAGTCCTACTAAGATCGGACCAATATATTTTAAAGCTGCCATGGGAACGATCGGTCGAAATTTAAGTTGTTATATGCTTCTTCTATATACGCAAAATCCTATTAAGATTGGACCATTATTTCATATAACTGCCATTAGAACGATCGGTCGAAAATTAAGTTGTACGGAACATTTTTTTGTTGTTCACGTTATCTTGACCAAACTCGGCATATTTTAGTTTAACTATGCTCCTCATAAATATGCAAAATCCTACTAAGATCGGACCACTATATTATATAGCTGCCATAGGAAAGATCGGTCGAAAGTTAAGATGTTGTATGGAACAATTTTTTTGTTTTTCACGATAAATTGACCAAACTCGGCATGTTTTAGTTTTACTATTCTTCTTATATATACGCAAAATCCTATTATGATTGGACCATTATTTCATATAGCTGCCATAGGAACGATCGGTCGAAAATTAAGTTGTATGCAACATTTTTTTTTTCACGTTATCTTGACCACTATATTATATAGCTGTCATAGGAATGATCGGTCGAAAATTAGATTGTTGTATGGAAAATTTTTTTTTGAATTTCACAATATCTTGACCAAACTCGGCTTTTATTAGTTTTACTATGCTCATCATAAATATGCAAAGGCCTATTAAGATCGGACCAATATATTATAAAGCTGCCATAGGAACGATCGGTCAAAATAGATGTTGGTTGGAACAGTTTTTTGTTTTTCACGATATTTTGACAAAATTCGACATTTTTCGTTTTACTATGCTCTTTATATATACGCAAAATCCTATTAAGATCGGGTCACTATATCATGTAGCTGCCATAGGAACGATCGGTCAAAAATTAAGTTGCATGGAAAAATTTTTTTGTTTTTAACTACATTTTGACCAAACTCGGCATGTTTTAGTTTTACTATGCTTCTTATATATACGCAAAATCCTATTAAGATTGGACCATTATTTCATATAGCTGTCATAGGAACGATCGGTCGAAAATTACGCTGTATGGAACATTTTTTTGTTTTTCATGCTATCATTACCAAACTCGGCATGTTTTAGTTTTACTATGCTCCTCATAAATATGCAAAGTCCTACTAAGATCGGACCAATATATTTTAAAGCTGCCATGGGAACGATCGGTCGAAATTTAAGTTGTTATATGCTTCTTCTATATACGCAAAATCCTATTAAGATTGGACCATTATTTCATATAACTGCCATAGGAACGATCGGTCGAAAATTAAGTTGTACGGAACATTTTTTTGTTGTTCACGTTATCTTGACCAAACTCGGCATATTTTAGTTTAACTATGCTCCTCATAAATATGCAAAATCCTACTAAGATCGGACCACTATATTATATAGCTGCCATAGGAAAGATCGGTCGAAAGTTAAGATGTTGTATGGAACAATTTTTTTGAATTTCACAATATCTTGACCAAACTCGGCTTTTATTAGTTTAACTATGCTCCTCATAAATTTGCTAAGTCCTATTAACATCGTACCAATAAATAAAATAAAGCTGCCATAGGAACGATCGGTCGGAAATTAAGTTGTTGTATGGAACATTTTTATGTTTTTCACAATATGTTAACAATACTCAGAATTTTTTTGTTTTAGTATGCTCTTTATATATACACAAAATCCTATTATGATCGGACCACTTTATCATATAGCTGTTTTAGGAACGACCGGTCGAAAATTAAGTTGTTGTATGGAAAATTTTTTGTTTTTCACAATATCTTGACCACACTCGGCATATATTAGTTTTACTATGCTCCTCATAAATATGCAAAATCCTATTAAGATCGGACCAATATATTATATAGGTGCTATATCATATTATCAAGATATCTTAACCAAACTCGGCAGTTAGTTTTACTATGCAAGATTGGACTACTATATCATGTAGCTGCCATAGGAACGATCGGTCGAAAATTCAGTTGCATGGAACATTTATTTGTTTTTCTCGATATCTTGGCAAAACTCGGCAATTTGTAGTTTTACTATGCTCCTCATAATTATGCAAAATCCTACTAAGATCGGACCAATATATTAAATAGCTGCCATAGGAACGATCGGTCGAAAGTTAAGTTGTTGTTCACAATATCTTGACCAAACTCGGCTTTTATTAGTTTTACTATGCTCCTAATAAATTTGTAAAATCCTATTAAGATCGGACCACTATATAATATAGCTGCTTTAGTTTTAGTTATACTATGCTCTTCATAAATATGCAAAATCCTATTAAGATGGGACCACTATATTATATAGGTGCTATATCATATTATCAAGATATCTTAACCAAACTAGGCAGTTAGTTTTACTATGCAAAATTCCATTAAGATCGGATTACTGTGTCATATAGCTGCCATAGGAATGATCGGTCGAAAATTAAGTTGTTGTCTGAAAAAAATTTTTTTTTTTTTACGATATCTTGACCAAACTACACATTTTTTAGTTTTTCTATGCTTCTTTTATATACGCAAAAGACTATTAAGATTGGACCACAATATCATGTAGCTGCCATAGGAATGAACGGCCGAAAAATCAGTTGTATAGAACATTTTTTTGTTTTTTACGATATCTTGACAAAACTCGGCATTTTTAAGTTTTACTATGCTCCTCATAAATATGCAAAATCCTACTAAGAACGGACCAATATATTTTAAAGCTGCCATAGGAACGATCGGTCGAAAATTAAGTTGTTGTATGCAACATTTTTTTGTTTTTCACGATATCTCGACCAAACTCAGCATGCTTTAGTTTTACCATGCTTCTTCTGTATACGCAAAATCCTATTAAGATTGGACCTTTATTTCATATAGCTGCCATTGGAACGATCGGTCGAAAATTAAGTTGTACGGAACATTTTTTTGTTGTTCAGGTTATCTTGACCAAACTCGGCAAATTAGAGTTTAACTATGCTCCTCATAAATATGCAAAATCTTACTAAGATCGAACCACTATATTATATAGCTGCCATAGGAACGATCGGTCGAAAGTTAAGTTGTTGAATGCAACAATTTTTTGGAATTTCACAATATCTTGACAAAACTCGGCATTTTTTTCGGCATTTATTAGTATTACCATGCTCCTCATAAATATGCAAAATCCTACGAAGATCGGACCACTATATAATATAGCTGCTTTAGGAACGACCGGTCGAAACCGACCACTTTATCATATAGCTGCCATAGGAATGATCGGTCGAAAATTAAGTTGTTGGTTGGAACATTTTTTTTGTTTTTCACGATATCTTGTCCAAATTCGGCTTTTATTAGTTTTACTTTGCTCCTCATATATATGCAAAGTCCTTTTAAGAACGGACCAATATATTATAAAGCTGCCATATAACGATCGGTTGAAAATTAAGTTGTATGGAAAATTTTTTTGTTCTTCACGTTATCTTGACCCATATATTATATAGCTGCCATAGGAATGATCGGTCGAAAATTAGATTGTTGTATGCAACAATTTTTTTGTTATTAACGATTTCTTGACCATTATGGCATTTATTAGTTTTACCATGCTCATCATATATATGCATAGTCCTAATAAGATAAGCCCAATATATAATAAAGCTGCCATAGGAACGATCGGTCGAAAATTAAGTTGTTTTATGGAAAATTTTTTTGTTTTTAACGATATCTTGACCATTTCGGCATTTATTAGTATTATCATGCTCCTCATAAATATGCAAAATCCTATTAAGATCGGACCACTATATTATATAGGTGCTATATCATATTATCAAGATATCTTAACCAAACTAGGCAGTTAGTTTTATTATGCAAAATCCTATTAAGATCGGATTACTTTGTCATATAGCTGCCATAGGAATGATCGGTCGAAAATTAAGTTGTTGTATGGAAAATTTTTTTTGTTTTTCACGATCTCTTGACCAAACTAGACATTTTTTATATATACGCAAAAGCCTATTAAGATTGGACCACTATATCATGTAGCTGCCATAGGAATGAACGGTCGAAAAATCAGTTGTATGGAAAATTTTTTTGTTTTTTACGATATCTTGACAAAACTCGGCATTTTTTAGTTTTACTATGCTCCTATATAGCTGCTATTAGAATGATCGGTCGAAAATTAAGTTGTTGTAGGGAAAACTTTTTTTTTGGTTTTTACGATATCTTGACCAAACTAGACATTTTTTAGTTTTTCTATGCTTCTTTTATATACGCAAAAGTCTATTAAGATTGGACCACTATATCATGTAGCTGCCATAGGAATGAACGGTCGAAAAATCAGTTGTATGGAACATTTTTTTGTTTTTTACGATATCTTGACAAAACCGAAATCGGTCAAATATTAGATTGTTGTATGGAAAATTTTTTTTTGGAATTTTACAATATCTTGACCAAACTCGGCTTTTATTAGTTTTACTATGCTCATCATAAATATGCAAAGGCCTATTAAGATCGGACCAATATATTATAAAGCTGCCATAGGAACGATCCGTCAAAAAAGTTGTTGTATGGAACAGTTTTTTGTTTTTCACGATATTTTGACAAAATTCGACATTTTTCGTTTTACTATGCTCTTTATATATACGCAAAATCCTATTAAGATCGGGTCACTATATCATGTAGCTGCCATAGGAACGATCGGTCAAAAATTAAGTTGTATGGAAAAATTTTTTTGTTTTTAACTACATTTTGACCAAACTCGGCATGTTTTAGTTTAACTAAGCTTCTTATTTATACGCAAAATCCTATTAAGATTGGACCATTATTTCATATAGCTGTCATAGGAACGATCGGTCGAAAATTACGCTGTATGGAACATTTTTTTGTTTTTCATGCTATCATTACCAAACTCGGCATGTTTTAGTTTTACTATGCTCCTCATAAATATGCAAAGTCCTACTAAGATCGGACCAATATATTTTAAAGCTGCCATGGGAACGATCGGTCGAAAATTAAGTTGTTGTATGGAACTTTTTTTTTGTTTTACACGATATTTTGACCAAACTCGGCATGTTTTAGTTTCACTATTCTTCTTATATATGCGCGAAATCCTATTAAGATTGGACCATTATTTCATATAGCTGCGATAGGAACGATCGGTCGAAAATTAAGTTGTACGGAACATTTTTTTGTTGTTCACGTTGTCTTGACCAAACTCGGCATATTTTAGTTTAACTATGCTTCTCATAAATATATATATATATCCTACTAAGATCGGACCACAATATTATATAGCTGCCATAGGAAAGATCGGTCGAAAGTTAAGATGTTGTATGGAACAATTTTTTTGAATTTCACAATATCTTGACCAAACTCGGCTTTTATTAGTTTAACTATGCTCCTCATAAATTTGCTAAGTCCTATTAAGATCGCACCAATAAATAAAATAAAGCTGCCATAGGAACGATCGGTCGGAAATTAAGTTGTTGTATGGAACATTTTTATGTTTTTCACAATATTTTAACAAAACTCAGAATTTTTTTGTTTTAGTATGCTCTTTATATATACACAAAATACTATTATGATCGGACCACTTTATCATATAGCTGTTTTAGGAACGACCGGTCGAAAATTAAGTTGTTTTATGGAAAATTTTTTGTTTTTCACAATATCTTGACCACACTCGGCATTTATTAGTTTTACTATGCTCCTCATAAATATGCAAAATCCTATTAAGATCGGACCACTATATTATATAGGTGCTATATCATATAATCAAGATATCTTAACCAAACTCGGCAGTTAGTTTTGCTATGCAAGATTAGACTACTATATCATGTAGCTGCCATAGGAACGATCGGTCGAAAATTCAGTTGCATGGAACATTTATTTGTTTTTCACGATATTTTCGCAAAACTCGGCAATTTGTAGTTTTACTATGCTCCTCATAATTATGCAAAATCCTACTAAGATCGGACCAATATATTATATAGCTGCCATAGGAACGATCGGTCGAAAGTTAAGTTGTTGTTCACAATATCTTGACCAAACTCGGCTTTTATTAGTTTTACTATGCTCTTAATAAATGTAGGAACGACCGTTCGAAAATTAAGTTGTTGTATGGAAGATTTTTTGTTTTTAACGATATCTTGACCATTCCGGCATTTATTAGTTTTACCATGCTCCTCATATATATGCAAAAACCTATTAAGATCGGACCACTAAATAATATAGCTGCTTTAGTTTTAGTTATACTATGCTCTTCATAAATATGCAAAATCCTATTAAGATGGGACCACTATATTATATAGGTGCTATATCATATTATCAAGATATCTTAACCAAACTAGGCAGTTAGTTTTACTATGCAAAATTCTATTAAGATCGGATTACTTTGTCATATAGCTGCCATAGGAATGATCGGTCGAAAATTAAGTTGTTGTATGGAAAATTTTTTTTGTTTTTCATGATATCTTGACCAAACTAGATATTTTTTATATATACGCAAAAGCCTATTAAGATTGGACCACTATATCATGTAGCTGCCATAGGAATGAACGGTCGAAAAATCAGTTGTATGGAAAATTTTTTTGTTTTTTACGATATCTTGACAAAGCTCGGCATTTTTTAGTTTTACTATGCTCCTCATAAATATGTAAAATCCTACTAATCTATACCATCCTACCAATATATTTTAAAGCTGCCATAGGAACGATCGCAAAATCCTATTAAGATCGGATTACTTTGTCATATAGCTGCCATTGGAATGATCGGTCGAAAATTAAGTTATTGTATGCAAAATTTTTTTTTGTTTTTCACGATATCTTGACCAAACTAGACATTTTTTAGTTTTTCTATTCTTTTTATATAAACGCAAAATCCTATTATGATTTGACAAGTATTCCATATAGCTGCCATAGGAACGATCGATCGAAAATTAGTTTGTATGGAACATTTTTTCTGTTTTTTACGATATCTTGACAAAACTCGGCATTTTTTAGTTGTACTATGCTCCTCATAAATATGCAAAATACTACTTATCTATACCATTCTACCAATATATTTTAAAGCTGCCATAGGAACGATCGCAAAATCCTATTAAGATCGGATTACTCTGTCATATAGCTGCCATTGGAATCATCGGTCGAAAATTAAGTTGTTGTATGGAAAATGTTTATACCCTGAACCCATTAAAAATGGGTAAAAGGGGTATTATGTTTTTGTGAAAAATCCAAATGTATGTAACAGGCAGAAGGAAGCATCTCCGACCCCATAAAGTATATATATTCTTGATCAGCATTAATAGCGGAGTCGATCTAGCCATGTCCGTCTGTCTGTCCGTCCGTCCGTCCGTCCGTCCATCCGTCCGTTTGTATGAACGCAAGGATCTCAGAACCTATAAGAGCTAGGGACTTGAAATTTTAGATGTAGGTGCTCCTAGTTCCTACGCAGATCGAGTTTGTTTCCGATAATCGATAACTTGCCCCGTTTCCAAGTAATCGATAAAAATGTATATCGATATCCTGTTTTTTAAGCAATTTTGGTAAATAATAAGAGCTAGAGTTACCAAACTGGACATGTAGCTTCTAAAAAAGTATATATATATCGATTATCTTTCATTTTATACCTATCGCCACCTCCCCGCTACTCTCTATCTTTAAGCGCGCGCTGCATTTGGTGTTGGAATATGAGGGTTCAGGGTATCCCCTAGTCGGGAGCTCCCGACTAGAACCTCTTACTTGTTTTTTGTTTTTCACGATATCTTGACCAAACTAGACATTTTTTAGTTTTTCTATGCTTCTTTTATATACGCAAAAGCCTATTAAGATTGGACCACTATATCATGTAGGTGCCATAGGAATGAACGGTCGAAAAATCATATGTATGAAACATTTTTTTGTTTTTTACGATATCTTGACCATTTCGGCATTTATTAGTTGTATCATGCTCCTCATAAATATGCAAAATCCTATTAAGATCGGACCACTATATAATATAGCTGCTTTAGGAACGACCGGTCGAAACCGACCACTTTATCATATAGCTGCCATAGGAACATTTTTTTATTTTTCACGCTATCATTACCAAACACGGCG
Source organism: Drosophila ezoana (assembly GCA_035045725.1). Classification (NCBI taxonomy): domain Eukaryota; kingdom Metazoa; phylum Arthropoda; class Insecta; order Diptera; family Drosophilidae; genus Drosophila; species Drosophila ezoana. The sequence goes on from JAWNOU010000145.1 coordinate 521,990, forward strand.
TGTGTTAGTTTTACTATGCTCTTCATAAATATGCAAAATCCTATTAAGATCAGACCACTATATTATATAGGTGCTATATCATATTATCAAGATATCTTAACCAAACTAGGCAGTTAGTTGTACTATGCAAAATCCTATTAAGATAGGATTACTTTGTCATATAGCTGCCATAGGAATGATCAGTCGAAAATTAAGTTGTTGTATGGAAAATTTTTTTTTGTTTTTCACGATATCTTGACCAAACTATACATTTTTTATATATACGCAAAAGCCTATTAAAATTGGACCACTATATCATGTAGCTGCCATAGGAATGAACTGTCGAAAAATCAGTTGTATGGAACATTTTTTTGCTTTTTACGATATCTTGACAAAACTCGGCATTTTTTAGTTTTAGTATGCTCCTCATAAATATGCAAAATCCTAATAAGATCGGACCAATATAGTATATAGCTGCCAAAGGAACGATCGGTCGAAAATTAAGTTGTTGTATGGAATATTTTTTTGTTTTTCACGATGCATTGAACAAACTCTGAATTTTTTTGTTATATAATGCTCCTCATATATATGCAAAATCCTATTAAGATAGGGCCACTGTATCATATAGCTGCCATGCGAACGATCGGTCGAAAATTAAGTTGTTCTATGGAACATTTTTTTGTTTTTCACGATATCTTGACCAAACTCGGCATGTTTTAGTTTTACTATTCTTTTTATATATACGCAAAATCCTATTATGATTTGACCATTATTCCATATAGCTGCCATAGGAACGATCGATCGAAAATTTGGTTGTATGGAACATTTTTTTGTTGTTCAGGTTATCTTGACCAAACTCGGCATATTTTAGTTTAACTATGCTCTGTAGTGTCCACGTGTATACGGGGGGCAGTCGATGCTGCCTTTTACATGGAGTGTCCACGTCCATTTCTAACCCTCTAGGGCGTTTTCGCCCTTAGTGGCTTACGTTGGTCGCGGGGCATTGGGTTCGGGGGCGCGTACTTCTTGCTTTTGCTCAATTTAGCTCGTCGTGGTCGGGGTTCTTCCTCGCCCAATCTGCCTATCAACACCAATACACTGACATGAAGAATATCAAGTACGCTTCAAAAATAAACAAGATCAAATACTATCATAAAATTTAACTTTATTTCCCTATCCTGTAAATAAGTGTTCCCACAAACACCACAAAACTCGGGATCCAATATGCCTAATGGAGGGATCTTGGTGTTAGTTGTCCCTCGTCTCTACCCTCCCTACCATAGCAACCAGAAAATCGTAGATTGCCCCTATGCGAGACTCTAACGCATTAACGCAATTCTACAGAATTCAGCATGGTACTCGACAGACAAGATAATTATTCACCGAGTCATATTAGAATATAACAAAATCATTTAATTGAAGCAAGCCGTTGATCTCAAGATACATGGTTATATTACAAGCGAATTATCAATTCCCTAAGATTTACCGAAACATTCAAATTCGAATTCATGATTTTAAAAATAATAATATACTGATTTTTGTTCAACAAAATAACTTAAGATTTCCAACATAACTTACTGAAGAAAACTGTTATCTTACGCTCACGTTGGCAATAGGTTCGAGATCAATGCAATGTCAATCGTAAATATATATATATATACAACAGATATACAAAAAAAATAGTCCTCACTACTCTATATTAACTCACTCATACTTCCATCGTTGCGTGCACTTGGGCCCAATATGACGTCGATGTTGGTGGGTGTGTGTAGGTGTATTATTGTATGGGTATCATTGTTGCCTTTGTACAAAGATGGTTAATTGTAAGTATATATATAAATATTGACGTGCATATAAATGTCATAACCTTACCCTTGCCAAATATATTCATAGGTCAAAAGGAATATTACTACTGCTGCTTAACTCTAATATCTATCGACTAATTTTTAATTCAATATAATACATTTTGTTCCATGTTTGTTTAGTTGCTTAAATTTACTTTAGCTTCGATTAATGGGAATAGATTAGGTAGACATCCGCTGATCGCAATGTCAAAAATTTAAGCTTAATGTGATGTATGTATGGATGCGTGCTTCGAATTTCGTTCAGATGCTTCTGTTTTACTAATTGTAGTTGCTTTTATCTTTCAGCTTGTTCGTGCGCTTTACTCTTTGTCAATTCTAATTCTCATTCGCTCAATAAGAGCGACGAAGGTAGCACAAAGGAGAATAAATAATCAATTACACTACGCAACACAGATTTAAAGTCATAATTTCTTGTGGATCTGAATAAACTTGTGACTTTGGTATCCATTTATATAAGTCACTTAACGCCAGACACATTTGATGATCATCAACGAGCAGTCTCGAATGTGGCACTGGAGCACGGTTCCGAAATCTCCTTGGAGTAGATTTACTACCCTTGTCTCCGCGCCAATATATATGCACCAAGAGATTGGTGAAAATCGGACCAGCGCTTGCGGCAGCACCCCTGCCACGAGGCTGTAAAATTAAACAAGGGTCAAACGCCAATCCATTGATACCAGGCTAATATAAAATCACCTGTTTCAATATCTTTCACTACTTAGATTTTGCAATACTTTTCCACTTGCACGTCTGCTTCAATACGCTTTCTATTATTTTTATTACTTATTTTAACTTTAGACTCAGTTTTTCACTGTTTAATCGTCTTGACGAAGTACGTCTTTTCGCTTCCAATCTGAACTGAAGACTGTCGCACGCGGTCGCCCGCTCCTTTTATAGACCTAACTGTAACGGTGATAAAAGCTTCCGCGATCGCTCCTCAGTTTAACTGCATTATCGTATGATCTGCCTACGTGCCAAATCAGACATCAAAAGGAATATGCAAAAGTGTGTGAGCTAAGTGCGAGGGTAGCACATAAAGTTTCTAACAATCAAGAACTGTTCCCACTCGGCTACTACAACGCAAATAAATGAACAAGATATTACGAAGAGCTTTTATTTGAAAAATAGACTAGGTGGTATAATTACTTTTTATTTGAATGTCTTTCAGATGATAAACTCCTAGCAATTTGTTATTACTATCGACTAATTGATAATAAAACGGGCTTAGTTTCTTATGAACTTTAGCTGGCAGAAATACTCTTGCTAGTTTCGAGCTGAACTTTTTGCTCGCGTTACTCTGAGCAAAGTTTCGTGCATAAACTGAATCGCCTGCTTTTAACTGCACCCTTCGGCAACGAAGATTATAAATTCTTGCATTAGCTTCGTGCGCCTTATATATATTTTCTTTGGCCTTCTCCCGTGCTAATTGCATGGTGTTTGTACGGCTAATGTAAACATCATCGCTTAATAGATTTAGGTTTCTGAGCAGAGTGTAATCTTTTCCGTTCAGGATCATATTTTGTCCAAAAACAAGGAAATAGGGTGGAAAGCCTGCGCTTCGGTGTAATGTAGCTCTTAATGATGCACTTATTGCATTAAGCTGCACATCCGAGATAAGCTCGGATTGCAGCCAAGACTGACCGGTTCAATCTTTCACTTGCATTAGCTTGCGGCGAGTATATTGCAGTACATTTATGCTCAACTCCAAAGCGAGTTAAAAATGCTTTAAAGAAACTTGTTCGGAATTGCGATCCATTGTCGGTAAGAATAGATTCGGGTACACCAAAAGTGTAGAAATTCGAATTCTCGAGATACTCTGTAATTTTCTGTGTTGTAAATTTCTTCAGAGGGCAAAGAAAATGAAACTTTGTGTTGTGATCTACCACGATCAACAACCCTATGTTACCCCTTTTTGTACGAGGATACGGTCCCAACAGGTCGACATATAATCTTTGAAATGGCCTATCTGAGGTCACTGGCTTACCCATTGGTGGCTTAAGGACTATATTTGGGCTCTTGGTAGATCTACAAGTGCTACAGTTAGCAATGTGTGTACGTATCTGGCTCACCATACCTGGCCAAAACAAGTACCTTTTTATTTTCTCTACAGCTTTCCCCATGCCGCAGTGTGCCGAGCTAGGTGGTTCGTGCGCATCGCGTAATACTTCTGGGACTAAACTTGCAGGTACCCACAGTTTCCATGAGTCCTTCTCTTGCGATTCTATGCCAGTGGCAAACTGTGTTCTCTTGTACACATAGTCATCCAACAACTTCGGTCCGGCAACCTAGCTTGGTTCTCTTTTATATACGCAATTAAAGCAAGATATTCTGGTGCCTTAAAACAAGTTGAAGTCAAATCTATTATAGGGCCATGGTCATCGAATTCTGCTACTTCTTCTTCGTACGTTCTAGAGAGTGTATCAGCAACGACGTTTTGGGAACCACTTCGGTGCTGGATGTCGAATTTGAATCCCTGCAGCTTCATAGACCATCTGCTTCATAAGCCATTTAAGAGAAGCATGATCCGTTATTACGGTGAACTCCTGACCTTCTATATATGCTCGAAACTTTTGAATGCCTTTGAGAACAGCGAGACACTCCAGTTCTGTAACTGAGTAGTTACGCTGAGCTCTCGTAAGTTTCGCAGACATATAAGCGATCGGTAACTCTGAATCATCTCGAATTTGCGCTAGTACACAACCAATGCCGTAAGTACATGCATCGCAAATCAGGATAAAAGGTTTCGAAAAATTGGGTGTTATTAAAATAGGTGCGGCAGTCAGGTAGGACTTGAGCATTGCGAAAGCTTCGGTGGCTTCCGGATTCCAATCCAGAGACTTTTATTTTTTTAGAAGTTCTGTTAACGGATAAGTGATGGCGGCGTACTTTTCTACGAAACGCCTATACCATCCAGCCAGACCCAAAAAGCGACGTAACTGCTTGACCGTTTTCGGCACAGGGAATTGACTGATTGCCTGTATTTTCTCAGGATCCGTTTTGAGTTTCCCGTTTCCGATGATAAACCCGAGGTATCTTATCTCTGTCATGCAGAACTTGGATTTGCTAATATTTATAGTTAGATTTGCTTTCCTCAAACATAACGCAATCTCCTGTAGCAAAATTAGGTGGGAGTCGAAATTATCTGATAACACTAATAAGTCGTCTAAATAAACAAAGACTTGTGTACGCAAATGGGCAGGAATCACTTCATACATAAGGCGACAAAGTGTTTGCGGCGCGTTGCAAAAACCAAATGGCATCACCTTGTACTGGTACAATGGTCGATTGGGTATTGTAAAGGCAGTATATGCCGTGACGGTATTTGCCATGTCTAATCCGGTAATGAATTTAGCTGGAGGTAACCTACTCAAAATACCATCTATGTGGGGCAAAGGATAGGCATCCTTTTCCGTCACTTTGTTAACCTGTCTTGAGTCTAAACATAAGCGACACTTATCTCCGCGTTTAACCAGAACGCAATTGCTACTCCAGGGGCTGGTAGAAGGTTCTATTACATCTAGAGCTAGCATTTGGTCAATTTCTGCAAACATTAGTTTTTCAATGGCCGGAGAGACTGGCCAGTGGCGTTGCTTAACTGGTGTTGCCGAGCCTATATTAATGGAGTGACTAATCAAATTAGTTCTGCCTAAGCCTTCTTTAGCATACGAGGGAAATCCTCCTATAATGACATCGAGACGGCCCTGTTCCTCTTTAGTTAGAAGATGAAATTTGGGAAGCTCCCTTTGTTCTGCTGCTGCTCCAACATCTAATTCTGATATCTCTGCTTGCCTAGTAATTGTCCCTAACAAGCCAAACTCCCGCAAAAAATTAATACCTAAATATATATCCTGTTTAAGTTCTGGGATAATAAATAACTCGATACTTCTAGTTAACTGTCGATAAGTGATCTGCGTCTGTAATTTACCAACAATTCTGCTAGCGGTGCCATTTGCTGTGCGAATAGATCCGGTGCATCTCTTAGTCTTACTATTTTTAAGTAATTGTTGAGCTGCTGATCCACCTGCGCAACTAATAGTAGCTCCTGAATCCAAAAGTCCTATATACTCATTCCCTTCGATTTGAACAGAAGTGTATAGTCGTTCATCCGAACTTAGAAAAATAGATGCTATTATATTCCTACGATTTTTACGTACTAATTTCCAAAACGTACGTAATCGTTTTGTAGAACGCTTGGGCGTAGTTATTAATCTAAAAGAATCTAAATCAGCAAAAATTCGCTTACGTGCCGAACTATAATTCTGTAGTCTGATATGAAAAGGTAAATCTGAAAAATGTTTAGAATAACTAATTGAATGCTTTTCTCGCTCTGCTATCGTTTTACTATCGGTTTTGTCCCTATCTTTATTTGTAACTTGGGTCGATTTTTCCGACACGGCCTGAGTATTTGCTGGGGATGTATCTATTTGGTGTTGTGTTGTACATCCCGCTGCCAGTTTCCCGAGGGGTTGCATTTTGAACAGCATGGTTTGAAAACTTCTTTGGCTCCGCAGCCATAACAAAAAATACGACGAATCTCCAGGCAATTGTCAAATTTATGTCCGATTTTATCGCAGTTCCAGCAGACTGGATCTGTCTTAATACGTTTTATTTCTTGAATTTCCGATGGAACAAGCGGCAAATTACCATTGGCTTCGCCTGATACTTCCGAAACATATGACCTTAATGTTCTTCCTTTAAAAGATTTTATGTCACCATAAAATTACTCGTGTTTTCTCACTTCAACTCTAAGTTGCGATCTATTCTGAATGCTAACGTGGAGAAGTTCATGGTGCAGACTGGGTTTGGAATTGCGAATCGGAAGGTCTACTATCTGCTTTTCTAAGATTCCTTGTTGCAATCTGTCAACTAGGTCTTCTATTGCAAACTGATAGTCATCAAAAGACTCACTCTCACCCTGTCGTCTTTTCCCAATCATTTCCCAAATTTCTAAATCGGTGTCAGAGTCTCCAAATCTTCAAAATGTTTCCCAATTAAAGTTTGTATTTGCGCGATGGAACTTCCAAAACCAATCGCTGGCCTTACCATTAAAAAGTAAGTATAAATGGTCATTAAGAAGATGGTAGTCGTTACCCAAATTTTGTTTGGTTAAGGATCGCACTCGGTAAAGAAATTCATCCATACGCATGCCTTGCTTAGTGCCATCGAATTTAATTCGCCAGTTCTGAATGATTCCTGATACTTTTTCCGGATTCACACTAAAGCTTTGGCTGCTTCTCTCTCTGTTAATTCTAGCATCCGCTTCACTCAATCTATGAATCAATGTTTCTGGTCCATGTTCTCTAGGTATTGGTGGGGTTGGATTAGTATCTATCCCATTAGAAGATGGTGGAGCACTATTTGAAATCTGCAAATTTGCGAGTTGATTTCGAATAGAGGTCTCAATAGTTTTAGATAAATATGACGTAATATGGTCCATCAACTGAGTTTGCTGAACGTTCATCATATTCTGAATATAATTAGCCATGTCGACTTGAGAGCCAAGAGACATGTTGCTTTGTGTCTGATCAAGGGTCGGTGCTCTATTTGTGGATCTAGTCGTCATCCCTCTCTTAGGAGTAGCTCCTCTTTGTCTATTCCCCATGCCTCTCCTATTTAATGAATTTCGATTATTTGCTTCTTGTTCTGTCACGCCAGGCATTGAATCAGTTAGGTTCAACTCTGCTGCCAAAGTGTTGTTAGAAAAGCTTAACGCAAGAGTTGTACAATCGGCTGCACATATAGGGCATGCTGAAGTGTTTTGTAAGAACTCTATCAAACATGTTTTGTGAAATCGGTGCTTACATGGAGTATTAGCAAACAATTGTGACGAAGTCATCACCTCGTTGCAGATTCCACAAAAGGGATCTATCTGCTCTATGGCAGCTGCAATATTTTCTGTACTTCTTTGTACTGCCATTAAAATGTTACATGCGCTGAACGCTATTCAAAATCAGGAACAAATTAATTCTTTTCTAAATTTTTTTTTTTTATTTTTTTTTTATTTTTTTATATATCTAAAGCTGTCTGTCCTTTTCCCTAATGCTATGCTATGCTTGTCGTCTATTATATGTAATGATTTCTATTGCTGATTTGGAATCAAGCTTCTCATGATAAATAGGTCAATTTCCGAATAGTTCCAGACAATTGCAGTTCCATACCTTCAAGAGCGCTTAAACCAAATTTATACTATCACAAGGAGTACTAAATATATTTAACGTTGTTAGACTTTTACGAGTCTATTTTGGTCGACCAATCCAATTCATGAATTGTAGTCGCTAATTCCGAAAATAGTTCTTATAATTTCCAACTACGCTTATCTAAAACCCTTTTTATAACTTGAAAACAAATCATATGTAATTTAGTTTGGATAACCAGAGCATTCCGGGGAAATATAATCTCAACTAAACTAAACGATCTTTGGCATTTTTTTGTGCAGTGTAACTCCCAATACTTTGAAAACTAGCTGTAATCGGAGATATAGCCGCGAAATCCAATAATTATCTAGGATAGTTGCAAATCATACTCTGCCCCTTAGTTGGGCGCCATTTCTTATGTAGTGTCCACGTGTATACGGGGGGCAGTCGATGCTGCCTTTTACATGGAGTGTCCACGTCCATTTCTAACCCTCTAGGGCGTTTTCGCCCTTAGTGGCTTACGTTGGTCGCGGGGCATTGGGTTCGGGGGCGCGTACTTCTTGCTTTTGCTCAATTTAGCTCGTCGTGGTCGGGGTTCTTCCTCGCCCAATCTGCCTATCAACACCAATACACTGACATGAAGAATATCAAGTACGCTTCAAAAATAAACAAGATCAAATACTATCATAAAATTTAACTTTATTTCCCTATCCTGTAAATAAGTGTTCCGACAAACACCACAAAACTCGGGATCCAATATGCCTAATGGAGGGATCTTGGTGTTAGTTGTCCCTCGTCTCTACCCTCCCTACCATAGCAACCAGAAAATCGTAGATTGCCCCTATGCGAGACTCTAACGCATTAACGCAATTCTACAGAATTCAGCATGGTACTCGACAGACAAGATAATTATTCACCGAGTCATATTAGAATATAACAAAATCATTTAATTGAAGCAAGCCGTTGATCTCAAGATACATGGTTATATTACAAGCGAATTATCAATTCCCTAAGATTTACCGAAACATTCAAATTCGAATTCATGATTTTAAAAATAATAATATACTGATTTTTGTTCAACAAAATAACTTCAGATTTCCAACATAACTTACTGAAGAAAACTGTTATCTTACGCTCACGTTGGCAATAGGTTCGAGATCAATGCAATGTCAATCGTAAATATATATATATATACAACAGATATACAAAAAAAATAGTCCTCACTACTCTATATTAACTCACTCATACTTCCATCGTTGCGTGCACTTGGGCCCAATATGACGTCGATGTTGGTGTTTGTGTGTAGGTGTATTATTGTATGGGTATCATTGTTGCCTTTGTACAAAGAAAGTTAATTGTAAGTATATATATAAATATTGACGTGCATATAAATGTCATAACCTTACCCTTGCCAAATATATTCATAGGTCAAAAGGAATATTACTACTGCTGCTTAACTCTAATATCTATCGACTAATTTTTAATTCAATATAATACATTTTGTTCCATGTTTGTTTAGTTGCTTAAATTTACTTTAGCTTCGATTAATGGGAATAGATTAGGTAGACATCCGCTGATCGCAATGTCAAAAATTTAAGCTTAATGTGATGTATGTATGGATGCGTGCTTCGAATTTCGTTCAGATGCTTCTGTTTTACTAATTGTAGTTGCTTTTATCTTTCAGCTTGTTCGTGCGCTTTACTCTTTGTCAATTCTAATTCTCATTCGCTCAATAAGAGCGACGAAGGTAGCACAAAGGAGAATAAATAATCAATTACACTACGCAACACAGATTTAAAGTCATAATTTCTTGTGGATCTGAATAAACTTGTGACTTTGGTATCCATTTATATAAGTCACTTAACGCCAGACACATTTGATGATCATCAACGAGCAGTCTCGAATGTGGCACTGGAGCACGGTTCCGAAATCTCCTTGGAGTAGATTTACTACCCTTGTCTCCACGCCAATATATATGCACCAAGAGATTGGTGAAAATCGGACCAGCGCTTGCGGCAGCACCCCTGCCACGAGGCTGTAAAATTAAACAAGGGTCAAACGCCAATCCATTGATACCAGGCTAATATAAAATCACCTGTTTCAATATCTTTCACTACTTAGATTTTACAATACTTTTCCACTTGCACGTCTGCTTCAATACGCTTTCTATTATTTTTATTACTTATTTTAACTTTAGACTTCGTTTTTCACTGTTTAATCTTCTTGACGAAGTACGTCTTTTCGCTACCAATCTGAACTGAAGACTGTCGCACGCGGTCGCCCGCTCCGTTTATAGACCTAACTGTAACGGTGATAAAAGCTTCCGCGATCGCTCCTCAGTTTAACTGCATTATCGTATGATCTGCCTACGTGCCAAATCAGACATCAAAAGGAATATGCAAAAGTGTGTGAGCTAAGTGCGAGGGTAGCACATAAAGTTTCTAACAATCAAGAACTGTTCCCACTCGGCTACTACAGCTCCTCATAAATATACAAAGTCATACTAAGATTCGACCACTATATAATATAGCTGCTTTAGGAAAGACCGGTCGAAAGCGACCACTTTCTCATAGAGCTGCCATAGGAACGATCGGTCGAAAGTTAAGTTGTACGGAACATTTTTTTGTTGTTCAGGTTATCTTGACCAAACTCGGCTTTTATTAGTTTTACTATGCTCCTCATAAATTTGCAAAGTTCTATTAAGATCGGACCAATATATTATAAAGCTGCCATAGGAACGATCGGTCGAAAATTAAGTTGTTGTATGGAACATTTTTTTTGTTTTACACGATATTTTGACCAAACTCGGCATGTTTTAGTTTTACTATGCTTCTTATATATGCGCGAAATCCTATTAAGATTGGACCATTATTTCATATAGCTGCGATAGGAACGATCGGTCAAAAATTAAGTTGTACGGAACATTTTTTTGTTGTTCAGGTTATCTTGACCAAACTCGGCATATTTTAGTTTAACTATGCTCCTCATAAATATACAAAATCCTACTAAGATCGGACCACTATATTATATAGCTGCCATAGGAACGATCGGTCGAAAGTTAAGTTGTTGAATGCAACAATTTTTTTGATTTTCACAATATCTTGACCAAACTCGGCTTTTATTAGTTTTACTATGCTCCTCATAAATTTACAAAGTCCTATTAAGATCGGACCAATATATTATAAAGCTGCCATAGGAACGATCGGTCGAAAATTAAGTTGTTGTATGGAACATTTTTATGTTTTTCACGATATTATGACAAAACACGGCATTTTTTCGTTTTACTATGCTCTTTATATATACGCAAAATCCTATTATGATCGAACCACTTTATAATATAGCTGCATTAGGAACGATCGGTCGAATATTAAGTTGTTGTATGGAAAATTTTTTTGTTTTTAACGATATCTTGACAAAACTCGGCATTTTTTAGTTTTACTATGCTCCTCATAAATATGCAAAATCCTACTAAGATCGGACCAATATAGTATATAGCTGCCATAGGAACGATCGGTCGAAAATTAAGTTGTTGTATGGAAAACTTTTTTGTTTTTCACGATGCATTGAACAAACTCTGAATTTTTTAGTTTTACTATATATACGCAAATCCTATGCATATATATGCCAAGAAATCGTCTATTAAGTATAGGGAATCGACCCACTGTATTATATAGCTGCCATAGCGAACGATCGGTCGAAAATTAGAGTTGTTCTATGGAACATTTTTTTGTTTTTCACGATATCTTGACCAAACTCGGCATGTTTTAGTTTTACTATTCTCTTTATATATACGCAAAATCCTATTATGATTTGACCATTATATCCATATAGCTGCCATAGGAACGATCGGTCGAAAATTAAGTGGTTGTATGGAACATTTTTTTGTTTTTCACGCTATCTTGACCAAACTCGGCATGTTTTAGTTTTACTATGCTCCTCATAAATATGCAAAGTCCTATTAAGATCGGACCAATATATTATAAAGCTGCCATTAGGAACGATCGGTCGAAAATTAAGTTGTTGTATGGAACATTTTTTTTGTTTTATCACGATATTTTGACCAAACTCGGCATTTTTTAGTTTTACTATGCTTCTTATTTATACGCGAAATCCTATTAAGAATCGGACCAATATATTTCATATAGCTGCGATAGGAACGATCGGTCGAAAATTAAGGTTGTATGGAACATTTTTTTGTTGTTCAGGTTATCTTGACCAAACTCGGCATATTTTAGTTTAACTATGCTCCTCATAAATATACAAAGTCATACTAAGATCGGACCACTATATAATATAGCTGCTTTAGGAACGATCGGTCGAAAGTTAAGTTGTTGAATGCAACAATTTTTTTGATTTTCACAATATCTTGACCAAACTCGGCTTTTATTAGTTTTACTATGCTCCTCATAAATATGCAAAATCCTATTAAGATCGGACCAATATATTATATAAGCTGCCATAGGAACGATTGGTCGACAATTAAGTTGTTGTATGGAACATTTTTTTGTTTTTCACGATATCATGACCAAACTCGGCATTTTTTAGTTTTACTATGCTCTTCATATATACGCAAAATCCTATTATGATCGAACCACTTTATAATATAGCTGCATTAGGAACGATCGGTCGAAAATTAAGTTGTTGTATGGAACTTTTTTTTTGTTTTACACGATATTTTGACCAAACTCGGCATGTTTTAGTTTTACTATTCTTCTTATATATGCGCGAAATCCTATTAAGATTGGACCATTATTTCATATAGCTGCGATAGGAACGATCGGTCAAAAATTAAGTTGTACGGAACATTTTTTTGTTGTTCAGGTTATCTTGACCAAACTCGGCATATTTTAGTTTAACTATGCTCCTCATAAATATACAAAATCCTACTAAGATCGGACCACTATATTATATAGCTGCCATAGGAACGATCGGTCGAAAGTTAAGTTGTTGAATGCAACAATTTTTTTGATTTTCACAATATCTTGACCAAACTCGGCTTTTATTAGTTTTACTATGCTCCTCATAAATTTGCAAAGTCCTATTAAGATCGGACCAATATATTATAAAGCTGCCATAGGAACGATCGGTCGAAAATTAAGTTGTTGTATGGAACATTTTTATGTTTTTCACGATATTATGACAAAACACGGCATTTTTTTGTTTTACTATGCTCTTTATATATACGCAAAATCCTATTATGATCGAACCACTGTATAATATAGCTGCATTAGGAACGATCGGTCGAATATTAAGTTGTTGTATGGAACATTTTTTTGTTTTTAACGATATCTTGACCATTTCGGCATTTATTAGTTTTACCATGCTCCTCATAAATATGCAAAATCCTATTAAGATCGGATTACTTTGTCATATAGCTGCCATAAGAATGATCGGTCAAAAATAAAGTTGTTGTATGGAAAATTTTGTTTGTTTTTCACGATATTTAGACCAAACTCGGCATGTTTTAGTTTTACTATATATACGCGAAATCCTATTAAGATTGGACCATTATTTCATATAGCTGCCATAGAACGATCGGTCGAAAATTAAGTTGTATGGAAAATTCTTTTGTTTTTCACGTTATCTTGATCCATATATTATATAGCTGCCATAGGAATGATCGGTCGAAAATTAGATTGTTGTATGGAACAATTTTTTTGTTTTTAATGAAATCTTGACCATTTCGGCATTTATTAGTTTTACTATGCTCATCATAAATATGCAAATTTCTATTAAGATCGGACCAATATATAGTAAAGCTGCCATAGGAACGATCGGTCGAAAATTAAGTTGTTTTATGGAACATTTTTATGTTTTTCACGATATTTTGACAAAACACGCATTTTTTCGTTTTACTATGCTCTTTATATATACGCAAAATCCTATTATGATCGAACCACTTTATAATATAGCTGCATTAGGAACGATCGGTCGAATATTAAGTTGTTGTATGGAAAATTTTTTTGTTTTTAACGATATCTTGACCATTTCGGCATTTATTAGTTTTACCATGCTCCTCATAATATATGCAAAATCCTATTAAGATCGGACCACTTTATCATATAGCTGCCATAGGAATGATCGGTCGAAAATTAAGTTGTTGGTTGGAACATTTTTTTTGTTTTACACGATTTTTGACCAAACTCGGCATGTTTTAGTATTACTATGCTTCTTATATATACGCGAAATCCTATTAAGATTGGACCATTATTTCATATAGCTGCGATAGGAACGATCGGTCGAAAATTAAGTTGTATGGAACATTTTTTTGTTGTTCAGGTTATCTTGACCAAACTCGGCATATTTTAGTTTAACTATGCTCCTCATAAATATACAAAGTCATACTAAGATCGGACCACTATATAATATAGCTGCTTTAGGAAAGACCACAATATCTTGACCAAACTCGGCTTTTATTAGTTTTACTATGCTCCTCATAAATTTGCAAAGTCCTATTAAGATCGGACCAATATATTATAAAGCTGCCATAGGAACGATCGGTCGAAAATTAAGTTGTTGTATGGAACATTTTTATGTTTTTCACGATATTATGACAAAACACGGCATATTTTAGTTTAACTATGCTCCTCATAAATATACAAAATCCTACTAAGATCGGACCACTATATTATATAGCTGCCATAGGAACGATCGGTCGAAAGTTAAGTTGTTGAATGCAACAATTTTTTTGATTTTCACAATATCTTGACCAAACTCGGCTTTTATTAGTTTTACTATGCTCCTCATAAATATGCAAAGTCCTATTAAGATCGGACCAATATATTATAAAGCTGCCATAGGAACGATCGGTCGAAAATTAAGTTGTTGTATGGAACATTTTTATGTTTTTCACGATATTTTGACAAAACTCGGCATTTTTTAGTTTTACTATGCTCCTTATATATACGCAAAATCCTATTATGATCGGACCACTATATCATATAGCTGCCATAGGAACGACCGGTCGAAAATTAAGTTGTTGTATGGAAAATTTTTTTTGTTTTTCACGATATCTTGACCAACTCGGCATTTATTAGTTTTACTATGCTCCTCATATATATGCAAAATCCTATTAAGATCGGACCACTATATCATATAGCTGCCATAGGAATGATCGGTCGAAAATTAAGTTGTTGTATGGAAAATTTTTTTGTTTTTCACGATATCTTGACCAAACTCGGCATGTTTTAGTTTTACTATATAATACGCAAAATCCTATTAAGATTGGACCATTATTTCATATAGCTGCCATAGGAACGATGGTCGAAAATTAAGTTGTATGGAAAATTCTTTTGTTTTCACGTATCTGACATTATTATATAGCTGCCATAGGAATGATCGGTCGAAAATTAGATTGTTGTATGGAAAATTTTTTGTTATTCAGTATCTTGACCAAATCGGCTTTTATTAGTTTTACTATGCTCCTCATAAATATGCAAAGTTCTATTAAGATCGGACCAATATATTATAAAGCTGCCATAGGAACGATCGGTCGAAAATTAAGTTGTTGTATGGAACATTTTTTTGTTTTTCACGATATTTTGACAAAACTCGGCATTTTTCGTTTTACTATGCTCTTATATATACGCAAAATCCTATTATGATCGGACCACTTTATCATATAGCTGCTTTAGGAACGATCGGTCGAAAATTAAGTTGTTGTATGGAACATTTTTTTGTTTTCACGATATCTTGACCCTTTCGGCATTTATTAGTTTTACTATGCTCCTCATAAATATGTAAAATCCTTTTAAGATCGGACCACTATATTATATAGCTGCCATAGGAACGATCGGTCGAAAATTAAGTTGTTGGTTGGAACAATTTTTTTGTTTTTCACGATATCTTGACCAAACTCGGCTTTTATTAGTTTTACTATGCTCCTCATAAATATGCAAAGTCCTATTAAGATCGGACCAATATATTATAAAGCTGCCATAGGAACGATCGGTCGAAAATTAAGTTGTTGTATGGAACATTTTTATGTTTTTCACGATATTTTGACAAAACTCGGCATTTTTTCGTTTTACTATGCTCCTTATATATACGCAAAATCCTATTATGATCGGACCACTTTATCATATAGCTGCTGTAGGAACGACCGGTCGAAAATTAAGTTGTTGTATGGAAAATTTTTTTGTTTTTAACGATATCTTGACCATTTCGGCATTTATTAGTTTTACCATGCTCCTCATAAATATGCAAAATCCTATTAAGATCGGACCACTATATAATATAGCTGCCTTAGGAAAGACCGGTCGGAAATTAAGTTGTTGGTTGGAACATTTTTTTTGATTTTCACGATATCTTGTCCAAACTCGGCTTTTATTAGTTTTACTTTGCTCCTCATATATATGCAAAGTCCTATTAAGATCGGACCAATATATTATAAAGCTGCCATAGGAACGATCGGTCGAAAATTAAGTTGTTGTATGGAACATTTTTTTGTTTTTCACGTTATCTTGACCCATATATTATATAGCTGCCATAGGAATGATCGGTCGAAAATTAGATTGTTGTATAGAACAATTTTTTTTGTTATTAATGAAATCTTGACCATTTCGGCATTTATTAGTTTTATCATGCTCCTCATAAATATGCAAAATCCTATTAAGATCGGACCACTTTATAATATAGCTGCTTTAGGAACGACTGGTCGAAACCGACCACTTTATCATATAGTTGTCATATGGAACATTTTTTTGTTTTTCACGATATCTTGACCAAACTCGGCATTTATTAGTTTTACTATGCTCTTCATAAATATGCAAAATCCTATTAAGATCGGACCACTATATTATATAGCTGCTATATCATATTATCAAGATATCTTAACCAAACTCGGCAGTTAGTTTTACTATGCAAAATCCTATTAAGATCGGACCACTTTATCATATAGCTGCCATAGGAATGATCGGTCGAAAATTAAGTTGTTGTATGGAAAATTTTTTTTGTTTTTCACGATATTTTGACCAAACTCGACATTTTTTAGTTTTACTATTCTCCTTCTATATACGCAAAATCCTATTAAGATTGGACCACTATATCATGTAGCTGCCATAGGAACGACCGGTCGAAAATTCAGTTGCATGGAACATTTTTTTGTTTTTCACGATATCTTGACAAAACTCGGCATTTTTTAGTTTTACTATGCTCCTCATAAATATGCAAAATCCTACTAAGATCGGACCAATATATTATATAGCTGCCAAAGGAACGATCGGTCGAAAATTAAGTTGTTGTATGGAAAATTTTTTTGTTTTTCACGATATATTGACCAAACTCGGCATTTTTTAGTTTTACAATGCTCCTCATATATATGCAAAATCCTATTAAGATAGGACCACTATATCATATAGCTGCCATGCGAACGATCGGTCGAAAATTAAGTTGTTGTATGGAACATTTTTTTGTTTTTCACGATATCTTGACCAAACTCGGCATGTTTTAGTTTTACTATTCTTCTTATATATACGCAAAATCCTATTATGATTGGACCATTATTTCATATAGCTGCCATAGGAACGATCGGTCGAAAATTAGGTTGTATGGAACATTTTTTTGTTTTTCACGATATCTTGACCAAACTCGGCATGTTTTAGTTTTACTATGCTCCTCATAAATATGCAAAGTCCTATTAAGATCGGACCAATATATTATAAAGCTGCCATAGGAACGATCGGTCGAAAATTAAGTTGTTGTATGGAACATTTTTTTGTTTTACACGATATTTTGACCAAACTCGGCATGTTTTAGTTTTACTATGCTTCTTATATATACGCAAAATCCTATTAAGATTGGACCATTATTTCATATAGCTGCCATAGGAACGATCGGTCGAAAATTAAGTTGTATGGAACATTTTTTTGTTGTTCACGTTATCTTGACCAAACTCGGCATATTTTAGTTTAACTATGCTCCTCATAAATATGCAAAATCCTACTAAGATCGGACCACTATATTATATAGCTGCCATAGGAACGATCGGTCGAAAGTTAAGTTGTTGTATGCAACAATTTTTTTTGAATTTCACAATATCTTGACCAAACTCGGCTTTTATTAGTTTTACTATGCTCCTCATAAATTTGCAAAGTCCTATTAAGATCGGACCAATATATTATAAAGCTGCCATAGGAACGATCGGTCGAAAATTAAGTTGTTGTATGGAACATTTTTATGTTTTTCACGATATTTTGACAAAACTCGGCATTTTTTCGTTTTACTATGCTCTTTATATATACGCAAAATCCTATTATGATCGGACCACTTTATCATATAGCTGCTTTAGGAACGACCGGTCGAAAATTAAGTTGTTGTATGGAACATTTTTTTGTTTTTAACGATATCTTGACCATTTCGGCATTTATTAGTTTTACCATGCTCCTCATAAATATGCAAAATCCTATTAAGATCGGACCACTATATTATATAGCTGCCATAGGAATGATCGGTCGAAAATTAAGTTGTTGTCTGGAACATTTTTTTTGTTTTTCACGATATCTTGACCAAACTCGGCATTTTTTAGTTTTACTATGCTCCTCATATATACGCAAAATCCTATTAAGATTGGACCACTATATCATATAGCTGCCATAGGAACGATCGGTCGAAAATTAATTTGTTGTATGGAACATTTTTTTGTTTTTCACGATATCTTGACCAAACTCGGCATTTTTTAGTTTTACTATGCTCCTCATAAATATGCAAAATCCTATTAAGATCGGACCACTATATTATATAGCTGCCATAGGAACGATCGGTCGAAAATTAAGTTGTTGTATGGAACAATTTTTTTGTTTTTACGATATCTTGACCAAACTCGGCATTTTTTAGTTTTACTATGCTCCTCATAAATATGCAAAATCCTATTAAGATCGGACCATTATATCATATAGCTGCCATAGGAACGATCGGTCGAAAATTAAGTTGTTGTATGGAACATTTTTTTGTTTTTCACGATATCTTGACCAAACTCGGCATGTTTTAGTTTTACTATGCTTCTCATATATACGCAAAATCCTATTAAGATTGGACCATTATATCATATAGCTGCCATAGGAACGATCGGTCGAAAATTAAGTTGTATGGAACATTTTTTTGTTTTTCACGATATCTTGACCAAACTCGGCATGTTTTAGTTTTACTATGCTCCTCATAAATATGCAAAATCCTATTAAGATCGGACCACTATATTATATAGCTGCCATAGGAACGACCGGTCGAAAATTAAGTTGTTGTATGGAACATTTTTTTGTTTTTCACGATATCTTGACCAAACTCGGCATTTTTTAGTTTTACTATGCTCCTTATAAATATGCAAAGTCCTATTAAGATCGGACCAATATATTATATAAGCTGCCATAGGAACGATCGGTCGAAAATTAAGTTGTTGTATGGAACATTTTTTTTGTTTTCACGATATCTTGACCAAACTCGGCATTTTTTAGTTTTACTATGCTTCTTATATATACGCAAAATCCTATTAAGATTGGACCATTATATCATATAGCTGCCATAGGAACGATCGGTCGAAAATTAAGTTGTATGGAACATTTTTTTGTTTTTCACGTTATCTTGACAACTATATTATATAGCTGCCATAGGAATGATCGGTCGAAAATTAGATTGTTGTATGGAACAATTTTTTTGAATTTCACGATATCTTGACCAAACTCGGCATTTATTAGTTTTACTATGCTCATCATAAATATGCAAAGTCCTATTAAGATCGGACCAATATATTATAAAGCTGCCATAGGAACGATCGGTCGAAAATTAAGTTGTTGTATGGAACATTTTTTTGTTTTTCACGATATTTTGACCAAACTCGGCATGTTTTAGTTTTACTATGCTCTTTATATATACGCAAAATCCTATTAAGATCGGACCACTATATCATATAGCTGCTTTAGGAACGACCGGTCGAAAATTAAGTTGTTGTATGGAACATTTTTTTGTTTTTAACGATATCTTGACCATTTCGGCATTTATTAGTTTTACCATGCTCCTCATAAATATGCAAAATCCTATTAAGATCGGACCACTATATAATATAGCTGCTTTAGGAACGACCGGTCGAAACCGACCACTTTATCATATAGCTGCCATAGGAATGATCGGTCGAAAATTAAGTTGTTGTATGGAACATTTTTTTGTTTTTCACGATATCTTGACCAAACGCGGCATGTTTTAGTTTCTCTATATATATGCAAATCCTATTAAGATCGGACCATTATTTATATAGCTGCCATAGGAACGATCGGTCGAAAATTAAGTTGTATGGAAATTTTTTGTTTTTCACGTATCTTGATTTTTTGCTGCCTAGGATGATCGGTCGAAAATTATTGTTGTTGGAAATTTTTTTTTTCGATTTTGACCACTCGGCTTTATTAGTTTTACTATGCTCCTCATAAATATGCAAAGTCCTATTAAGATCGGACCAATATATTATAAAGCTGCCATAGGAACGATCGGTCGAAAATTAAGTTGTTGTATGGAACATTTTTTTGTTTTTCACGATATCTTGACCAAACTCGGCATTTTTTAGTTTTACTATGCTCCTTATATATATGCAAAATCCTATTAAGATCGGACCACTATATTATATAGCTGCCATAGGAACGACCGGTCGAAAATTAAGTTGTTGTATGGAACAATTTTTTTGTTTTTCACGATATCTTGACCAAACTCGGCATTTATTAGTTTTACTATGCTCCTCATAAATATGCAAAATCCTATTAAGATCGGACCACTATATTATATAGCTGCCATAGGAACGATCGGTCGAAAATTAAGTTGTTGTTTGGAACATTTTTTTGTTTTTCAAGATATCTTGACCAAACTCGGCATTTATTAGTTTTACTATGCTCCTCATATATACGCAAAATCCTATTAAGATCGGACCACAATTATATCATATAGCTGCGCATAGGAATGATCGGTCGAAAATTAAGTTGTTGTATGGAACATTTTTTTGTTTTTCACGATATCTTGACCAAACTCGGCATTTTTTAGTTTTACTATGCTCCTCATAAATATGCAAAATCCTATTAAGATCGGACCAATATATTATATAGCTGCCATAGGAACGATCGGTCGAAAATTAAGTTGTTGTATGGAAAATTTTTTTGTTTTTCACGATATCTTGACCAAACTCGGCATTTTTTAGTTTTACTATGCTCCTTATATATATGCAAAATCCTATTAAGATCGGACCACTATATTATATAGCTGCCATAGGAACGATCGGTCGAAAATTAAGTTGTTGTATGGAACATATTTTTTGTTTTTCACGATATCTTGACCAAACTCGGCATTTTTTAGTTTTACTATGCTTTTTATATATACGCAAAATCCTATTAAGATTGGACCATTATTTCATATAGCTGCCATAGGAACGATCGGTCGAAAATTAGGTTGTATGGAACATTTTTTTGTTTTTCACGCTATCATGACCAAACTCGGCATGTTTTAGTTTTACTATGCTCCTCATAAATATGCAAAGTCCTATTAAGATCGGACCAATATATTATAAAGCTGCCATAGGAACGATCGGTCGAAAATTAAGTTGTTGTATGGAACATTTTTTTGTTTTTCACGATATCTTGACCAAACTCGGCATGTTTTAGTTTTACTATGCTTCTTATATATACGCAAAATCCTATTAAGATTGGACCATTATTTCATATAGCTGCCATAGGAACGATCGGTCGAAAATTAAGTTGTATGGAACATTTTTTTGTTTTTCACGTTATCTTGACCAAACTCGGCATATTTTAGTTTTACTATGCTCCTCATAAATATACGCAAAATCCTATAAGATCGGACCACTATATTATATAGCTGCCATAGGAACGATCGGTCGAAAATTAAGTTGTTAAATGGAACAATTTTTTTGTTTTTCACGATATCTTGACCAAACTCGGCTTTTATTAGTTTTACTATGCTCCTCATAAATATGCAAAGTCCTATTAAGATCGGACCAATATATTATAAAGCTGCCATAGGAACGATCGGTCGAAAATTAAGTTGTTGTATGGAACATATTTTTTTGTTTTACACGATATTTTGACCAAACTCGGCATGTTTTAGTTTTACTATGCTTCTTATATATACGCAAAATCCTATTAAGATTGGACCATTATTTCATATAGCTGCCATAGGAACGATCGGTCGAAAATTAAGTTGTATGGAACATTTTTTTGTTGTTCACGTCATCTTGACCAACCTCGGCATGTTTTAGTTTAACTATGCTCCTCATAAATATGCAAAATGCTATTAAGATCGGACCACTATATTATATAGCTGCCATAGGAACGATCGGTCGAAAGTTAAGTTGTTGTATGCAACAATTTTTTTGAATTTCACAATATCTTGACCAAACTCGGCTTTTATTAGTTTTACTATGCTCCTCATAAATATGCAAAGTCCTATTAAGATCGGACCAATATATTATAAAGCTGCCATAGGAACGATCGGTCGAAAATTAAGTTGTTGTATGGAACATTTTTATGTTTTTCACGATATTTTGACCAAACTCGGCATTTTTTAGTTTTACTATGCTCTTTATATATACGCAAAATCCTATTATGATCGGACCACTTTATCATATAGCTGCTATAGGAACGATCGGTCGAAAATTAAGTTGTTGTATGGAACATTTTTTTGTTTTTAACGATATCTTGACCATTTCGGCATTTATTAGTTTTACCATGCTCCTCATAAATATGCAAAATCCTATTAAGATCGGACCACTATATCATATAGCTGCTATAGGAACGATCGGTCGAAAATTAAGTTGTTGTATGGAACATTTTTTTGTTTTTCACGATATCTTGACCAAACTCGGCATTTTTTAGTTTTACTATATATACGCAAAATCCTATTAAGATTGGA
This sequence comes from Drosophila ezoana, assembly GCA_035045725.1. NCBI lineage: Eukaryota > Metazoa > Arthropoda > Insecta > Diptera > Drosophilidae > Drosophila > Drosophila ezoana. Next base: position 544,863 of record JAWNOU010000145.1, read on the forward strand.
CCATTATTTCATATAGCTGCATAGGAACGATCGGTCGAAAATTAAGTTGTTGGAAATTTTTTGTTTTTCAGTTATCTTGACCATTATATATAGTGCCATAGGAATGACGGTCGAAAATTAGATTGTTGTATGGAACAATTTTTTTGTTTTTATGATATCTTGACCAACTCGGCATTTTTTAGTTTTACTATGCTCATCATAAATATGCAAAGTCCTATTAAGATCGGACCAATATATTATAAAGCTGCCATAGGAACGATCGGTCGAAAATTAAGTTGTTGTATGGAACATTTTTTTGTTTTTCACGATATCTTGACCAAACTCGGCATTTTTTCGTTTTACTATGCTCTTTATATATACGCAAAATCCTATTATGATCGGACCACTTTATCATATAGCTGCCATAGGAACGACCGGTCGAAAATTAAGTTGTTGTATGGAAAATTTTTTTGTTTTTCACGATATCTTGACCAAACTCGGCATTTATTAGTTTTACTATGCTCCTCATAAATATGCAAAATCCTATTAAGATCGGACCACTATATCATATAGCTGCCATAGGAACGATCGGTCGAAAATTAAGTTGTTGGTTGGAACATTTTTTTTGTTTTTCACGATATCTTGACCAAACTCGGCATGTTTTAGTTTTACTATGCTCCTTATATATAGCTAAATCCTATTAAGATTGGACCATTATATCATATAGCTGCCATAGGAACGATCGGTCGAAAATTAAGTTGTATGGAACATTTTTTTGTTGTTCACGTTATCTTGACCAAACTCGGCATATTTTAGTTTTACTATGCTCCTCATAAATATGCAAAATCCTATTAAGATCGGACCACTATATAATATAGCTGCTATAGGAAGATCACGATATCTTTACCAAACTTGGCTTTTATTAGTTTTACTATGTTCCTCATAAATATGCAAATCCTATTAAGATCGGACCATATATTATAAGCTGCCATAGGAACGATCGGTCGAAAATTAAGTTGTATGGAACAATTTTTTTGTTTTTCACGATATCTTGACCAAACTCGGCATTTTTTAGTTTTACTATGCTCCTCATAAATATGCAAAATCCTATTAAGATCGGACCACTATATTATATAGCTGCCATAGGAACGATCGGTCGAAAATTAAGTTGTTGTATGGAACAATTTTTTTGTTTTTCACGATATCTTGACCAAACTCGGCTTTTATTAGTTTTACTATGCTCCTCATAAATATGCAAAGTCCTATTAAGATCGGACCAATATATTATAATAGCTGCCATAGGAACGATCGGTCGAAAATTAAGTTGTTGTATGGAACATTTTTTTGTTTTTCACGATATTTTGACCAAACTCGGCATTTTTTAGTTTTACTATGCTCCTTATATATACGCAAAATCCTATTAGGATCGGACCACTATATCATATAGCTGCCATAGGAACGACCGGTCGAAAATTAAGTTGTTGTATGGAAAATTTTTTTGTTTTTCACGATATCTTGACCACTCGGCATTTTTTAGTTTTACTATGCTCCTCATAAATATGCAAAATCCTATTAAGATCGGACCACTATATTATATAGCTGCCATAGGAATGATCGGTCGAAAATTAAGTTGTTGTATGGAAAATTTTTTTGTTTTTCACGATATCTTGACCAAACTCGGCATGTTTTAGTTTTACTATATAAACGCAAAATCCTATTAAGATCGGACCACTATATCATATAGCTGCCATAGGAACGATCGGTCGAAAATTAAGTTGTATGGAAAATTTTTTTGTTTTTCACGTTATCTTGACCATTATTATATAGCTGCCATAGGAACGATCGGTCGAAAATTGAGTTGTTGTATGGAAATTTTTTTGGTTCTTCATGATATCTTGACCAAAATCGGCATTTATTAGTTTTACTATGCTCCTCATAAATATGCAAAATCCTATTAAGATCGGACCACTATATAATATAGCTGCCATAGGAACGATCGGTCGAAAATTAAGTTGTTGTATGGAACATTTTTATGTTTTTCACGATATCTTGACACAAACTCGGCATTTTTTCGTTTTACTATGCTCTTTATATATACGCAAAATCCTATTATGATCGGACCACTTTATAATATAGCTGCCATAGGAACGATCGGTCGAAAATTAAGTTGTTGTATGGAAAATTTTTTTGTTTTTCACGATATCTTGACCATTTCGGCATTTGTTAGTTTTACCATGCTCCTCATAAATATGCAAAATCCTATTAAGATCGGACCACTTTATTATATAGCTGCCATAGGAATGATCGGTCGAAAATTAAGTTGTTGGTTGGAACATTTTTTTTGTTTTCACGATATCTTGTCCAAACTCGGCTTTTATTAGTTTTACTTTGCTCCTCATATATATGCAAAGTCCTATTAAGAACGGACCAATATATTATAAAGCTGCCATAGGAATGATCGGTCGAAAATTAAGTTGTTGTATGGAACATTTTTTTGTTTTTCACGATATTTTGACCAAACTCGGCATTTTTTCGTTTTACTATGCTCCTTATATATACGCAAAATCCTATTATGATCGGACCACTTTATCATATAGCTGCTATAGGAACGACCGGTCGAAAATTAAGTTGTTGTATGGAAAATTTTTTTGTTTTTAACGATATCTTGACCATTTCGGCATTTATTAGTTTTACTATGCTCCTCATAAATATGCAAAATCCTATTAAGATCGGACCACTATATAATATAGCTGCTTTAGGAACGACCGGTCGAAAATTAAGTTGTTGGTTGGAACATTTTTTTTGTTTTTCACGATATCTTGTCCAAACTCGGCTTTTATTAGTTTTACTTTGCTCCTCATATATATGCAAAGTCTATTAAGATCGGACCAATATATTATAAAGCTGCCATAGAACGATCGGTCGAAAATTAAGTTGTATGGAACATTTTTTTGTTTTTCACGTTATCTTGACCATTATTATTAGCTGCCATAGGAATGATCGGTCGAAAATTAAATTGTTGTATGGAACAATTTTTTTGTTTTACGATATTGACCATTTCGGCATTTTTTAGTTTTACCATGCTCCTTATATATATGCAAAATCCTATTAAGATCGGACCACTTTATTATATAGCTGCCTTAGGAACGACCGGTCGAAACCGACCACTTTATATATAGCTGCCATAGGAAATTTTTTTGTTTTTCACGATATCTTGACCAAACTCGGCATGTTTTAGTTTTACTATGCTCCTCATAAATATGCAAAATCCTATTAAGATCGGACCACTATATTATATAGCTGCTATATCATATTATCAAGATATCTTAACCAAACTCGGCAGTTAGTTTTACTATGCAAAATCCTATTAAGATCGGACCACTTTATCATATAGCTGCCATAGGAACGATCGGTCGAAAATTAAGTTGTTGTAAGGAAAATTTTTTTTGTTTTTCACGATATCTTGACCAAACTAGACATTTTTTATATATACGCAAAAGCCTATTAAGATTGGACCACTATATCATGTAGCTGCCATAGGAATGATCGGTCGAAAAATCAGTTGTATGGAACATTTTTTTGTTTTTTACGATATCTTGACAAAACTCGGCATTTTTTAGTTTTACTATGCTCCTCATAAATATGCAAAATCCTATTAAGATCGGACCAATATATTATATAGCTGCCATAGGAACGATCGGTCGAAAATTAAGTTGTTGTATGGAAAATTTTTTTGTTTTTCACGATATCTTGACCAAACTCGGCATTTTTTAGTTTGACTATGCTCCTCATATATATGCAAAATCCTATTAAGATAGAGCGACTATATCATATAGCTGCCATGGGAACGATCGGTCGAAAATTAAGTTGTTGTATGGAACATTTTTTTGTTTTGCACGATATCTTGATCAAACTCGGAGTTATTATGTTTATATATATGCAAAATCCTATTATGATTGGACCATTAGTTAATATAGCGACCATAGGAACGATCGGTCGAAAATTAGGTTGTATGGAACATTTTTTTGTTTTTCACGATATCATGACCAAACTCGGCATGTTTTAGTTTTACTATGCTCCTCATAAATATGCAATGTCCTATTAAGATCGGACCAATATATTATAAAGCTGCATAGGAACGATCGGTCGAAAATTAAGTTGTTGTATGGAACATTTTTTGTGTTTTCTACTATTTCTGACCAAACTCGAGCATGTTTTAGTTTACTATGCTCCTTATATATACGCGAAATCCTATTAAGATTGGACCATTATATCATATAGTTGCTATAGGAACGATCGGTCGAAAATTAAGTTGTGTATGGAACATTTTTTTGTTGTTCAGGTTATCTTGACCAAACTCGGCATATTTTAGTTTATACTATGCTCCTCATAAATATGCAAAATCCTACTAAGATCGGACCACTGTATATATAGCTGTTTGGAAGACCGGTCAAGGACACTTTTCATAGAGCTGCCATAGGAAGATCGGTCGAAAGTTAAGTTGTTGTATGGAACAATTTTTTTGAATTTCACGATATCTTGACCAAACTCGGCTTTTATTAGTTTTACTATGCTCCTCATAAATATGCAAAGTCCTATTAAGATCGGACCAATATATTATAAAGCTGCCATAGGAACGATCGGTCGAAAATTAAGTTGTTGTATGGAACATTTTTTTTGTTTTTCACGATATTTTGACCAAACTCGGCATTTTTTAGTTTTACTATGCTCCTTATATATACGCAAAATCCTATTAAGATCGGACCAATTTTATCATATAGCTGCGATAGGAACGATCGGTCGAAAATTAAGTTGTTGTATGGAACATTTTTTTGTTTTTCAGGTTATCTTGACCAAACTCGGCATTTTTAGTTTTACTATGCTCCTCATATATATGCAAAATCCTATTAAGATCGGACCACTATATCATATAGCTGCTATAGGAACGATCGGTCGAAAATTAAGTTGTTGTATGGAACATTTTTTTTGTTTTTCACGATATCTTGACCAAACTCGGCATTTTTTAGTTTTACTATGCTTCTTATATATACGCAAAATCCTATTAAGATTGGACCATTATATCATATAGCTGCCATAGGAACGATCGGTCGAAAATTAAGTTGTTGTATGGAACAATTTTTTTGTTTTTCACAATATCTTGACCAAACTCGGCTTTTATTAGTTTTACTATGCTCCTCATAAATATGCAAAGTCCTATTAAGATCGGACCAATATATTATAAAGCTGCCATAGGAACGATCGGTCGAAAATTAAGTTGTTGTATGGAACTTTTTTTTTGTTTTACACGATATTTTGACCAAACTCGGCATGTTTTAGTTTTACTATGCTTCTTATATATACGCAAAATCCTATTAAGATTGGACCATTATTTCATATAGCTGCCATAGGAACGATCGGTCGAAAATTAAGTTGTACGGAACATTTTTTTGTTTTTCACGTTATCTTGACCAAACTCGGCATTTTTTAGTTTTACTATGCTCCTCATAAATATGCAAAATCCTACTAAGATCGGACCACTATATTATATAGCTGCCATAGGAACGATCGGTCGAAAGTTAAGTTGTGAATGCAAAAAGTTGTTGGAACATTTTTTTGAATTTCACAATATCTTGACCAAACTCGGCTTTTATTAGTTTTACTTTGCTCCTCATATATATGCAAAGTCCTATTAAGATCGGACCAATATATTATAAAGCTGCCATAGAACGATCGGTCGAAAATTAAGTTGTATGGAAAATTCTTTTGTTTTTCACGTTATCTTGACCCATATATTATATAGCTGCCATAGGAATGATCGGTCGAAAATTAGATTGTTGTATGGAACAATTTTTTTGTTATTAATGAAATCTTGACCATTTCGGCATTTATTAGTTTTACTATGCTCATCATAAATATGCAAAGTTCTATTAAGATCGGACCAATATATATTAAAGCTGCCATAGGAACGATCGGTCGAAAATTAAGTTGTTTTATGGAACATTTTTATGTTTTTCACGATATTTTGACAAAACACGGCATTTTTACGTTTTACTATGCTCTTTATAAATACGCAAAATCCTATTATGATCGAACCACTGTATAATATAGCTGCATTAGGAACAACCGGTCGAATATTAAGTTGTTGTATGGAAAAATGTTTTGTTTTTAACGATATCTTGACCATTTCGGCATTTATTAGTTTTACCATGCTCCTCATAAATATGCAAAATCCTATTAAGATCGGACCACTATATAATATAGCTGCTTTAGGAACGACCGGTCGAAACCGACCACTTTATCATATAGCTGCCATAGGAATGATCGGTCGAAAATTAAGTTGTTGGTTGGAACATTTTTTTTGATTTTCACGATATCTTGTCCAAACTCGGCTTTTATTAGTTTTACTTTGCTCCTCATATATATGCAAAGTCCTATTAAGATCGGACCAAATATATTATAAAGCTGCCATAGGAACGATCGATCGAAAATTAAGTTGTATGGAAAATTCTTTTGTTTTTCACGTTATCTTGACCCATATATTATATAGCTGCCATAGGAATGATCGGTCGAAAATTAGATTGTTGTATGGAACAATTTTTTTGTTATTAATGAAATCTTGACCATTTCGGCATTTATTAGTTTTACTATGCTCATCATAAATATGCAAAGTTCTATTAAGATCGGACCAATATATAGTAAAGCTGCCATAGGAATGATCGGTCGAAAATTAAGTTGTTGTATGGAACATTTTTATGTTTTTCACGATATTTTGACAAAACACGGCATTTTTTCGTTTTACTATGCTCTTTATAAATATGCAAAATCCTATTATGATCGAACCACTGTATAATATAGCTGCATTAGGAACAACCGGTCGAATATTAAGTTGTTGTATGGAAAAATGTTTTGTTTTTAACGATATCTTGACCATTTCGGCATTTATTAGTTTTACCATGCTCCTCATAAATATGCAAAATCCTATTAAGATCGGACCACTATATAATATAGCTGCTTTAGGAACGACCGGTCGAAACCGACCACTTTATCATATAGCTGCCATAGGAACATTTTTTTTGTTTTTCACGCTATCATGACCAAACACGGCATGTTTTAGTTTTACTATGCTCTTCATAAATATGCAAAATCCTATTTAGATCGGACCACTATATTATATAGGTGCTATATCATATTATCAAGATATCTTAACCAAACCAGGCAGTTAGTTTTACTATGCAAAATCCTATTAAGACATTTTTTATATATACGCAAAAGCCTATTAAGATTGGACCACTATATCATGTAGCTGCCATAGGAATGATCGGTCGAAAAATCAGTTGTATGGAACATTTTTTTGTTTTTTACGATATCTTGACAAAACTCGGCATTTTTAAGTTTTACTATGCTCCTCATAAATATGCAAAATCCTACTAAGATCGGACCAATATAGTATATAGCTGCCAAAGGAACGATCGGTCGAAAATTAAGTTGTTGTATGGAAAACTTTTTTGTTTTTCACGATGCATTGAACAAACTCTGAATTTTTTTGTTATATAATGCTCCTCATATATATGCAAAATCCTATTAAGATAGGGCCACTGTATCATATAGCTGCCATAGGAACGATCGGTCGAAAATTAAGTTGTATGGAACATTTTTTTGTTTTTCACGCTATCATGACCAAACTCGGCATGTTTTAGTTTTACTATGCTCCTCATAAATATGCAAAGTCCTATTAAGATCGGACCAATATATTATAAAGCTGCTATAGGAACGATCGGTCGAAAATTAAGTTGTTGTATGGAACTATTTTTGTTGTTTTACACGATTTTTGACCAAACTCGGCATGTTTTAGTATTACTATGCTTCTTATATATACGCGAAATCCTATTAAGATTGGACCATTATTTCCTATAGCTGCGATAGGAACGATCGGTCGAAAATTAAGTTGTATGGAACATTTTTTTGTTGTTCAGGTTATCTTGACCAAACTCGGCATATTTTAGTTTAACTATGCTCCTCATAAATATACAAAGTCCTACTAAGATCGGACCACTATATAATATAGCTGCTTTAGGAAAGACCGGTCGAAAGCGACCACTTTATCATAGAGCTGCCATAGGAACGATCGGTCGAAAGTTAAGTTGTTGAATGCAACAATTTTTTTGAATTTCACAATATCTTGACCAAACTCGGCTTTTATTAGTTTTACTATGCTCCTCATAAATTTGCAAAGTCCTATTAAGATCGGACCAATATATTATAAAGCTGCCATAGGAACGATCGGTCGAAAATTAAGTTGTTGTATGGAACTTTTTTTTTGTTTTACACGATATTTTGACCAAACTCGGCTTGTTTTAGTTTTACTATGCTTCTTATATATGCGCGAAATCCTATTAAGATTGGACCATTATTTCATATAGCTGCGATAGGAACGATCGGTCAAAAATTAAGTTGTACGGAACATTTTTTTGCTTTTCAGGTTATCTTGACCAAACTCGGCATATTTTAGTTTAACTATGCTCCTCATAAATATACAAAATCCTACTAAGATCGGACCACTATATTATATAGCTGCCATAGGAACGATCGGTCGAAAGTTAAGTTGTTGAATGCAACAATTTTTTTGATTTTCACAATATCTTGACCAAACTCGGCTTTTATTAGTTTTACTATGCTCCTCATAAATTTGCAAAGTCCTATTAAGATCGGACCAATATATTATAAAGCTGCCATAGGAACGATCGGTCGAAAATTAAGTTGTTGTATGGAACATTTTTATGTTTTTCACGATATTTTGACAAAACTCGGCATTTTTTCGTTTTACTATGCTCTTTATATATACGCAAAATCCTATTATGATCGGACCACTATATAATATAGCTGCATTAGGAACGATCGGTCGAATATTAAGTTGTTGTATGGAAAATTTTTTTGTTTTTAACGATATCTTGACCATTTCGGCATTTATTAGTTTTACCATGCTCCTCATAAATATGCAAAATCCTATTAAGATCGGATTACTTTGTCATATAGCTGCCATAGGAATGATCGGTCAAAAATTAAGTTGTTGTATGGAAAATTTTGTTTGTTTTTCACGATATCTTGACCAAACTCGGCATTTTTTAGTTTTTCTATGCTCCTTTTATATACGCAAAATCCTATTAAGATTGGACCACTATATCATGTAGCTGCCATAGGAACGATCGGTCGAAAATTAAGTTGTATGGAACATTTTTTGTTTTTCACGATATCTTGACAAAACTCGGCATTTTTTAGTTTTACTATGCTCCTCATAAATATGCAAAATCCTACTAAGATCGGACCAATATATTATATAGCTGCTATAGGAACGATCGGTCGAAAATTAAGTTGTTGTATGGAAAATTTTTTTGTTTTTAACGATGCATTGAACAAACTCTGAATTTTTTTGTTTTATAATGCTCCTCATATATATGCAAAATCCTATTAAGATAGGGCCACTATATCATATAGCTGCCATGCGAACGATCGGTCGAAAATTAAGTTGTTGTATGGAACATTTTTTTGTTTTTCACGATATCTTGACCAAACTCGGCATGTTTTAGTTTTACTATTCTTTTTATATATACGCAAAATCCTATTATGATTTAAATCCATTATTCCATATAGCTGCCATAGGAACGATCGATCGAAAATTAGGTTGTATGGAACATTTTTTTGTTTTTCACGCTATCTTGACCAAACTCGGCATGTTTTAGTTTTACTATGCTCCTCATAAATATGCAAAGTCCTATTAAGATCGGACCAATATATTATAAAGCTGCCATAGGAACGATCGGTCGAAAATTAAGTTGTTGTATGGAACATTTTTTTTGTTTTACACGATATTTTGACCAAACTCGGCATGTTTTAGTTTTACTATATATACGCGAAATCCTATTAAGATTGGACCATTATTTCATATAGCTGCGATAGGAACGATCGGTCGAAAATTCAGTTGTACGGAACATTTTTTTGTTGTTCACGATATTTTGACAAAACACGTCATTTTTTCGTTTAACTATGCTCTTTATATATACGCAAAATCCTATTATGATCGAACCACTTTATCATATAGCTGTTGTAGGAACGACCGGACGAAAATTAAGTTGTTGTATGGAAAATTTATTTGTTTTTATCGATATCTTGACCATTTCGGCATTTATTAGTTTTACTATGCTCCTCATATATATGCAAAATCCTATTAAGATCGGACCACTATATAATATAGCTGCTTTAGGAAAGAGCGGTCGAAAGCGACCACTTTATCATATAGCTGCCATAGGAATGATCGGTCGAAAATTAAGTTGTTGAATGGAACATTTTTTTACGTTTTACTATGCTCTTTATATATACGCAAAATCCTATTATGATCGGACCACTGTATTATTTAGCTGCCATAGGAACGATCGGTCGAAAATTAAGTTGTTGTATGGAAATTTTTTTTGTTCTTCATGATATCTTGACCAAAATCGGCATTTATTAGTTTTATTATGTCCTCATAAATATGCAAAATCCTATTAAGATCGGACCACTATATAATATAGCTGCTATAGGAACGACCGGTCGAAACGACCACTTTATATATAGTTGTTGTAGGAACATTTTTTGTTTTTCACGATATCTTGACCAAACTCGGCATGTTTTAGTTTTACTATGCTCTTCATAAATATGCAAAATCCTATTTAGATCGGACCACTATATTATATAGGTGCTATATCATATTATCAAGATATCTTAACCAAACCAGGCAGTTAGTTTTACTATGCAAAATCCTATTAAGATCGGATTACTTTGTCATATAGCTGCCATAGGAATGATCGGTCGAAAATTAAGTTGTTGTATGGAAAATTTTTTTTGTTTTTCACGATATCTTGACCAAACTAGACTTTTTTATATATCCGCAAAAGCCTATTAAGATTGGACCACTATATCATGTAGCTGCCATAGGAATGAACGGTCGAAAAATCAGTTGTATGGAACATTTTTTTGTTTTTTACGATATCTTGACAAAACTCGGCATTTTTAAGTTTTACTATGCTCCTCATAAATATGCAAAATCCTACTAAGATCGGACCAATATATTATATAGCTGCCAAAGGAACGATCGGTCGAAAATTAAGTTGTTGTATGGAAAACTTTTTTGTTTTTTACGATGCATTGAACAAACTCTGAATTTTTTTGTTATATAATGCTCCTCATATATATGCAAAATCCTATTAAGATAGGGTCACTGTATCATATAGCTGCCATGCGAACGATCGGTCGAAAATTAGGTTGTATGGAACATTTTTTTGTTTTTCACGCTATCATGACCAAACTCGGCAATTATTAGTTTTACTATGCTCCTCACAAATGTGTAAAATCCTATTAAGTTCGGACCTGTATATTATATAGCTGCCATAGGAGCGATCGGTCGAAGATTAAATTGTTGTATGGCATATTTTTATTGTTTTTCACGATACTTTGACCAAACTCGGCATATTTTAGTTTAACTATGCTCCTCATAAATATACAAAGTCCTACTAAGATCGGACCACTATATAATATAGCTGCTTTAGGAAAGACCGGTCGAAAGCGACCACTTTATCATAGAGCTGCCATAGGAACGATCGGTCGAAAGTTAAGTTGTTGAATGCAATCATTTTTTTGAATTTCACAATATCTTGACCAAACTCGGCTTTTATTAGTTTTACTATGCTCCTCATAAATTTGCAAAGTCCTATTAAGATCGGACTAATATATTATAAAGCTGCCATAGGAACGATCGGTCGAAAATTAAGTTGTTGTATGGAACTTTTTTTTTGTTTTACACGATATTTTGACCAAACTCGGCATGTTGTAGTTTTACTATGCTTCTTATATATGCGCGAAATCCTATTAAGATTGGACCATTATTTCATATAGCTGCGATAGGAACGATCGGTCAAAAATTAAGTTGTACGGAACATTTTTTTGATTTTCAGGTTATCTTGACCAAACTCGGCATATTTTAGTTTAACTATGCTCCTCATAAATATACAAAATCCTACTAAGATCGGACCACTATATTATATAGCTGCCATAGGAACGATCGGTCGAAAGTTAAGTTGTTGAATGCAACAATTTGTTTGATTTTCACAATATCTTGACCAAACTCGGCTTTTATTAGTTTTACTATGCTCCTCATAAATTTGCAAAGTCCTATTAAGATCGGACCAATATATTATAAAGCTGCCATAGGAACGATCGGTCGAAAATTAAGTTGTTGTATGGAACATTTTTATGTTTTTCACGATATTTTGACAACTCGGCTACTATGCTCTTTATATATACGCAAAATCCTATTATGATCGAACCACTGTATAATATAGCTGCATTAGGAACGATCGGTCGAATATTAAGTTGTTGTATGGAAATTTTTTTGTTTTTAAAGATATCCTGACCATTTCGGCATTTATTAATTTTACCATGCTCCTCATAAATATGCAAAATCCTATTAAGATCGGATTACTTTGTCATATAGCTGCCATAGGAATGATCGGTCAAAAATAAAGTTGTTGTATGGAAAATTTTGTTTGTTTTTTACGATATCTTGACCAAACTAGACATTTTTTAGTTTTTCTATGCTTCTTTTATATACGCAAAAGCCTATTAAGATTGGACCACTATATCATGTAGCTGCCATAGGAATGAACGGCCGAAAAATCAGTTGTATGGAACATTTTTTTTTGTTTTTTACGATATCTTGACAAAACTCGGCATTTTTAAGTTTTACTATGCTCCTCATAAATATGCAAAATCCTACTAAGATCGGACCAATATATTATATAGCTGCCATAGGAACGATCGGTCTAAAATTAAGTTGTTGTATGGAAAATTTTTTTGTTTTTAACGATGCATTGAACAAACTGCATTTTTTTGTTTTATAATGCTCCTCATATATATGCAAAATCCTATTAAGATCGGACCACTATATAATATAGCTGCTTTAGGAAAGACCGGTCGAAAGCGACCACTTTATCATATAGCTGCCATAGGAATGATCGGTCGAAAATTAAGTTGTTGGTTGGAACATTTTTTTGTTTTTCACGATATCTTGTCCAAACTCGGCTTTTATTAGTTTTACTTTGCTCCTCATATATATGCAAAGTCCTATTAAGATCGGACCAATATATTATAAAGCTGCCATAGAACGATGGGTCGAAAATTAAGTTGTATGGAAAATTCTTTTGTTTTTCACGTTATCTTGACTCATATATTATATAGCTGCCATAGGAATGATCGGTCGAAAATTAGATTGTTGTATGGAATAATTATTTTGTTATTAATGAAATCTTGACCATTTCGGCATTTATTAGTTTTACTATGCTCATCATAAATATGCAAAGTTCTATTAAGATCGGACCAATATATAGTAAAGCTGCCATAGGAACGATCGGACGAAAATTAAGTTGTTTTATGCAACATTTTTATGTTTTTCACGATATTTTCGCAAAACACGGCATTTTTACGTTTTACTATGCTCTTTATATATACGCAAAATCCTATTATGATCGAACCACTGTATAATATAGCTGCATTAGGAACAACCGGTCGAATATTAAGTTGTTGTATGGAAAAATGTTTTGTTTTTAACGATATCTTGACCATATCGGCATTTATTAGTCTTATCATGTCCTCATAAATATGCAAAATCTTATTAAGATCGGACCACTATATAATATAGCTGCTTTAGGAAAGACCGTTCGAAAGCGACCACTTTATCATAGAGCTGCCATAGGAACGATCGGTCGAAAGTTAAGTTGTTGAATGCAATCATTTTTTTGAATTTCACAATATCTTGATCAAACTCGGCTTTTATTAGTTTTACTATGCTCCTCATAAATTTGCAAAGTCCTATTAAGATCGGACCAATATATTATAAAGCTGCCATAGGAACGATCGTTCGAAAATTAAGTTGTTGTATGGAACTTTTTTTTTGTTTTACACGATATTTTGACCAAACTCGGCATGTTTTAGTTTTACTATGCTTCTTATATATGCGCGAAATCCTATTAAGATTGGACCATTATTTCATATAGCTGCGATAGGAACGATCGGTCAAAAATTAAGTTGTACGGAACATTTTTTTGCTTTTCAGGTTATCTTGACCAAACTCGGCATATTTTAGTTTAACAATGCTCGTCATAAATATACAAAATCCTACTAAGATCGGACCACTATATTATATAGCTGCCATGCGAACGATCGGTCGAAAATTAGGTTGTTCTATGGAACATTTTTTTGTTTTTCACGATATCTTGACCAAACTCGGCATGTTTTAGTTTTACTATTCTTTTTATATATACGCAAAATCCTTTTATGATTTAAATCCATTATTCCATATATCTGCCATAGGAACGATCGATCGAAAATTAGGTTGTATGGAACATTTTTTTGTTTTTCACGCTATCATGACCAAACTCGGCAAGTTTTAGTTTTACTATGCTCCTCATAAATATGCAAAGTCCTATTAAGATCGGACCAATATATTATAAAGCTGCCATAGGAACGATCGGTCGAAAATTAAGTTGTTGTATGGAACATTTTTTTGTTTTACACGATATTTGGACCAAACTCGGCATGTTTTAGTTTTACTATATATACGCGAAATCCTATTAAGATTGGACCATTATTTCATATAGCTGCGATAGGAACGATCGGTCGAAAATTAAGTTGTACGGAACATTTTTTTGTTGTTCACGATATTTTGACAAAACACGTCATTTTTTCGTTTAACTATGCTCTTTATATATACGCAAAATCCTATTATGATCGAACCACTTTATCATATAGCTGTTGTAGGAACGACCGGTCGAAAATTAAGTTGTTGTATGGAAATTTTTTTTATTTTTACGATATCTTGACCATTTCGGCATTTATTAGTTTTACTATGCTCCTCATAAATATGCAAAATCCTATTAAGATCGGACCACTATATAATATAGCTGCTTTAGGAAAGACCGGTCGAAAGCGACCACTTTATCATATAGCTGCCATAGGAATGATCGGTCGAAAATTAAGTTGTTGGTTGGAACATTTTTTTTGATTTTCACGATATCTTGTCCAAACTCGGCTTTTATTAGTTTTACTTTGCTCCTCATATATATGCAAAGTCCTATTAAGATCGGACCACTATATTATAAAGCTGCCATAGAACGATCGGTCGAAAATTAAGTTGTATGGAAAATTCTTTTGTTTTTCACGTTATCTTGACCCATATATTATATAGCTGCCATAGGAATGATCGGTCGAAAATTAGATTGTTGTATGGAACAATTTTTTTGTTATTAATGAAATCTTGACCATTTCGGCATTTATTAGTTTTACTATGCTCATCATAAATATGCAAAGTTCTATTAAGATCGGACCAATATATAGTAAAGCTGCCATAGGAACGATCGGACGAAAATTAAGTTGTTTTATGGAACATTTTTATGTTTTTCACGATATTTTGACAAAACACGGCATTTTTACGTTTTACTATGCTTTATATATACGCGAAATCCTATTAAGATTGGACCATTATTTCATATAGCTGCGATAGGAACGATCGGTCGAAAATTAAGTTGTATGGAACATTTTTTTGTTTTTTACGATATCTTGACAAAACTCGGCATTTTTTAGTTTAACTATGCTCTTTATTTATTCGCTAAATCCTATTATGATCGAACCACTTTATCATATAGCTGCTGTAGGAACGACCGTTCGAAAATTAAGCTGTTGTATGGAACATTTTTTTTTTTTACGATATCTTGACCATTTCGGCATTTATTAGTTTTACTATGCTCCTCATAAATATGCAAAATCCTACTAAGATCGGACCACTATATAATATAGCTGCTTTATAGGGGAAAGACCGGTCGAAAGCGGACCACTTTATCATATAGCTGCCATAGGAATGATCGGTCGAAAATTAAGTTGTTGGTTGGAACATTTTTTTTTGTTTTTCACGATATCTTGTCCAAACTCGGCTTTTATTAGTTTTACTTTGCTCCTCATATATATGCATAGTCCTATTAAGATCGGACCACTATATTATAAAGCTGCCATAGGAACGATCGGTCGAAAATTAAGTTGTTGTATGGAACAATTTTTTTGTTTTTAAAGATATCTTGACCAAACTCGGCATTTATTAGTTTTACTATGCTCATCATAAATATGCAAAATCCTTTTAAGATCGGACCAATATATAGTAAAGCTGCCATAGGAACGATCGGTCGAAAATTAAGTTGTTGTATGGAACATTTTTTATGTTTTTCACGATATTTTGACAAAACTCGGCATTTTTACGTTTTACTATGCTCCTTATATATAAGCAAAATCCTATTATGATCGGACCACTGTATAATATAGCTGCATTAGGAATGACCGGTCGAAAATTAAGTTGTTGTATGGAAAATTGTTTTGTTTTTAACGATATCTTGACCATTTCGGCATTTATTAGTTTTATCATGCTCTTCATAAATATGCAAAATCCTATTTAGATCGGACCACTATAATTTATAGGTGCTATATCATATTATCAAGATATCTTAACCAAACCAGGCAGTTAGTTTTACTATGCAAAATCCTATTAAGATCGGATTACTTTGTCATATAACTGCCATAGGAATGATCGGTCGAAAATTAAGTTGTTGTATGCAAAATATTTTCTGTTTTTCACGATATCTTGACCAAACGCAAAAGCCTATTAAGATTGTACCACTATATCATGTAGCTGCCATAGGAATGAACGGTCGAAAAATCAGTTGTATGGAACATTTTTTTGTTTTTTACGATATCTTGACAAAACTCGGCATTTTTAAGTTTTACTATGCTCCTCATAAATATGCAAAATCCTACTAAGATCGGACCAATATAGTATATAGCTGCCAAAGGAACGATCGGTCGAAAATTAAGTTGTTGTTTGGAAAACTTTTTTGTTTTTTACGATGCATTGAACAAACTCTGAATTTTTTTGTTATATAATGCTCCTCATATATATGCAAAATCCTATTAAGATAGGGCCACTGTATCATATAGCTGCCATGCGAACGATCGGTCGAAAATTAAGTTGTTCTATGGAACATTTTTTTGTTTTTCACGATATCTTGACCAAACTCGGCATGTTTTAGTTTTACTATTCTTTTTATATATACGCAAAATCCAATTATGATTTGACCATTATTCCATATAGCTGCCATAGGAACGATCGATCGAAAATTATGTTGTATGGAAAATTTTTTTGTTTTTCACGCTATCATGACCAAACTCGGCATGTTTTAGTTTTACTATGCTCCTCATAAATATGCAAAGTCCTATTAAGATCGGACCAATATATTATAAAGCTGCCATAGGAACGATCGGTCGAAAATTAAGTTGTTGTATGGAACTATTTTTTTGTTTTACACGTTTTTTGACCAAACTCGGCATGTTTTAGTATTACTATGCTTCTTATATATACGCGAAATCCTATTAAGATTGGACCATTATTTCCTATAGCTGCGATAGGATCGATCGGTCGAAAATTAAGTTGTATGGAACATTTTTTTGTTGTTCAGGTTATCTTGACCAAACTCGGCATATTTTAGTTTAACTATGCTCCTCATAAATATGCAAAGTCCTACTAAGATCGGACCACTTTATAATATGGCTGCTTTAGGAAAGACCGGTCGAAAGCGTCCACTTTATCATAGAGCTGCCATAGGAACGATCGGTCGAAAGTTAAGTTGTTGAATGCAACAATTTTTTTGAATTTCACAATATCTTGACCAAACTCGGCTTTTATTAGTTTTACTATGCTCCTCATAAATTTGCAAAGTCCTATTAAGATCGGACCAATATATTATAAAGCTGCCAAAGGAACGATCCGTCGAAAATTAAGTTGTTGTATGGAACTTTTTTTTTGTTTTACACGATATTTTGACCAAACTCGGCATGTTTTAGTTTTACTATGCTTCTTATATATGCGCGAAATCCTATTAAGATTGGACCATTATTTCATATAGCTGCGATAGGAACGATCGGTCAAAAATTAAGTTGTACGGAACATTTTTTTGCTTTTCAGGTTATCTTGACCAAACTCGGCATATTTTAGTTTAACTATGCTCCTCATAAATATACAAAATCCTACTAAGATCGGACCACTATATTATATAGCTGCCATAGGAACGATCGGTCGAAAGTTAAGTTGTTGAATGCAACAATTTGTTTGATTTTCACAATATCTTGACCAAACTCGGCTTTTCTTAGTTTTACTATGCTCCTCATAAATTTGCAAAGTCCTATTAAGATCGGACCAATATATTATAAAGCTGCCATAGGAACGATCGGTCGAAAATTAAGTTGTTGTATGGAACATTTTTATGTTTTTCACGATATTTTGACAAAACACGGCATTTTTTCGTTTTACTATGCTCTTTATATATACGCAAAATTCCTATTATGATCGAACCACTGTATAATATAGCTGCATTAGGAACGATCGGTCGAATATTTAGTTATTGTATGGAAAAATGTTTTGTTTTTAACGATATCTTGACCATTTCGGCATTTATTAATTTTACCATGCTCCTCATAAATATGCAAAATCCTATTAAGATCGGATTACTTTGTCATATAGCTGCCATAGAAATGATCGGTCAAAAATAAAGTTGTTGTATGGAAAATTTTGTTTGTTTTTTACGATATCTTGACCAAACTAGACATTTTTTAGTTTTTCTATGCTTCTTTTATATACGCAAAAGCCTATTAAGATTGGACCACTATATCATGTAGCTGCCATAGGAATGAACGGCCGAAAAATCAGTTGTATGGAACATTTTTTTTGTTTTTTACGATATCTTGACAAAACTCGGCATTTTTAAGTTTTACTATGCTCCTCATAAATATGCAAAATCCTACTAAGATCGGACAAATATATTATATAGCTGCCATAGGAACGATCGGTCTAAAATTAAGTTGTTGTATGGAAAATTTTTTTGTTTTTAACGATGCATTGAACAAACTCTCAATTTTTTTGTTTTATAATGCTCCTCATATATATGCAATATCCTATTAAGATAGGGCCACTATATCATATAGCTGCCATGCGAACGATCGGTCGAAAACTAAGTTTTGGTATGGAACATTTTTTTGTTTTGACGATATCTTGACCAAACTCGGCATGTTTTAGTTTTACTATTCTTTTTATATATACGCAAAATCCTATTATGATTTGACCATTATTCCATATAGCTGCCATAGGAACGATCGATCGAAAATTAGGTTGTATGGAACATTTTTTTGTTTTTCACGCTATCATGACCTAACTCGGCATGTTTAAGTTTTACTATGCTCCTCATAAATATGCAAAGTCCTATTAAGATCGGACCAATATATTATAAAGCTGCCATAGGAACAATCGGTCGAAAATTAAGTTGTTGTATGGAACATTTCTTTTGTTTTACACGATATTTAGACCAAACTCGGCATTTATTAGTTTTACCATGCTCCTCATAAATATACAAAATCCTACTAAGATCGGACCACTATATTATATAGCTGCCATAGGAACGATCGGTCGAAGGTTAATTTGTTGAATGCAACAATTTTTTTGAATTTCACAATATCTTGACCAAACTCGGCATTTATTAGTTTTACTATGCTCCTCATAAATTTGCAAAGTCCTATTAAGATCGGACCAATATATTATAAAGCTGCCGTAGGAACGATCGGTCGAAAATTAGGTTGTTGTATGGAACATTTTTATGTTTTTCACTATGCTCTTTATATATACGCAAAATCCTATTATGATCGAACCACTATATAATATAGCTGCTTTAGGAACGACCGGTCGAATATTAAGTTGTTGTATGGAGAATTTTGTTGCTGTTATTAGTTTTACCATGCTCCTCATAAATATGCAAAATCCTATTAAGATCGGATTACTTTGTCATATAGCTGCCATAGGAATGATCGGTCAAAAATTAAGTTGTTGTATGGAAAATTTTGTTTGTTTTTCACGATATCTTGAACAAACTAGACATTTTTGAGTTTTTCAATGCTTCTTTTATATACGCAAAAGCCTATTAAGATTGGACCACTATATCATAAAGCTGCCATAGGAATGAACGGCCGAAAAATCAGTTGTATGGAACATTTTTTTGCTTTTTACGATATCTTGACAAAACTCGCCATTTTTTAGCTTTACTATGCTCCTCATAAATATGCAAAATCATACTAAGATCGGACCAATATATTATATAGCTGCCATAGGAACGATCGGTCGAAAATTAAGTTCTTGCATGGAAAATTTTTTTGTTTTTAACGATGCATTGAACAAACTCTGAATTTTTTTGTTTTATAATGCTCCTCATAAATATGCAAAATCCTATTAAGATCGGACCACTATATAATATAGCTGCTTTAGGAAAGACCGGTCGAAAGCGACCACTTTATCATATAGCTGCCATAGGAATGATCGGTCGAAAATTAAGTTGTTGGTTGGAACATTTTTTTTGATTTTCACGATATCTTTTCCAAACTCGGCTTTTATTAGTTTTACTTTGCTCCTCATATATATGCAAAGTCCTATTAAGAACGGACCAATATATTATAAAGCTGCCATAGAACGATCGGTCGAAAATTAAGTTGTATGGAAAATTCTTTTGTTTTTCACGTTATCTTGACCCATATATTATATAGCTGCCATAGGAATGATTGGTCGAAAATTAAATTGTTGTATGGAACAATTTTTTTGTTATTAACGAAATCTTGACCATTTTGGCATTTATTAGTTTTACCATGCTCATCATAAATATGCAAAGTTTTATTAAGATCGGACCAATATATAGTAAAGCTGCTATAGCAACGATCGGTCGAAAATTAAGTTATTTTAAGGAACAATTTTTTGTTTTTCACGATACTTTGACAAAATTCGGAATTTTTACGTTTTACTATGCTTCTTATATATACGCAAAATCCTATTAAGATCGGAGCACTATATAATATAGCTGCTTTAGGAACGACCGGTCGAAAATTAAGTTTTTGTATGGAAAATTGTTTTGTTTTTAACGATATATTGACCATTTCTCCATTTATTAGTTTTACCATGCTCCTCATTGATATGCGAAATCCTGTTAAAATCGGACCACTATATAATATAGCTGCTTTAGGAACGACCGGTCGAAACCGACCACTTAATCATATAGCTGCCATAGGAACATTTTTTTGTTTGTCACGCTATCATTACCAAACACGGCATGTTTTAGTTTTACTATGCTCTTCATAAATATGCAAAATCCTATTAAGATCGGACTACTATATTATATAGGTGCTATATCATATTATCAAGATATCTTAACCAAACTAGGCAGTTAGTTTTATTATGCAAAATCCTATTAAGATCGGATTACTTTGTCATATAGCTTCCATAGGAATGATCGGTCGAAAATTAAGTTGTTGTATGAAAATTTTTTTTGTTTTTCACGATATCTTGACCAAACTAGACATTTTTTAGTTTTTCTATGCTTCTTTTATATACGCAAAAGCCTATTAAGATTGGACCACTATATCATGTCGCTGCAATAGGAATGAACGGTCGAAAAATCAGTTGTATGGAAAATTTTTTTGTTTTTCACGATATCTTGACAAAACTCGGCATTTTTAAGTTTTACTATACATAAATATGCAAAATCCTACTAAGATCGTCTCAATTTATTACATAGCTGCCAAAGGAACGATCGGTCGAAAATTAAGTTGTTGTATGGAAAACTTTTTTGTTTTTCACGATGCATTGAACAAACTCTGAATTTTTTTGTTTTATCATGCTCCTCATATATATGCAAAGGGGGGGGGGGGGGGGGGGGGGGGGGGGGGGGGGGGGGGGGGGGGGGGGGGGGGGGGGGGGGGGGGGGGGGGGGGGGGGGGGGGGGGGGGGGGGGGGGGGGGGGGGGGGGGGGGGGGGGGGGGGGGGGGGGGGGGGGGGGGGGGGGGGGGGGGGGGGGGGGGGGGGGGGGGGGGGGGGGGGGGGGGGGGGGGGGGGGGGGGGGGGGGGGGGGGGGGGGGGGGGGGGGGGGGGGGGGGGGGGGGGGGGGGGGGGGGGGGGGGGGGGGGGGGGGGGGGGGGGGGGGGGGGGGGGGGGGGGGGGGGGGGGGGGGGGGGGGGGGGGGGGGGGGGGGGGGGGGGGGGGGGGGGGGGGGGGGGGGGGGGGGGGGGGGGGGGGGGGGGGGGGGGGGGGGGGGGGGGGGGGGGGGGGGGGGGGGGGGGGGGGGGGGGGGGGGGGGGGGGGGGGGGGGGGGGGGGGGGGGGGGGGGGGGGGGGGGGGGGGGGGGGGGGGGGGGGGGGGGGGGGGGGGGGGGGGGGGGGGGGGGGGGGGGGGGGGGGGGGGGGGGGGGGGGGGGGGGGGGGGGGGGGGGGGGGGGGGGGGGGGGGGGGGGGGGGGGGGGGGGGGGGGGGGGGGGGGGGGGGGGGGGGGGGGGGGGGGGGGGGGGGGGGGGGGGGGGGGGGGGGGGGGGGGGGGGGGGGGGGGGGGGGGGGGGGGGGGGGGGGGGGGGGGGGG